>PVIW01002683.1:0-204219 GCA_004026585.1 Noctilio leporinus | reverse complement strand
AAGCAATCTACATATTCAATGCAATCCCAATTAAAATACCAATGACAGACTTCACAGAAATAGAAAAAATACTTCAAAAATTTATATGGAGCCAAAAACACCCACGAATAGCCACCACAATCTTGAGAAAGAAGAACAAGGTAGGAGGAATCACAATACTGGACTTCAAACAATACTACAAGGCTACTGTCATCAAAACTGTCTGGTACTGGCATAAGAATAGACATGTAGCTCAATGGAACAGAATAGAGAGCCCAGAAATAAACCCAGGACTCTATTGCCAAGTAATATTTGACATAGAAGGAAGGAACATAAAATGGAGTGAAAACAATCTCATCAACAAGTGGTGTTGGGAGAACTGGACAGCAACATGCAAAAAAATAAAACTAGACCTCCAACTTACATCATACACCAGAATAAACTCAAAATGGATAAAGGACTTAAACATAAGCAGTGTCACCATAAAGGTCCTGGAGAAAAATACAGACAGTAAAATTTTAGATAAGCTATGCAGAAATATATTTGCTGATACTGCTCCAAGGGAAAAAGAAATAAAAGAACAAATCAACAAATGGGACTATATCAAACTGAAACATTTCTGTTCAGTTAAAGAAAACACCAGCAAAATTGAAAGAGAACCAACTGTATGGGAAAACATATTTGTCAATATGTTTCAGACAAGGGTTTGATCTCCAAAATATATAAAGAACTTCATGAGACTCAACACCAGGGAGACAGACAGCCCAATTAAAATATGAGCCAAGGACCTGAACAGACAATTCTCTGAGGAAGACATACAAAGGGCCCAGAGGCAAATGAAAGAATGCTCAACATCACTAGCCATCAGAGAGATGCAAATTAAAACCATAATAAGATACCACCTCACACCTGTCAGAATGGCAATCATCAACAAATCAACAAACAAGTGCTAAAGAGGATGTGGGGCAAAGGGAACCCTGGTGCACTGCTGGTGGAAATGTAGGCTGGTGTAGCCACTGTGGAAAACAATATGGAGTTTCCTTAAAAGACTAAAAATTAAACTACCTTTTGATCCAGCAATTCCACTATTAGGACTATACCCAAAGAACCCTGAAGCACCAATTCATAAGAACCTATGTACCCCTATGTTCATAGCAGCACTATTTACAATAGCCAAGTGCTGGAAACAGCCTAAGTGCCCATCAGTAAATGACTGGATCAAAACACTTTGGTACATTTACACAATGGAATACTACACAGCAGAAAGAAAGAAGGAACTCCTACCTTTCACAACAACATGGATGGAACTGGAAAGTATTATGCCTAGTGAAATAAGTCAGTCAGTGAAAGACAAATACCATATGATCCCACCCATTTCAGGACAATAATGAACAAAACAAACAAACAAGCAAAATAGAACCAGATACATGAATACAATTAATAGACCTTCAGTGGGCAATGGGGAGGGGGGAAGTGAAGGAGGAGGCAAAGAAAGGAGCAGTTTAATCAAGGAACTAGTATGGAAGAATCATGGACATGGACAAGTGGGATTGATTTTGTGGGGGAGTGGGTGGGTGAGGAAGGGAACAGAGGGAAGTTAAAATGGATGGATGTAATACAACAACAATAAAAATAACTTTAAAATAAATTAGCAGAGGTCAGCCCACCGCCATGTGGGACAAAGGAACCCAGGCCAGAGTGAGGTATAGCAGACACAGGGCTGAGAAGCCATATGCCTTGTGTACATGAGCAACAACATGTGCACATGATAGAGAGTGGCAGGGGAAGGCTGGGCCTGTCCTTATAGGAAGCTGGACAGTTAGGGTGGCCATCCTCAGAAACCTGTGTCAGTCTGCTCAGGCTCCCATAACTTAATACCCAATTGGGCCTCTTAACCAAACGTATTCACTCAGAATCTGGAGGCCAGAAGTCCAAGATCAAGGTGTCACTGGGTTTAGTTTCTTTTCCTTATTTTTAAAATTATACAAAGGTCTGTCCAGAAAGTATCGAGCCATATAATGTTTTAATTATATTGACATTGGCTCGATACTTTCTGGACAGACCTTGTACTTTATTGATTATGCTATTACAGTTGTGGCATTTTTTTCCTTTTTCCCTCTGGCAACCCAGCATCCTGCACTCTTCAGGCAATCTCCCCACCATTGTCCATTCTGGTGGGTCATGCGTAGGTTCTTTGGCTACTCCACTTCCTATACTGTATTTTACATCTCTGTGGGTATTCTGTAACTATCTATTTGTACTTTTTAATCTCCTGACCTCTTCACCCAACACCCCATTACCCCACTGACATCTGGCAGCCATCAAAATGCTCTCCATATCCACAATTCTCTCTCTGTTCTTGTTTGCTTAGTTTGTTTTTTAGATTCAATGTTGATAGACATGTATTTGTTGCCATTTTATTGTTCATAGATTTTTTTTAATCCTATCTTTTTAAAAAAGATTTTATTCATTATTTCCAGAGAGAAAGGAAGGGAGCGAGGCAGAGAGGGGGAGAAACATCAATGTATGGTTGCCTTTCACCTGCCTCCAGCCACAGACCTGGCTAGAGACCTAGCTTGCAACCTGGTTATGTGCCCTGGCTGGGGAATCGAACTAGCAACCTTTGGGTTCGCAGGCCAGCACCTTATCCACTGTGCTACCAGCCATGGTGTTCACAGTGTTTATCATAATTTTTTAACATAACTCCCTTTAACATTTCATATGGTAATGGTTTGGTGATAATGATGTCCTTTGTTTTTCTTGTCTGGGAAGCTCTTTATCTGCCCTTCAATTCTAGCTTTGCTGGATAGAGTAATCCTGGCTGTAGGTCCCTGCTTTTCATGACTTTGAATGTTTCTTGTCAATCCCTTCTAGCCTGCAAAATTTCTTTTGAGAAATCAGCTGACAGTCTATAGGGAATTTCCCTATAGGTAACTAACCTCTCTTGCTGCTTTTAAGATTCTCTCTTTATCTTTAACCTTTAGCATTTTAATTATGATGTGTTTTGGAGTGGGCCTCTTTGCATCCATCTTGTTTGGGACTCTCTATGCTTCCTGGACTTGCATATCTATTTCTTTCATCTAATTAGGGGAGTTTTCATTCATTATTTTTTCAAATAGATTTCTATGTTTTAGTTCTCTTCTCCTTCTGGCACCCTAGGATGTGAATGTTGCAATGCTTGAAATTGTTCCTTAGGCTGCATATACAATCCTCATTTTTTTTGGATTCTTTTTTCTTCTTGTTGTTCTGCTTGCTTGTTTTTTGCTTCCTTTTGTTCCAAATCATTGATTTGATTCTTGGCTTTATCCATTCTATTTATGTTTCCTGTAAATCATTCTTTACTTTAATTAGTGTCTCATTCATTTCTGACTGGGTCTTTTTCATGCTGTTGAAGTCTTCACTAAGTTCCTAGAGCATCCTTAAGACCAGCGTTTTGAGGTCTGCATAATAAATTTGCTTCTTTCCATTTTGTTCAGTTCTTTATCTGGAGTTTTGATCTGTTCTTTCATTTGGGTCACATTTCTTTGTTCCCTAATTTGGGCAGCCTCCCTGTGTGTTTCTATGTATTAGGTAGAACTGCTATGACTCCCTGTCTTGGTGGAATGCCCTAATGTAGTAGGTGTCCTTCAGCGCACAGTGACACAACCTCCCCTATTACCCAAGCTGGGTACTTGAGGTGCACCCTTTGTGCAGTCTGAGTACACCCTCCTCTTTTAATTGAGGCTTGATTCTTGTTGGCAGGTCAGCAGGAGGGATTTGCCCAGGCCAGTCAGTTGCAAGGACTGGCTGTGACCACTGACCACCAACCTCCACCCTCCATGGAGGATCAGCTGTGCAGTGGCAGGGTGGTGGTGCTCCAACATGGTCAATAGCTGTTCAGTGGGTGCTCAGGCTCTGGGGTTTCCTGGGTGGTACAGGCCAAGGCCAGCTTCCACCTGTGTTTTGCCTGGAGGCACCTTGTATGAGCTATAAAGCAGTCTTAGATGGCTGATACTTGTGCTGGGCTTGGAAATTCCCTGGAGAAGCCAAGTTGTGAATCTAGGCTGGCTGCTAGTGTCAGGCCTGGTGTCCCTTAGCAGGAGGTCCAAGGTTACTGAGGGCTCACTGAGCTGGCTGTTGCTTATCTGAGAGGATTTAAGAAGTTGTGAGGCAGAAGCCAAGACAAGCCATTAAATGGAAAAGCAGATGGGTGAACCCATAGTTGAGTGGGATGGAGTCTCTGGGGATATCCAGGGTGGGGCATACAGTGTTAGCCAGGTTGATGGAGTCTCAGACATGGTACCAGCCTGCCTGCTCTGTGGTTCTGTGGAGGGTTGGTTCAGAAAAGGAACAGTAGTCCACCTTTCTGTCTATGAGAACACTGACCCCCAGCTTTTGCCTTGATGCTAGATCCTTCACTTTCTTCCTGTATGCCACTGATACATTTTAAGCTACCTGGTGCTGGAGTTAAGAGGGATTGAGTCTGATTAAGTCCATGTGTGGTTTTTTAAGAGGAACTGCTTGGGACTCTAGAATTTTTTTTCCACCAACTCGATCCCTGATGGTTTTTGCAGCCAAAAGTTATGGAGTCTTATCTTCTAGCCACAAGAACCCCTGGGCTGGGGCCTTGGTGTGGGCCTGGGACTCCTTGCTTCTGAGATATCTCTACCACATTTTTATCCACTTCATGTGGATGTGGGACCAGCATGTTCTGCATCTCTGCCCCTCTTACCTGTCTGGATGAATGTGGTTTCTTTATTCCATAGTTGTCGGACTTCCATTCAACTTTATTTTTAATGGTTCTGAGAGATGGTTGTTGTATATTTTAGGAGCAATTTTACATGGTTGTGTGAGGAGGTGAGCCATATTTATCTACGTCACCATCTTGACTGGAAGATTTTCAGGTTTAGATTCTTTGGAGGCTTCTCTTCTTGGTTTTTCTCTGTATGTACACATCCCTGATGCCTGTATCTCCATGTCCTAATCTCATTCTCTTGTAAGGACAACAGTCAGATTAGTTTAAAGCCAACTCTAACAGCCTCATTTCCACTTAATTACTTCTTCAAAGGCCCCATTTCTAAATACAGTCCATTATGAGGTATTGGAGGTGGGTTAGGGCTACACCATGGGAACTTGGGGGAGGCACACGTCAGCCCACAACAAGGGCCTTTTTGTCATGTCAGAGGAAGGACTCTAGCTATGCATGAACTTTAACCAGGGTAACAGCTCACTCAGAGTTGTGTTTTCTGAGCCATGTGCCCTCAATTGGATGATGATAGCGGCAGGGAGACCAGTCAGGAGCCACATAGAATTGACTTGATATTCTTCAACTCCTATACCACTACCAACTACCCCTTGCTGATACACCAGTTTTGCTGGGCAGACAATTTCATTGTCTTTGGCCTACATCAGTGAAGGACAGGGTGCAGAGTGGTCTTTCTGGACATGACCCAGTGCCTGCTGCTGCTCTCTGCTCTGACCTAACCCACTGGGCACCTTCCCCAACTTCTAAGGAGCCAGATCTTTCCAGCAGGGCTTCAGGAAGGGCCCAAGGTGAGCAGAGGACAAGTCACTCAGTATAGGACAAGGCCCTAAGGACAAGTCAAGGCTCCTGGAGGCAAAGGGCTAACTGGGAAATTCATGGTCCATGGCTGCCAGGTAGATGGGCATCACTGTCAAGACAAGGTGTAGATGACAACAAGGTGGTTGCCTTTCACCTGCCTCCAGTTACGGACCTGGCTGGAGACCTGGCTTGCAACCTTGGATGGGAATCGAACCAGCAATTTTTGGGTTTGCAGGTCAGCCCCTTATCCACTGTTATCTACTTCTTACTCAAGGCCATCTGATTCTTTACTTTGGGTCCATGGATTTAGGGGATCTATGAATTTAGACAGGGAAGAGATTACTTTTCTTTGTGCATTAACATTGAATAGGCCCTGGCTGGTAGTGCAGTGGATAAGGGGCTGACCTGCAAACCCAAAAGTTGCTGGTTCGATTCCCATCCAAGGTTGCAAGCCAGGTCTCCAGCCAGGTCCGTAACTGGAGGCAGGTGAAAGGCAACCATACCTTGATGTCTCTTTCCCTCTCTGCCTCTCTCCCTTCCCCTCTCTCTAGAAATAATAAATAAAATCTGAAAATAAAAATAAACATTGAACAGAAACTTAGCACTTCTTTGGGCAAAAAATTAGAAATATTAGAAGAATACTAGAAATACAGTTATTATACCATCTGCTAGATCTAGTCAATGTGCTAATAAAAACATTTACTGATATAACAGAAATTAATTCTTTAACTATTTTGATAATTGATTTCAATATAACTTGTTGAAATCCTTCATATCTCTACTTTATGTAGTTTAAAATATTCTGTGAAGATGTTCAGAGGTTTCACCAGATTGCCAAAAGGTCCATGACTCAAAAATGGTTAAGAGTCCTTGCTAATCAAGTTCATGGAGGAGATAAATTAAAACATAGGAAACTAAATACCCATTTATGCTCAAATAATAAGTTGTTTAGGGGCTAGGGCATCAGAGAATTTCAGCTGCTTTAGAAAGTCCAGGGCTTCAAAATATATAGATAAAAGAAATGTATCGCTATTCCTCTAATGACAACTGTTCTTTTTCATTATCACCAGCCACAGCCTGAAAACTCAGGGACCATTTGTATAATGCTGACCATGGCAAGGATCCCTTTGCCTTCAATCTTGGATGTGTTTATTTAAGAACTACCAGTGTCTACCAAGCCAGGAGAGGGCTCTGGAGGGAGCGACTTTATTTAAATCACACAAATAAGTGTGTGTTTCTGTCTTTTGTCCAAGTGGGCTGGATGCTTCTATTGTTATGTATCGAGCCACCACAGGGTGTGGTGGCCCCTGGAACTCTATTACACCCTTAGAAGGGACTATGAGGCAAGAAGGTGACGGCATCTGCAGTTACCAACCACCCTCTGGCTTCTCTAAGACGTATTACACACCCAAATGCCAGAACACAAGGATGTCCATGATACCAGCCGTGAAAACACCAAAAGACTGGTCATCTTTTTGTGAGTACCATGTACTGCCAGACAAAGCCTATAGTTGGCAGGCATCTCGGCACATTTCTCTCCCAAAGCAGATGAATAAATGCAATAATCCCTGAACAGGATAATCTCCTTCCCAGCAGCTCTTTCAGAAAGCTGTGCTTTCTACTTTAGTGATGGTGTCTTGGCTCATCCTACACAAACCTACAGCCATCAGCTTCTTTAATTGGGGTGTCTGTAAAGAACTGCCCTAAAATATGCTTTTCCAGTGCACTTAATGTCTTTGCAATTAAATCCAGATGTGGAGAGCTGAAGGAACAGTTCTCAGGACCGAACAAGATGACATAAATCTTGCAGCTGACAGAGATCCCACTGAGCTCGGTTGGGGAAACTCACAGAGAACTTGTTTGGGGCCAGAAAAGTGGATGGGTATAAAGACAGATGTGTACATGCCGATTCAAAAAACAAAAACAAAACAAAACAAAAAACATGTTAAGAAGGAGAAGACATATTCCAACACAATGCCTACAAATAGGGCTGGAGGCACGGGCAGGTTGCTATTGCTCCCTATCCTATACTCACAGCTAGATCAAAGGAGGTGACTGAACAGGCCTAGCTAGAAAACAACCCGACTCCACGATGCTTCCTGGTCTCCTTAATTGCTCTTCTCAGGGAAAGGAAGGTGGGCACTCCTGACAGACCTTCGCTGGCCGAGAACAAGGGCTGTTTGTGCAGCTGAGGATTTGCTTTTTATTTTTTTAATTATCAGGTTTTGTACACTTTCCAGAAAGTTCCTTTTTAAAAATAGTGTATTCTTCCTCCTCCTCTCCAGATGCTAGGAAGTGCAGGTTCAATCCAAACCGTGTCTATTTCAAAGGGACACAAAAACCCAGGGCTGGAGTTCAAGGAGGCTGGTGGCATGCTGCCCAAGGACTGAAGGCTTGGGTTTTCTCTTACCCTCCCAGTAATTTTGTTTTTAAAACTTGGAAAACAAGTTCCTCTGAAGGTTCTGCTTCTGCATGATGCAGCCCGGAGCTGGGTGCAGGGCATGAGGCCAGACCTGAGGGGACACGAGGCTGGCAGATGGGCTGCAGTAGACAAACAGCCCCCTGATGCCTCTAGAAGGCTCTTTCCAGAGTTCACAGATGAGAATGTGGTGTTTTCCCCCTTAAAAGCTCCATTTCACCCAACCTCCTGCCCCAGCATGACAGCTGCTGCCTGACAGACAGAGGGGCTCGACACTTGCTGAGGGCAACTCACCAGGGCCATGTGCTCTGCTGGTCAGGGCCACCAGGCCAAGCCCCTGTCCCCACTCATCTGAGACTTTTTGCCTTTTCCTGCCAGGCATCCCATGGAAAGCCCTGAAAAGAGTACATTTCATTGACAATTTTATGACCCTGACCATTTTCCCTGTAACAATATCTTTAAAATGGCCCCTTGTCTCCAGGTGGGTGAGACCAGGGCTGTGCTCTTCTTTCTACTTCCTGCCCCTAAGAGGCTCTGCCTGGAACAATGGTACCAAAGTATCAGAAAGCGAATTCTGTCTGGGTCACAAAACTGCCCACATAACTCTGACCACTTTTATTTTCCATCTTGAGATAAAAGCCAAAACATGTTTTTCAAATTTATGTTTTACATCGTTCAGTTGGGTATTACTTTTCTGAATGAATTCTGAGTACTGTAAAGATGTCTTCAAAGATAGACAACTTTGGCTCGAAAGAAACTGATGCAAACTACAGTGTATCCCAGTGACAAGGGAATTTATGGCACCGTAAAGGTACAGTTCAAAGCTCGAATGAGCCAGAATTTTTGTTTGGAAATGAATTAAGGCGTCCATTTGCTCCAAGTTACTTAGTTTGTAATTTAGATCTGCTGTTAAAACCTAACGCATTTTGTATTTGTAGTTAGTAAATGACCCTACCTCAGTATCTTTAAGGAAAAATTGCAAAAGAACAGGAATAATTCTTAAAGCTAAGACTCACCACTAAAGGTTACTTAGCAAAAATGTATTCTCTATATCTCATCTTTAAAATGTGATTACAAAGCAGAAAAATAAAAGACAACCTGTAACTTTTTAAAAGAGCTCAGCAGTTATTGTAAAAGGAAATACATTTCCATAAAGACAAATTTCATCTATAAATAGCATATAAAATACTATATATTCATGCACCATTGCTGGTACCTATACATTTGAGCAAGAATGTAAATGCTGTCACTCAATGTTTCCTATGATTCCATAAGCCTGTATTCCCATTTCTTTGCTCAGGATTCATGTCATTTACACTCTGGAGCTACAGCTACACTTAAAGTGCAAATATATTTTGAAAACATACTCTTGTGATTCTGAGTGCTCTCTGGGAAAAACTGAGAGGCAGTTTGCTACCCAAACCAAGCTGATGAATATTGGCACAGGGGCTTGTCATAGCCTGACTGGTTTGAGGCCTGAGTAGATAAACCAGTTTGAAAGTTGATAGCTCTTTTTAGAATCTGGAAGAAGAAACTTTCTTATTTTCTTTTAAGAGGCAATAAAATCTTAAGGCAGATAGATTCTTTAAAAAAAAAATTTTTTTTTTTTTTTTTAAGGCAAATAAATGTCCTAGGAGTGGGTCAGGGCAGCCAGGCTACTCTCTCCCTGGTGGGCTGCCAATCTTCTGAATGCATGGCTGTCCCAGTGGCCACTCTGTGCCAGAAGGCAGAGCTCTGAGCCTTCACTTGGGATGTGGGGGCAGAAAACAAATGCACACTTTCACTAAATGTTATCTACTTCTTACTCAAGGCCATCTGATTCTAAATACTTTTCTTAAGAAAAATAACAAACAAACCAGAATTTTAGGCTATTTAAAAATTTTGTTGTCCTTAATCTATATGTTATCTATAGAATAGAGGTGATTAAATTTGTTTCTCTATAGAGGAAGCTATAAAATAGGAATTCTGTTCACCAGTCCGAATTAGCAGCTACAAATTCAGCACTTCAGGCTGCATATTAGTTTTTCAAAAAAATGCCACACCTTCATAAAGCTGCATTTTACTGCACATGCTAAAACCTTAAACAATAATTGTGATATAATACCCATTGGAAAAATTTAAAACTTGCAAAACCCTAAAGGATAAAATTTCATCTTAGATTATCTGGTTGCCTATTTCATTTACAGATAAGACCTAATTTTAAAAATGTTAAGTGGACCTACCCCTTTAACACGTATATTACTTATGCCTCATTTCTTCTAAACCATTTTGCTACCATCTCCACTCTCTCTTCCTCCATTGCCTCTGGCAACTACCTATCTGTTCTCTACCTGAGTTTGCTTTTTGGAGGTTTAGTTTAGATTCCACATAAAAGTAATACCATACAGTATCTGTCTTTCTCTGTCTAACATATTTCACTTTAATATAATGCCTTCAAGGTCCATCTATGTTTTTGCAAGTGACAGGATTTCTTTCTTTCTAAAGATTAAATAATATTCTATTGTGTATTTGTATACAAGGCATTTTCTTTACCTAGGCATCTGTTGATGGACATGTAGATTGTTTCCATAGTTTGGCTATTATAACTAATGCTTCGATAAACATGGGATGCAGATATCTATTCAAGATAGTGTTTTTGACTTCTTCAGATAAATACCCAGAAGTGGAATTGCTGAATTATATGGTAGTTGTTTTTAATATTTTGAGAAACCTCCAATGTTTACCATATAGGCTGCACCAATTTACATTCCCACCAACATTGCATAAGGGTTCCCTTTTCTCCTTGTATCCCTTACGCTTCTTACTTATAGTTCTTGATAATAGCACCATAAAATGGATTTAAAAGACTTATTTATATGTTTTTTATTTGTACCTGCATTGAGGGCTATTTTTCTAAACCATAACTCAGTGGTGGCAACAGAGAAGGAATGTGGTGGAGATTAGGATCCACGGGAATGGGGTCCTGGGTCACCCTGTTCCCACAGCACATGGCAATCATAACAAATGCAATAAAATCCATGAGGATATCTTACATTTGAGTAGCATTTCACATTTATCTCTAAAGACAGAGAATTTAGAGCATATGAGACAAGGAAAAGACTAGTGGGACATTCTTTCCAAAATAATTCAGTATCATCTCTGCTTACTGAGCTCTGGGAGTTCTACGTGTGCAGGCTGCAGATGTACGTTAATACACATGGAACATCACCTCAGTGACTTCAGAGTTGAGCCAGCAGTGACACCTCACTCCCCAGAGGATGATGGCACCTGGTGAGCACTGCAAATTGCACAGGTCTGTGGCTATTGGTGCTTGGAGTGGGTGGCTGTGAAGCCAGCAGAGTACCTTGGTCGGGAAGACTGAGGCCTCCCACATTAGATGAGAAGTGGTTGGGGCAGTTGTTACAAGCCAGCTCACACTTAAAGAGAGGATTCAGCCTCAACTGGAGATGGAAATATTCAGCCATGCTATCCTACTCAGTGCTTGCTGCACAACACTGGAATTCCTTTATGTGCATAGCTACCAAACATATGCCTTGCTGCAGGAAGAAGAGCCACCTGGAACCCATCTCCTTGACCAAAGGTGCAGGTCATGAATCCTACTGCCTGCTCTGCTTGGACTGAGGCTGGACTCAATGCTCTATAATGGTGGGAAAATTCCTCTTGTGAAGGTTCAGAAAGAAGAGGCAGCTCAAACTGGAGAACTTAACAGCTTTGGTCTCTAGTCAAACTACAACTGTTTCAGAGGTTGTGTGGTTAGAGTGGAGGGTTCAGGAGCCAGGACCATAAGTCAGGAATCAAAGGCCAATTGCCCTGGAGGCCCACTCCAGCCATAGCAAACACTGAGGTCTCTTACCAGATCTCCCTTGACTCAAGGAGGGTGTGGGAAGTGTTCCCAGTGGGCTCTGGGGTGGCTATAATTCAGGGCAGGCCAACACAGCCCAAACAAGGAATGGAATGTGCTCCTCACAACTCTCAGAGATAGGCCCAGAGGTGCTCTATGTCTTTGCTTAAGGTGTTCCCTCTGCCTAGAAGTTCCTTCCTGCCTATCTCCATCTAAAAAATACTACTCATGATGTAAGATTCAGCTAAACTGCCATTTCTTCCCTAAAATGCTCTCTCTCCAGATTCCCTTAGAGTGAATTTTGTCTTGTGTACTTCCAGAATGTTTTGCCCATATATCCACTACATATATTAATTGTGCTAATGATATGTGAGACTAATGATATGGTTTCAATGTCTAGGTCCAAGTCAGAAAGAATCAGGCTCAACAGTCAAACACTTATAATATTCTGATCTATGAGCAGCATGTATGTCAGTCTTGTTGCCATCACATATTGTTGAATGAAAAGTTGAGTAGGCCATCATTATCACATGAGATATGGCACAAAGCAGCAATATAAAATATAAAGTGTAGTCTATTTAAAACACATCCCAGCTAGTAGTATGGAAGGCTCTGTGCAGAACCTGTTTAAAACAAATGAGCCTAAAATTAATCCAGGGTAGAAATGGAACCTCTCGTCTTGCATTACATGGAGAAAGAAGAACTGAAACTGCCCAGAGTTATCAATCATTCATTCAGTCAGGCATCTGTTTGAAAAACCCCAAGAAGACAGCATTGTCTGTGCTTTGTGGAGGGTGTAAAGACATAGGAAATGTATACACAAAACTTTGTTTGCCTGTGAGTGAGAGCAGATTCTCCCCAGGGCAGGAAGGGGAGGGGGCCAAATGGCTTACTTGAGGCAGGATGAGCAGGGGCCCACAGCTGGATGCTTCAACAGCTGCTATTCCATTGCCTCTTATCGGATAATTATTCTCTTCCTATGATGCACACGTGGCTCACCCAGCTAATAATATTCTAGATTTTTAGAGCCATTAACATTTTCTCTATGACAACAATGGTTTTAAATAAAGTAAATTTCTACATAAACACAATTGTGCCTCCATTCAAAAATAGAATTCAAATTTGAGACGTATTACAGAAATATTATATTTAGTAATAAAACACACACAATGCACTTTAGTAACCACATTTACCAAATGAAACTAAGGTTCTTTTCTTTTTCCAAATCTTTGACTCTCTGATTTGACAAATGTATTGATACTTGAACATGTTCATGACATTCCTTTAGCCTAGCAGCTTTCTTTAATTTGCATTGGCCACTTTTTGAAATACTATGATTTTTCCTCATGGGCACATGATATCCATGAGTTAATTTATATATATATATATATATATATATATATTATATATATATAATATATAATATATAATATATAATTCTCTTTGGGCATGGAAAGGTCCAAAAATTATCATTCTGCTATCAGTGGAAAGATCAATATTAAGACCTAATCAAGAATAGAAAAACACAGAATGACATCTCAACAACCAAAAAATGGGACTTCCCTTCATAGTTGGTATCTGAGCACAGGCCCTGGGAGGCTACAGGCCCTGTCAGGGAATGGATTCTCATGGGACCACAAGCCTACATCTGGTGCTGGGTGGACCCAGGTGGCCCCCACCCCCGCCAGCCTCAGCTCTTACACAGGTGGTTGGGTCTTCATCTCAAATGACCCATTCATGCTTAGCATCCTCTCGTGTTTCCATTTATAGTATTGTCATAAAGGAATTTCATTTTATACTTTTCAGGCTAATGATCTGGTACAAAAAAAGATATGCTGCCAGAATAAGAAAATGGGGGAGAACAAGAATTCTTGCAGACATTCACGAATCAGCAAAGCAACAGGCCAAGACAAGCTATGCAGTGACTTAAAAGATCTCCCACATCCCTGCGACTCCAACCTTTGCTTACAATTTGTGCCATTTGGACTTTAAGTAACTTGAGCACTGGCCAGGCGGGACTGACTGCTGCCCTGGGATGGGTGGGCTCTCAGACAGCCCTTGTTGTGCTGGGTGTTGTGCCCCTTTAGTAGCTGGGATAAAGGTGGGTCTCAGAGAGGGGCTTGGGCAGCCACAGGGTTGGCGGTGGTTATTGATCAAAGGGTATGAAGGAATTTCAGTATTTTAACAACCAGTATGGGTATATACTGGGCATACTAACCCCAATCTGATGAATAACCATCCTCATTAAAATCTATCCTTAAATTTCATTCCTAAATTTGACTTTAAAACCTCCTTCCCAGGAACCTCACAGGTAGAAGTATGCATAATTAAAATTTGCAAATTTCCACCCATAAAATAGGACTGAGTTGGAATTTTGGTTTTCATAATTACAGTTTTTCTCATTAGACAATTCAGTTTCATGATAACACATTTGAATCTCAGGGTTTCTACTCTGATCCCAATTCAATATGGCAAGATATTCAGGAATCTTACTTTTACTCCTACTTTCATTTTAATGTGCAAATACCATTTTTATTTTATCAGTTCCTTGGATTTGATCCTGTCTAGCAAATTTATAGAAACAAGAAAGAGAGAAAGAAAAAGAGCCTGTAGTTCCATCAACAGTTGCCAGAACTTCTCTCCCAATACCTGTCAAACAAAACTCAAGAAAAATGTTTTTAAAAATGAGAATAAAAAGTACTTTAAAAAAGCATCTATAGCCCTGGCTGGTGGCTCAAAGGATAAGGTGCCAGCCTATGAACCCAAAGGTCGCTGGTTCGATTCCCAGCCAGGGCACATAATCAGGGTGCAAGCCAGGTCTCCAGCCAGGTCTGTAGCTGGAGGCACGTGAAAGGCAACCATACATTGATGTTTCTCTCTCTCTTTCTCCCTCCCCTTCTATCTAAAAATAATAAATAAAATATATTTTTTTAAAAGTAGCTATAGAATGTTCTCTTTAAAAAACCTGTACTAACTTGAATACGTCCAGGGTGGGCAAAAGTAGGCTTACAGTTGTGAGTACTTAAAACATAGCCCATTCTTGTATTATCATTTATTAATTATTGTATTGTTTTCCATATGAACAACTACAAACCCACTTTTGCCCACCCCTGTATCTCTAACTATAAAAATGTGGGCTTATTCTGAACCCCTTTAACACTGATAAGAGCATTAGCTCTTGTTACATGAACCTGATTTTTGTCATGTGTATTCTCAAAAAGGGAAACCGGAAATTTATCTTGATATATTCAGAACCAAAGTAGTGTAAACCAAGAACTGAATACCAAAAGAACAGGAGGGAAGTTGCTGCTGGTCAGTGGGTGGATGGCATTGGAGAAGGGCAATAACACTTGACATTAATTATACATCGTCCCACCCGGTCCCAGTCAGGGTATTTGCCAAGAAGTTCTTACATTCCTGTGGCTGGGGAACAGGGCCACACTAGAGTTTCACGGAAAACAACAGTGCTTTATAAAACATTTTAATCACTTCAGCTCTGTGCAATGGCTAAATAATCCAACAAAAATTTTCATTGACTGAAAGCCTACTTTTGTGAAAGGAATCAAATTTTGACTTGCAGACTTTTTTTGAAAGAAGTTTTCTATATTCATTTTTCTCTAAGGAAAGCTTGTTTAATGCTGACTTGCCAAGGTGTTTATACTACAAAGATAGATGCAGAGATAGAATTTGCCAAAAAAAAGAAAAAAGAAAAAAAAGTACCCATAAAGGATGCTCTTACTTTGAGAGTTTAGTCACAGGAGAGAAGAAACCCTCTCCTAGCATGAAAAAAATTAATTCCCAACAATATAGGGAACATGAGCCCTTTCAGTAAAATGGGCTTTGGTGTTTTACTTGTACAGAAGGATCTGTAATTTTCCAGTCCTCAGAAATAGCTCAGAGAACACGTTTTCCACATAGAAACCAGAAATCCCTAAATCCATTCTGAATGCCAGGCTGTTTTAAATGGGGGCAACTTGAAATAGTTTAGAGGCCCTCCTGTTTCCCTCCTCCCTGTGCTCCTGAAGATGATGATTCCCTCTGCAGAGACCTCAGACAGAGGCCCTACCAGGCGCCAAGCGCCCACTGAAGTCAAAACCCATCCTCAGACTCATGCAGCTCTGCCCCCAGATAGTGCAAGTCCCACACAGGCTGCTGTCATCACGCCCACACTGTTGTCACAACACCCAACGGGCTGTTACTAAGAGCCTTGGTATGCTGCCGAAAATATGCATTAAAGAGGAATTTCAAAACATATTTCAGGAATACTTGTCCTAGGCTCCACACCTACATTTACTCAATACAGCCACTGCCTCTGGAGGAGCGCTTCCTGTCAGGCCCAGCTCCCTGTGACTGTGCCAGCCTTTTGGTCCCTGGCCCCAGACTGCTGAATCCAGGGCACTGGTTAGGTGGATCAGCCCTACAGGTCAGCACTTCTCACCCACTCTCACCTCCACACTGCAGTGGCTGGCAACCCGAGCTCAAAGCCCATTCTAGTTTGGTGTCCTTATCTTTTTAAGATTCTCAGCCTCTTAGCCTGAGACTTGAGGACTTCTAAATCTAACAATCATTCTGCCTGCCCGTCCTCCCTTGATGTGGTGGTGTAGGTGTTGTCTCTAGATTAACCTGAGCAAGAACTCAAAGAAAATACGCATTCTTGTTGTTTTGATTCAGGTGGTTTGGGGAAGGCCATCTGTTCCAAGTTAGAAAAAAAAAAAAGATGATTTGTTAGACAGCACAAATGACTAAATCAACATTGGGGGCTGTTAATTCTTGTTAAACATGTGTGCTAAACTACTCTAGGGAATGAGTAAAGTTCTGGACAAGTTTAAACACATTTGAGAATATTTAGCTGGAAATTGACATGAGTACACCAGCAGGGACAAAGAGTGGCTATACAGGGCTTTTGAAGAAAATGCTCTTGTGAGAAGGATTTCTATCCTTGTTTAGGCCCCGAGTTCTCCCAGATCCATGGTCTGCTCAAGTTGGGGTGTCATGTGGTATTCCCTAGTTGCTCAGGAAGTCTCATCGTTGCTGACAACAGACACATTGAGTGTTTCCAGGATGAGAACCATAATTATTAAGTGCCAGAATCTATCCATGACTTTGTTCTCGTATTCTTCACACGGATGTCACAAGGAGTGCTGAGATTGTCCTAACATTCTCAAGACAATGGTGGTCACACTCCACAGATTTCCAATAAGCTCCAAGAGTGATTCATTTTCAATGGTCAGAGCATCAGCTCTGAGCTCTAGTTTGGGATGCACCTTCTCCCCTACTCTCCTCCCAATTCTTTTCCTTTTTTTAGTTGAGTTCAACAAACATTCACTGAATAACTGTGTGCCAGGTTCTTTGGTGTGTAGAAGGTGATTCAATGGGTTATGGAGTTAGAGCAACGTGGCCTGGGATCTGGCTGGGAGGCCTTGGGGAAATTGCCTCACTTCTCCCAGTTTCAGTTTCTTCAGTGAGTATCTTCAAATGAAACAATGCACCCAAAGTATTTGCCACAGTGCCTGGCTCATGGGAGATGTGTTATACATGGTAGCTCTTACTATTTATTACACGAATGTTATATGACAGACCACCAACAGTTCATGGGCTAGTAGACAAGAAAAATGTTAACAGGCCATTTCCATACTTCTGGAAAGTGTTAGTTTTAAAGGAGGAATACTTATCCCAGCCTTAATAAATAATTAGGTGAAAGGCAAAGCTCAGAGGAGGAATACAATAATCAAAAGCTACGCTATATCTTACTGGGTAAGTAAGGGAAGACATTCTCTCTTTGGTTTGGGAGAAAAATCAGAAACATTGTGGAATCATAACTAATTTGGCAACTATGAGGTGTACAACTTCTATGAATTTGCAAAAATCTACCCCTGTGCTAAGGAGAGGTTGCCAGTTACAGTATGTCAGCTGGTGGCAGCCAAAGAGGTCAGTAGGTGATGTAAACATGGCGGCAAGTAGGAGGATGAAGACTTGTGTAGTGGAAGCAGAACGACGTAGGGTGAAGCAGAAGTCAGGTAGGGACCCAGGGCTGGCTTTCGCCCAGGTTCGGAATGTAGGGCAAGTCTTAAACTTGGAGCCTGCAGGGACGGAACTGGACCAGGTGCTGGCACCTCAGGCTGGGTCTCTGCCCAGCTCTGGTGCCACACAAGCACTCCAGCTGTCTTGTTCCCAGCACCTCTGTTCCCACCCATCCCTTTGGTCCATACCCGTGTCTTTGTTGGTTTGATTGCCTAACCCATGCCTGTCACATCAGCTCCTTTGTCATTCTTATCAGCTACTACCCCACATTTAGAAGGATGTTTTTGGTCCACACTTCCCAATAAGTAACAAAAAATTTTAAACCTAAAACATACATAAGCAACTTTATTTCTGCCGTATCTATGAACTTCAGGTGTCACCTCTGTTGCACTCTGCTAAATGTAAATGGCTTTAGTCAATTTAATGTCTTTTTAAGACTTAGAATTCAAAAATATGCACTTTCATTTGCGTGCCTTTGGAATGCATGCAGTTAAATCTATGGGATTCCAGAGTATGTAGCCAATGATGGTGAAGAGACTTCTCTGAAAATTGTTTGCACAATAGACACTTGAAGGCAGTCACAATAGGAAGCAATGATGTTCCTTTTTCTTCCTTCTGGTGTGTCTGCCTGCCTGCTGTCCTGCCTTTCTAGCAGCATTTTGTGAGCCAAATGGAGAAGTGAGGTCCGACAGAGGGTCAAGACTTAGGTTTGACTCCTGGCTGTGTGATCATGGATGAGTTAGTTGGTCATTATGACACTTGCTAGAGAGTGATAAGATTAAGACTGTCTAGTTTTATCTCACTCCAAACCTTATCAAAGCAATATGCTGGCTTCTAATAATGAAAGTGGCCCACAGATCTTTATGTGTGGCAATGTATATGTTGGATTTTACTGATTCATTTGTTCTCTTTCTTGACCTGCTTTGAACCAGTGGGATACAGATTAAAAAAGGACTTTATAACAATGTTGTCAAGAAAAACTGTATTCCTCATACCTATTTCACTTCATGTGTGCCAGTTCTGAAAAATAAACATGTTTTAGATGTGAATTTCTGAGAACCTGATTGTAAAAGATATGGTTTCATAAGAAAGACTGAAAGAAAATTAATCACAGTAATTATGTAAGCTGATGATACAAAACAAATGTTCACAGTTCAGATTTCTAAGTCTTTCAAATTGGTTGAGGCCTGGTGTTTGCTCCTCTTCTTATGACTTTGCTAAAGTTTCTTGACTGATGTGCAGGTCAAGACTCAGAAACCTTCTCCTGAGGGAAGCACACTCAGGGGAAGGAGCTGAGGTTTTACTCCATTTGTGATTTCCTTTGGTTCTAATGTAGCCCATTTCTGGGATGAATAAAAGTTTGATTTTGGCAAGATTTCTAATCAGTAAGCAGATGCAGGGGACATTTGTGAACTGGAGCATTCACAACGAGAAAAGGAAAGTCCCTTATGTCCTGTGGAATCAATTGATTATTTTTCGTCTTAACCTTCCAAGCATCTTCATGAACCCTGTGTGTGCACTGAGGACAAAGCAGAGGGTCAGTAGCTACGAAATCAAGCCTTGAAAATGATGCAGTGTGATTCTCCTCACTGAAGGCCAGATTGGTTAGGAAACATCTCTATCAGTTTTTTTTTTTCCTTTCAACAGAGATGAGGTTTCTGAGACAAAACTTTAGAAGTTGACTGAAAAATAGCAGTTTCTAACTTTTGAATGAAACCTTCCTGGACTGTTCCCTAAGGCAGAGGCCCGGTTCGGTTTGGTTTGGTTTTCACACAAGAAACAGGCTGGCAAAGAGATCAGG
This sequence comes from Noctilio leporinus, assembly GCA_004026585.1. Classification (NCBI taxonomy): domain Eukaryota; kingdom Metazoa; phylum Chordata; class Mammalia; order Chiroptera; family Noctilionidae; genus Noctilio; species Noctilio leporinus. The sequence continues at coordinate 184,616 of PVIW01002683.1, read as the reverse complement.
CAGAACCGTATTTTGAGAGGCCACTCATTCGTCTAAGCTCATATGAAGTTATAAAGTTGGTTCTCAGACGTCTCTGTTTTCTCTCTGAATCCTTTCTGAATGAAGGTTCTTGGGGCTGCTTGCTATTCTTTTGGAGGGTGACACCTATTCTCTATTCTCCTTCACTTTGAATATCATTTTTCAAGCTTTCTGGGAAGCGCTGTTACACTTCTATGAAGAGACTCCAACTGCCAATCTTGAAATATTCTTTGAAACCAGTAACACCAGGTGCTCTGTTCATGAAGGAGAGGAGGCAGCTCCATATGATATACAATACAACACTTGTTTGCAGACCACACTGGACTTACACACACACACACACACACACACAGAGCAACTGCAGCCTAAACAGCTCAATGTTTCTGTGGAAACACTAAGGGATTCAGGAAATGCAAGGGAACTTTCAAAAACAAATCATTAACAAAAAATAAAGAAAAAGAAAAGAACAAAGGAAACATTACAACAGGAATCCAAGTTGAACATGGCTTGGATTAACAAGCTTCATGAAATGGAAGTTGGGAAGTTAGATGGAGTTATATCATTGACCAGCAAAATAAGAATGATCTTTCAGAATGGTAAATCATCTGCTCTGTAAGCCATTTTAGAGGGGGTGGATTTGTTTGTGTGATATCATTTTAGGAAGATACTGCTAAAATGAGGTCATTGCCCATAGGAAGATGTCACTACTTGCTCAGCATGATTTATGGATGGAACAAAAGTAAATGGGAGAATAAACATCAACATGGTTTTTTCTCTTGCCAAGAAACTATTTTCCTTTAGATTTTTCATACAGCGTCGCTGTTCAAAGAGCAGAGACCTGCACAGGAGGAGGTTCAGGTGGTAGAGAGATGACCCCCTCCCAAGCCACACACTGATATCTGGGTCTGGCTCTCCATGTGATGGCCCCTCAGGCTGTGGGGCCAAACAATGCTCGGGTATCCTCCAATGCTAACAGTTTCAAGACATAATGAATACTTCAGATTTTTTTTTGATGCATATTTTTTGTTTTCCAGCACATATGATAATATTTCAGTAAGTAACGACATTTTAAAACCACCGTTCTTTTCTGATATCCTAGAATATAGTCCATCCTCTTTATTTTGTGTCTATATGTATTTATTTATTTATTTTTTACTAGAAAATGTGTTAGGTCTGTGTTGTTACTGGGAGGAGTTAAGATAGCTCACTTATTTTTATTTCTTAATTATTTCTTCCAACTAATTATTCACATTATAAAAAGCTTGGTGGCTACATGTATTTTTTGAGTGGGTTGATTAACTTCCCTCTCTGCTTTTATAGGACAATGTTTTAAAACTCTTCCCCCTCTCAACCTTTCCCAGATATGGCCACTTTGGATTTGTTGTGACTGACATTGAACGCCAGTAGTCCTGTGTGTTCATCACAGCCTTGTTTAATCGTAAACATGTATGTGCAAAGATGTGTGTGTGTGCCTCTACCCGCATTACTTAATGTACCACAACAGATTTAATATCTATCCCCTTTTCTTTGTCATTATTGCTGCCTCTTTTCTCACCACTGTGTTTAAAGGCAACACATGCTGTTGTAGCACTATGCTCAAATGCTCTCATCTTAATCTCCTGACATCCAAAACTTGCATTTGCAAACAGCAGACCTGTTCTTTGTCTAGACCCATGGATGTGGACAACAGTTTGGGAAAGACTGCGAGCAGGGTGTAAGATGGGTGGAGGAGAGCAAAGGGGGAAAAATTGAGACAACTATAATAGAATCAGAATAAAAAATGATTTAAAAAATTAAAAAAGAAAACAAAAGTAAAAAATCAAGTAGTAGACATGGAGGTCCCACACACCTGAATGGCAGTCCATAAATTATGTTGCTTTAAACCAAAATGCCACGGTGTAATCTTGTAACCTTTTTTCCTGGGTTTTAGATTCATGAAATTATTCAGAATCATTATATCATCTTTACCACTTGTATGTTCTATTCATTTTCTTTTTCTTAATTTTTAGAGAGAGAGAGGAAGGGAAAAAGAGAAATATTGACTTGTTATTCCACTTCTTCATTGATTGCTTCTTGTATGTGCTCTGACCAGAGATCGAACCCACAACCTTGGCACATTGGGACAATAATCTAACCATCTCAGTTACCTGGCCAGGGCCTATTCATTTCATGTGGCTAAAAACAACCCCCAAAACCAAAATCAAACAAACAAACAAAAAACTATGAATTCTTCCACCTTTACACCAGAGTTCTGAGTCTTTTAAAAGATAATTTTGCCAGCTATTATATACCTAGTCTTTGTAATAAAATTCCTTTTGAGCAGAGGTGAAAGGGCTTGAGCAACGCCTTTCTACCCTCTGGCTTTTTAGAGAGGATGAAGGCTTTCTAAGTAGGATGAAAGAAATAATCCAGGAAGGAAGCCAGAAAGAAAAGGGGGTGGAGGGAAATTTAAGCCAGTGTCAAGAGGTAGGTAAATGGAAGAATGTGACACAGAAGAGAAAAAAAGAGAAGCCTCTGTGATGAATCTCATCACCCATCCTTGAAGGCTTATTTGAAAGGCTTCTCCATGGAGCAATTCTGCCTTTCCCACCCCTGGAATCCCAGAACATTTTATCTGTATCTCCTTTAGAGTGCACACCAATTTTTCCCATAAGCCATCCACTTACTCAACATTTATTTCATTAACAATCACTGAGCACTACACTTGATGCCAGGATACAAAGATGCCTGAGACACAGCTCTTGTCCTCAAGACACATACAGTCTTTGCCTGGTCCTTACCTATAACACCAGGCTCATTCTCTGCCACTTGCCATCTGTTTCTGTGTCATTTCTGAGCTGCCACCTGAGTTCCCACAGCACATTCACACTTTTCTTTTATTACTTACAATCAATTGAAACTTTCTGTTTACACGTCTATCTCCTCCAGTGGATTAGAAGGCATGAACCTTGCCTTCTAATCTTTGATCCTTTAGGTTCAATCAAGCACTATGCCTTTTTCATGGTAGATGCTCCTTAAATGTTATTTGAATGAAGAACTGACTACTTGTCCTCCTAATGTCTCTCTAAGGTGAGGGCTATAATATTTATATTTTAATAGCAACAATTAATGCCTGAATGCAAAGTACTGAAACAGGTAATTTAAGTATATTTTGAGGCATTGTAGGACAGGACCAGTGAAGGAGAGATTTTTAGATGAGGGGCTGTTAAAATCTGGGACTAGAGCTGCAAGGAGGGAACATAGGTAGGATCCAATTTTTATCAGTGTGGTGTGTGATAGCACAGGGTGCTGGTGTATGAGAATTTGGTGGGGAAGGACAAATCTGTCAAAACATGAGAAGAAAAACTGATGTGCTAAAAATAGATGATGCTGAGTTTAAAATAAGGCTTCATAAAAAGCTACACCATTGGGTAACACCCAATTAAAATAGTGCTGCTAAAGGATGAATTATTAGCATGGAGACATAACTGTGAGTTATACACAGTAGTTGGGGTGGCAGAATGGGCATAGAGAGAAAAAATTGGGGGGAGGGTATATTGAAAGTAAATAAAAGTTGGCCTCACATTAAAACACATCAGGCAAAATAAAATGTCTTTGCTTTGCCTATTCTTTGGAAAACTGTATTCTTTTTTGTCATGTGTGTTTAGCTACATATGTACAGATTGTGCGTGATAATTGGCAATAACTTTGTATCTCCTTATTTCACGTGCTTCTTAATTTTGAAAAACTATGTTTCTAAGGTTATGATTTAACATCATTGTTTCAGATAGAAAGTATTAAATTCTGAGAGCAACCATCATGTTGAAGGAATACAATGTTAGAGCAACCATAATTCTGGACTGCGTGCAGGGCCAACTGCTAGAAAACTGTGGACTTCAATAACATCCCTTTATGTACACTTTACAACATGAAGAAGGTGTATGACACTGATCCTGATGTCACCACACCAACAAGGAAAATACATAAGGTATGCAAGGATCCCACAAGTCCAGATATTGTATGTACACAAAATCCAGGAGATCATCAATGAAGATCCAGGAAAGTCAATGTGCTCCATAGCAAGAAAACTGCAGATGTCGGATACAACAGTTCAAAAGATTATTGCTGAAGATATTAGATACAGATTGTACATTCTTATAAGAGGCCAGTTTATAACGCAGCAGACAAAGGAAAGGCACTTTGAAAAAGCAAGGGAACTGCTAACAAAATGGAAAAATCCCAAAGGAAAAAACTCTCCAATTTTCTTTTCCAACACAAAGAATTGTCAGTAGGACCAAATAGTCAACAAAAGAAACTACAGGTGGCTCTGTGAGAATCTTAATGAAGTCTCAATTGTCATGAAAACAAAAGTTTCTGCTACAGTGATGGTGTTAGGTGTTGTCAGCAATGAAGGCGGTATCATGACCCCGCATTTTTCCCACAAGGCTTGAAGGTGACTGCTGATGTTTACCTTGATGTTTTGAGAGAATTAATTGTACTGTGGAAGAAGCAAGTCACAAATCATTTTATCTTCCAACAAGATAGTGCACTAGCACATAACATCAAAAAAGTGCAAGAATTTCTCAGTGTCAATGTTCCTGAATTCTGGTCAAAGGAAATCTGACCACTTAGTACTCCAGATGCAACTCCTTTAGACTATTATGTATGGAGCATTTGTGAGGGAGAAGTTCATAAACAACCTCATTCCAATAAAGAGGATGTTAAAGATAAAATTGAAAACATGATAATGTCCATGGATAAAGGAAAGTTAATTAGACACACCACTAAGACAGTAAGTCAAAGCAGAAACAAACAAAAGTCACCTAAAATGGGGAGACAAAGAAATAAACCCTCAGCAAATGGAAAGGAGGAATCCCCAGAAAGAGTGCAAAATGAAATAGAGCCAAGAACACTATCAGACATGGAATTCAAAATAATGATGATAGAGAAGCTCAATGAGCTCAGCAAGTTCAAAGAAAACTACAAACAACTCCAGAACTATGAAGAACTTCAGGGAAGCTATAAGGAACTTACTGAGAACTACACCAGCATTAAAAAGGACATAGAAACCATCAATAAGAGCCAGGGGGAAATGAAGAATACAATTTCGGAATTGAAGAACACAGTAGAAGGAATCAAAAACAGGCTAGAGAAAGCAGAGGATCGGATCATCGAGCTGGAGGTCAATGCAGAAAAAAAATTCCCGGGCAGTGCAACAAAATGAAAAAAGACTGAAAAAGAATGAAGAGATTTTAAGAGAGCTGCAGGACAACATGAAACATAATAATATCAGTATCATAGGGATACCAGGAGGAGGAGAAGAGGAGCAAGGGATAGAAAACCTGTTTGAAAAAGTAATGACAGAAAACTTCCCTAACTTGGGGAAAGAAAAAGCCATGCAAGCATAGGAAGCACAGAGGGTCCCAATGAAGATGAACCCAAACAGGCCCACTCCAAGACACATCATAATTAAAATGGCAAGTTTCAAAGACAAGAAGAGAATACTAAAAGAGAGAAACAGGTAATAATATATAAGGGGGCTCCCATAAGGTTATCAATTGATTTCTCAACAGAAACACAAGAAGCCAGAAGGGAATGGCAAAAAATATTTCAAGCAATGGAAAACAAAGGCCTGCAACCAAGAATAACCTACCCAGCAAGGCTCTCTTTCAAAATGGAAGGTGAAATAACGAGTTTCCCAGACATAAGAAGGCTAAAAGAATCCATCTCCACCAAACCAGCATTGCAAAAGATGCTAAAGGATCTGCTTTAAGAAGATGAAGAAACAGAGAGGAAGGAACACAGGTACAAAGAAATGGATTAAATGCACCAATCAAAAGACATAGGGTAGCTGAATGGATAAGAACCAACTTTAACTTATGAATGTTTTTAAATGATCTTGTCATAAGTTTTACTAAATAAGGTATAAATTTGTATATTACTTATATCTGCATTACTGCAGGTTAAGATTTCTTGGATTGGAATTATTTCACAATATGGGAAAATCATGTTGCAATAACTCGGAAAAATCAAATGCAGTTAAGAAAGAAGAAAAAAGTAAGTAAATGTGGATGTATATTACATTGAATACATGCTTTCTTTCTTATTTACTGTTACAAAATATGTGCTTATTTGTGAGTGTGTAATATATAGGTTATGTTAGCAATTTATGTTTTAAATAGCAACCAACTGGTTGTTGGTGTGTTGTGAATTTAGTCAATCTTCAGGTTAGAAAAGATTCTGAGAATGAAGACCAATTTGGATGGAAGTTGCAAACTACTAAACTATATGATTCATCTATGTAGGCAACATATATTCTCATATTAGCATGTAAATTAGATGAGATTCCTCTCAAATAGATTGTGGAAAGATACATTTCCAGTTATGAAGGCCCCAAAACTGGAGATGCTTGGAAAAAGGAATTAATGCTATAGTAAACTTTATTATTGAAATGTGAACATACTTAATCTCTACCTCAACAGACTCTTAAATGGGGTTAGTTTAGGATCACATAGGAAGTCAACCACAAGTTCAAAAATTAGCTAGAATACTAGTCTACAAAATTGTTTATTGTTATTTTTTACCTCAGCTTAGTAGACATGATAATGTCTACTCTGGGGACCAGCTGAGCACTGCATGTGCCATTATTTCTGAAGGCTTCAACTTGTAAACCCCATGTAGAGGAAAAACCAAGGGTGGTGAAAGAAGTAAGACCTGTGCACAGACCCCCTCCCCGACCAAAAATCAATCTACCATTTAAGATGAAAAACTCCCAAAAGAATAAGTTGTAGTTCCTGTAGCTTAACATAAAGTTGAGTTGTATTATTGGAGGGGGAGGATCTGACTCAAAAACCAAGTTCATTTTTTACTATGGGTTTGGCACTGTCTCTAGGACAACTTTCACAAAGGTGAGTTCTACAATACACCATTTCTGTGTTCTATTTCACAAAAAAAGTATTAAAGAAGAAAAAAACTGCTTAATTTGCTATGATATATCTAAAATACTATCATTTAATATGTAATAATTATGTAAGCTATTGGCATATTTAAAATTTTTGTATTAATTCTTCAAAATCCAGTATGTACTTTAAATATGTGTAAAAATATGTATGTGTATAAATGTATTTTTGTATGTGTTTGGTAATATTGCAATTCATATTACTTCAAAGAGTAATTCTTTTTTAAAGAAAGATTTTATTTATTATTTTTAGAGAGAGGGGAAGGGAGAGAGGCAGAGAGGGAGTGAAGCATAAATGTAGGGTTGCCTTTCACCTGCCTCCAGCTACAGAGCTGGCTGGAGACCTGGCTTGCAACCTGGTTATGTGTGCCCTGGCTGGGAATCGAACCAGCAACCTTTGGGTTTGCAGGCCAGTGCCTTATCCATTGTGCCACCAGCCAGGGCTAAAAGAGTAATTCTTAAAAAAAAAAAAGTTGAAGGGGGACAGAGGGGAGCAAAAAGGGGATGGATGTAATACAACAACAATAAAATTAAAAAAAAAAAAAGTTAATTAAAGCATGCTCAAGATTCCAAAGTCTATTATTGCAGCAAATGGGGACTTTTCGGAACAACTTTAAAAATAATGACTATGTTAATGCATTTACATATAAGAATAAATTAATTTTCAAAATATAACACTTTCATGGTATGTTGTTTATTTTACTAAAATTTTGCCACTTTATTGTGCATACCCTGTATATTATTAGAAAACCACCAATAAAAACATAGAGAGAGAGAAATTAGGGAATAATTACTCACAATATAAAATAATTCAAAAGTTTTCTTTAAGTGCTATTTAAAATACTATTCAAGTTATCTTTTTAAATATACAGGACAAGCTTTTAAGAATTCTATTTCATAAGGTAAGGCCAGCCAAGCCCATGTAATAAAAAAAGGTTTCAGTTGGTTTACTTTAGCATTAAAAAAAAAGGAAAGAAAAAAACCCACAAGAAACATATACTGTTAACAGATACAGGTGATAGAAAAAATGCAACCCACCTTCAGCGGTAGTAAGGGGTCGTTTTATATGTTATGCCAGTAAGCTCTTGTTTCACCAAGAAGAATTCATTAAGTAGAGAGAAAGTCAATAAAAATAAGCTTATTAAAAAGAACTGATATAATTAAAGGTATTGGTTAAAAAAAAAAGCTCAGTTATGAAGGGAAATGATTCAGTGGCACATTTAAGAAATGAGACAATATACCATGGAATCTCTTTCCAATTTAAGTTATTAAGGAAAAAAACACACAAAAAACCATGATAGTCGGCACAATTTGTAATAGCCAAGGTGAATGCTAGCACAATGGATGAAGGAGTGCTTCCATCAAACTGTCATTCTTCAAATAATGGGGAATCAAACCAGCAACCTTTGAATTATAATATTGACAATGCTGGCAGCCAGAAAAAGCTGTTCACAAGGATGGTTAAGAGAGCCCATGCTCAACTCAAGCTCACACAGCTTAACATGGGTAGATGCGATTTTCATCAGTGTTGTTCCATGTGCTGCTATCTAAATGGGACTGTTCAGTCTCTGGAATACTTAAAGCTGAAGACTGGGGGAAATAGGTTTAAGACTCTAAGAATCCCAGATCAAATGATGTTTTTGTGGAAAAAAATGTGTAGGCCAGTCAAATGATAGAACATCCACACATCAAAGGTTAGCAGAGTGGTTTTTAAAAAGAATCACCCTATCCAAGTTTATGTGGTCTTAGTCACATGGTTTGAATATAGGGCAAAAATTCACGTACCTCAAGACCAAGCAAAGGCATGCTGGGCATTTTTGCAGAGCTCAGCTCCATGCACATGCAAGGGGGTCAGAGGAGCTGGGGGAGCCACCAGCAGCACCCCTCCCCCAGGAGCCCACAGTGTAGGTCTGCAACGTGATCTCAACTCTGGCCTGGAAGACAGAGACAGCCGCAGGCCTGGATTTGCCAGTGATGCCATATGACAGGTCACTGCCGAGTCTAACACTTTCTAATATGACACCATCAGAAGGATTAAGTGCTTACTGCCTAAAAATTCAAATAAAAAGGTGGGCCGGCAGATGCCCTAGAAAACTCAGTGCAGCCTTCGACTAGCTGCCTGACCCTCATGCCCAGGGGGAAATAAAGAAAACTATTGTGAGAAGAAGGAAGATGGAAGAAGTCTGGGACTTTCCAGTTACAAAAATAATAAATAGCCTGTAAGATCAGTTACAAGTGGATAGCACTTTCCAAATTAGAACATAACATTTCCATACTCTCTGATCCACACAGCCTTTCCTTTCTACCTCAGAGAGTTGCTAAGACAACGAAATGATTTATTGTCTGCAAAAACTGATTTATTAACTATAAATCTTTTCATAATTTATTGTGGTCTAAGAGGTTTTTTTAAAAACATGGCTAGGCCTTCATCATGTCCCTGGAGTTTGCAGGCATTTTCCTCTTGAAATGTGCGCCAACGCACCTCGGAATGGCGGGCTGGGGGCAATAAAAAGGAGACTATCTTATGAATATGAATAAATGTCTGTTGACCAAGGTTGAGTTATAGGTTATTTTATAATCTAATTATTATAAACTTATCCTGATATTCAAAGAAAAAACATTCCAAAAAGTTTTGGTGAATCTGAAACTTTAAGTTTACCTGTTTTATTAACAACAAAACACAAACAAAAACCACCACTTTCTATCTCTAAGTATTGTTTAAGATCAAGTATGCCACAACTTTGCTTTATTTGTCACTCTTCATCTCTCATCTTAATGGTGTGGTTTGGGGGCGGGGGGAGATAAGAATAAAAAGTAGGTTTGTTTGAACTAAAATTAATCAATGCCTTTTGGTAGTTAGAAAGCGAATTTCTACCCAGTTTTTCAACAGATGCATCATCTATATACCAAAGAATCACAAAAGTTTGCATTTCAAAATGGACCAGTCTTCCCAATATAAGTAAGTACACATGATCACCAAAAGATATAAAAGAATGTACAAGAATGTATATTATTCCTAATAGTACCAAACTGGAAAGGGTAAATTGTGGCATAGTCCCATAATGGTAACAACCTATAACTACACTCAATGCTATATACAAATATAATATTGAATAAAAGAAATCACAAGAGTATTTACAGTAAGATTTCACTTAATGCAAAGTGCATAAACAAGCACAACTAAATTATGTTGCTGGGAGTTAAGACATCAGCAAACTTAAGCACAAGGGGTGTGATTAGAAGGGTGCGCAAGGTGCAGCCTTCTCAGATGCAGGTATATTTCTTAATTAGGATACTACTTACACAGATGTATTCAATTTGTGAAAGTGCATCAAGTGTATACTTATATACTTTTTCTGTTGTATATTTTACTTTAATAAGGGGTTTTGACTGACTATGGGGGTGAGTGGATGGGTGGGGAAGGGGAGAGAGGGGAGGGGAAATAGGATGGATGTAATATAATAACGATAAAATTAAATTAAAAAAAGAGTGGAGCAGCCTCTAAATGGACAGAATTCAATTAGATTTATACTGATTTGTATTCTGATATCACCTGTTTTCAAACTTCTTAGTTCCAATGGACCAGGAGGTATCTTATCAACAGAAACTCAGTGGCTTCTGAAACTTAAAGCTGAGATACAGAATATAGTCATGGACAGCCTAACAATGGGGACACATTCTGAAAAATGCATTGTTAGGCAATTTTGTCATTGTGTGAACATCATAGAGTGCACATACACAAACCTAGATGGTCTAGCCTATTACACACCTAGGCTAGATAGGCTACTGCTCTAGACTACAAGCCTGTACACCATGTTAATGTACAAAACAACACAAGATTAAATCAACCACAAGAGAAAACAATACAGTCAAGAGACATGGTAAATAGGAGATGAATGCAGCCACTACCAGAGTACACGGCATTCTGTTTTCCAGCAAACATTTTTAATAAGTAGGAAGAGTACACTTAAAAATAACAGTAAAAAGTATAGTCTGGTAAATACACAAGCCAGTAATGCAGTGGTTTATTACCATTATCAAGTATGTACTATATATAATTGTATGTGATATATAGCACCGTAGATTTGTTTACACCAGTACACCACAAACATATGAGTAATGCATTGTGCTATGATGTTACAATGTCACTAGGGGATAGGAATTTTTCAAATCCATTATAATCTTATGGGACCAGTGACATATACACTGTCTAATATACAGGGTGCATGTGATAAAATGGCAAAATTTTAATAAACTAAACATACCACAGAAGTGTTATATTTTGAAATTAATTTACTCTTATATATAAATACATAAACATATTCTTTTTAAAATTTGTTCAAAAAGACTCCATTTGCTTCAATAATGACTCGATTCGACTTGGGAATCTTGAGCATGCTTTATTAACTTTTCTTTATCCTTGGACATCATCATGTTTTCAGTCTTAGCTTTAACAGCCTCTTTATTGGAATGGTTGTTTATTAACTTCTCTCTCACAAATACTGCATACATAACGGCTAAAGGATTTGTATATGGTGAACTATGCAACCAGATTTCCTTTGACCAGAATTCAGGAACATTGACATTGAGAAATTCTTGCACCTTTTTGACATTATGTGCTAGTGCACTATCTTGTTGGAAGATAAAATGACATTCATTTGCAACTTGCTTCATCCGTAGTACAACTACTCTCAAAATGTCAAGGTAAATATCCTGGATCTTCATTGATCTTCTAAATTCTGTATACAGTATCTGGACTACTTGCAATCCTTGCATACATTATGTGTTTTCCTTGTTGGTGTGATGACATCAGGATACGCCTTCTTCATGTTGTGAAGTGTACTTAAAGGGATATTATCGAAGTCCACAATTTCCTTAGCAGTTGGCTCTTCACACAGTCCAGAATTACTGTTGCTCTAACATTGTATTCCTTCCACATGTTGGTTGCCCTCAGAATTTAATACTTTCTATCTGAAACAATGATGTTAAATCATAACCTTAGAAACATAGTTTTTTCAAAATTAGTAAGCACGTGATATAAGAAGATGCAACGTTATTGCCAGTTTATTGTGTGCACCCTGTATACTGTCTGTTGTTGACTGAAACGCTATTACATGGTGCTTTGACTGTATGTAAGTAAGTATTTTTACTCTTGCTATATATAAATCATGAACTCAGTAAATGGAGTTGTAAATTCAATGGATTAACAAATACACAGATACTGTGAATTCAATGGATGATACTTTGGTTATTTGAGTTTTGTTCCATTTTTGAAATATTGTAAAAACCTTGGAGATTCCATATCCCCTATGTGAAAGAAACCTAGAAAAATAAATCGAAACCATTTATTAAATTTACTTAAATTAACAAAAGGTTTTCCCACTGATATGTAATCAGGGTCTCATTTAATGCTATTTTGAATCATAGATTTCTTTGGAAATGATCACAATGTGATTTTACCCCCCACACTTTATAAATCAAGAATCTGAGGCCCAAAGAGGTTAAATGATATGCCTACATTCTTACAAATATTCAAAAGCAGAATATAGGCTAGCATTCAGATTCCCTAACTACTAAATTGATTTGCTTTCAGGCTTCCACAATATTGCTACTAAAAAAATAATATGAAGTTACAATGTGAAAACACTGAAATTTTAATCTAGTGTGATATTCATACCTTCTAAAGAGCAGGGCCAAGAAATTATGTGTTCCTAAATGATTCTTGATTTTTAAAAACTGGCTTATTATCAGTTTAGGAACTCATGTTATTGGTATCTTTTTAAAAAAGTACTAACTCTTATTTTGGAAATTATTATTATCAATGAGTTCTGTGCAGGTTATTTTAGTTTTCTATTCAAGAACATACATGATCAGAATAGCACTAAATGACCTCAGATCAACCAGGGTGGAATTTATTAGGCCCTTCTACATACATATAAAGACATATATCTGGACAGATTTGATGTTATTATAGAGCTCCTCAGCTTGAGAACACTTGGGCTATTTTTACCTTACAATGGCTGTGGGTCATTATTGTTTATAAATAGTAATAATTACCTGAAGTTGAAACTGTTTACCATGTCCACTCTATTTCCCAGGACTCATGCAGCTCTGACTCACTTACTTAGAGCAAAGGAGGTTCATTATTTTTCAAGCAATTTACTTTCTGGCTTTGTATTTTGGGTAATGTACTGTGACTTGGTATTATGACCCTTATTCAGATTAAAAATATGTTTCCTTGATCATGGCTGCATATCATTTATACTCTGATTCAGTACACTTCTAATAATAAGGCTTGCTAGATTAAACTAGGCTTTAAAAGCAACCACCAAAGAAAGTGAAGTAGCAACATAAAATACTAAGGCAGATGTTAAGATCTTACTGCATTTTCATCTGACTCTCAGATGACTGGATATAGACTGCACCTTCCTCTCAAACCTGAAGGAACGGCTATGCCCCCTCTCAAGCCTGAAGAAACAGCTATGCCCCTATGGCTGTTGGACCCATTCATGACCCACTGGCCATAGGCCCAGTGAGTAAATGATCAGAGAGCAGGCAAGCTAAGAAGTGGATTCTAAGGACTGTAGAAATTCTAGCATGGAGAATATATTGATACCATTCCTAGACAGCCACTGTAGGCACATGAAGTGAAATGAATTCACTCAATCAGTACCTTTTGAGCACCTATTCTGGTGAGTGAAGCTTAAAGGAGGTCATCCATATGAAGGGTTAGCACTGTGACTGGTATATGACACATACTCTATCACGGTAAGAGGAGGAAGTGACATTGAAGCCAACACCAGAGAACCTGAAGAATCAATTGGGCAGATAGGGATGGAGTAGGGAGAGAGCAGTCAAAGGCAGAAGAGAACACCAGAATTCTGAGCCAAAAAGCTGGGACATCTAGTGACCGGAGTACAGGGTGAGGCTCCAGAGATGAGCAGATGGCAGAAGATGAAGAGGCTACCATCTTGTTACAGAGATTGGTTTAAAACAAAAAAGTTTACACATATTTATGTGTCTATTGGGTCATGGTGCCAAATTTGTTTCTTATTGTAAGTCACAGTCAAAAAGTGTGAAAGTCACATCTTTGAAGAGTAATATTACGCATCACGCCACCTTGCACTTTGAGATCAATTTGGCTGCTGTGTAGAAAAAAACTGGAGGGGGACAGGCCTGAGCGCAGGAACAGCAGTTGCAACAGTCAGGTTAGAGATGACATATTCCCCTGAGGGTGGGGCTAGTGAGGACAGGCAGAAGTGCTGCAGATGGACACCAGAACACTGGGGAAGGCACGACTTAACAAGGAAGGTGTCAGAAATGCAACCAGGGTTGCTGACATTTCTATCTTAGGCAACTGATGGGCTTTGCCACCCTTCTCTGAGGCCAGGGACAACAGGCAAAAGCAGTTTTGGAGGCAGAAGAAAATGATGAGGTCACACATGTGAGAGACAAGGCTAAAAATATGGAGACTAAGCATAATTAGTCTTTTCTTCTATAGAACATTTTCATCTACAAATTGATAACTAGCCAGTGTCTAAATGCCTCAGGCTTTAAGTTAATACTAGAAAAGTTAACACTTATGTATTGTAAGAAATACATACATATACACACACTTTTTTATAGTAAAGAAACAGAGTAAGTTCATCAGGGATTGGCAACTTTGGGACAAGCTGGAAAACAAAGACATCTTCTAAAGCAAGTGAAAATAAGAGTCATTATTAAAGGAATAAGTATTATAAACATTGCAGACAATGTGTATAAGCATCTAGCATTCATCTGACCCATAGTAGATGCTCTACAGGTGGCAGGTTTTTTTGCCCTCCTCTTTCCTATACCTTGTCAATAGGTCTCAAGATGCAGCAATATAAACTATTTACCTGTATGTATTTCCAGTCACTTGATAGCTAGATTTACCAGATGATGCTATGATTCACAAAACTGATTATGTTCTTTGTTTTACAAGAGCTGCCATGAAGTTAATGAGCAAACACATCTCCAGTAAATGGGCAGACCCATGACACATCTCTAGTCAATGGATGGAAACTCATCTCATGCATTTTGTTTATCTTACCTGTCTTATTTTTAAGCAATTTCCTTACTCTTCCACTTAAAAAATAATTAAGAATTTTTAGAAGTCACCTTAAGTCTTTTTTTAATTGAACTTATTTGGGTGACATTGGTTAAGAAAATTATGTAAGTTTCAGGTGTATAATTCTATAACACAGCATCTGTTAATTTATCATGTGTTCACCACCCCATGTCAAGCCTCCCTCCATCATGATTTATTCCTCCCTTACTCTTTTCTACCTCCTCCACCCCTTTTGCCTCTTGTAATCTCCATACTGTTGTCTGTGTCTGAGTTTTTTCTTTCTTTGCATTAAGTCTTTTTTGAATTTTGAAGTAAATCAAAGTCTACAGACAGGTATATAGATGGATAAGTACATTAGATAGATGCCCTAAATTGATGGATGACTGCATATGTGATTGTTAAGCAAAGACCTATGAGTTTGGATCAGTTCTCTGAACTTTGTTTCTCTTTTTCTAAAAGTACTTATTATGAAAAAAATCAAACATGTGTAAAAGTACAGGGAATAGTTAAATAAACCCCCATGCCCCAACCTCAACAACTGTCAGCTCATGGCCAATCTTGTTTCATCTATCTCCTCATCCACCCCCTCAACTCATGGGTTAATTTAAACCAAATCCCAATCACTACATCATTTCACTAGTAAGTGTTTTAGTATGACTCTCCAAAAGATAAGGACTCTTTCAAAAATAAAACCATAACACCATTGTTACCCCTAAAAATGGTTCACAATAATTCCTGAATACCATCAGTACATCTGCCAGTATTCAAATTTTCCCCAGTTGTTATTAATTTAATGGTTTGAATTTTAGACACTGATTATCTCTGAGTCAACTTCCAAAGCAAGTCCTAAGTTAAATTTAGGGTCAGAGAGGAACCTTACCAAGAAACCTTCATAGCCTGAGGCAGGGACCACTCCAACTCTTCCTTTAACTTCTCTCTTCCTATATTCTTCCCAACCTGTTTTATCTCCTTTAACTACAACTCACCTTCACACACACACACACACACACACACACACACTGGGGAAAAGCTTTAAAACTTGTTGGTTGTGTGACAATAAATGTTTGATGTAAAAATAAAAAATGGAATACAACAGAGAAATGGGCTAAACAAGTACTAAAGGAAATTAGTCTTAAGCATTATCAAATTTGTAATGAATGACAACTATCAAAACTTTGAGCAGGATAGCTCCTAATAAAGGTATATTGAAATATAATACTATACACACATATAAATCTACACATATACGTATATATGTATGTGTGAGTAGAGGCCTAAAAAGAACACTTCATTGTGTACATTTGAAGTAAAAAGTTCTATCCCAAAGTTTCTGAAAGTTTTTATATCTATTACACCTCTCCCAAAATATCTTTAGGGATGTAGATATATTAACATGAATAGTTTCAGGGAAAAAAGAAAGGAGTCATTTCACACAGTCTTTCCTTCAATTGCTCTAGGCAGCCTGCTAACTGGTTTCTGTTGCCAAAAATCTCTCTCCCAGTTCATCTACCACACAGCCAGGGTTAGTTTTCCAAAACACAGTTCTAAAATGTCATGTTTTCCTTAAAAATGGTCCATCAAAGTTATGGTACATGTATACTAAAGACTACTACTCAGCTGTAAGAAAAAATATACTGCTATTTGTGACAACATGGATGGACCTTGAGAATATTATGCTGAGCAAAGTAAATTAGTCAAAGAAAGCCAAGAACCATATGATTTCACTTTTATGTGAGATATAAAACCAAAACTTGTAGACACAGACAACAATATGGTGGTTACCTGAAAAACAGGGTGGAGGAAGGGGGTCAAATACATGGTGATGAAAATATTTGACTTCAGGTGATGGGCACAGAGTGCAATATACAGATCGTGTATCATAGAAATGTATGATGGAATCCTGTATGACTCTATTAATCAATGCCACCCCAATAAATTTCATAAAATGGTCATTGTTAACCACTGTCTACAGAATCAAGTTTAATTTCCAACAGTGGCAGTTAAAATAATTACAATCTACTCCAGCCTATGCTTCCAGCCAGCACCCCACCACTCTTCCCCACTGCCCCTCATGCCCAATGTTGGAATAGCTCCACCCCCTAAACAGGCCTCCTTCATGACTCTATGGTTCTGTCCATGTTGTTCTCTCTGACTAAAATACATTATTTCTTATTTATTCTATATATAATAAATGTGATTTTGCAATAAGGAATGAGGCATGATCTTTGCTTTCAAGGAGCTCACAGCCTAATGGGAAACATAGAGAAATAATTAATTTAAACACAAGTATGATCAATACAGACACATTAATAGGTATCAGGCTTCATGGTGACACAAAATAGGGAGTACTTAATTTTGTTAGAGATATGTGACTATTAGTCAGCATTCAGAAATACAACAAGCAAAATACATATTGAAAGGAGGGTTCAAACTATGACCTAAGAACCCTCAAAGTTAAATATATAGGATGGATACATAGCCATGAGATGGCTATTTTCAAGAGCTCAATCTAAGAGCATTTACAGTTTACTACAGGCAATGCTTACGACAGATTGTAATCACAAAGGCAATTATTAACTAGTTTAAGAAGTCTTTGTTACCAAATAAACACAGTGCCTGTGGGAAACCAAAGTCGAAGTATAAGATAGCAGCAAGAGAGGCAGAGTCTTTTGACTTACATACAGAGAGACTAAAGCAATTAGTTCCAACAAACTATGAAACATAGTCAATACAGACTCATAAAAGGAAGTTCAATGTGACACTGGGAAGTAAAGATATCACATCCTGAATTTAAGAGTACGTCAAACCTGCTGCTACATTCACTGTGATGTCATTTAAATAATTAAAATATTTTTAAAGTTCTAGTTATGAAAAGTATAATACAAAGAACACATATATACAATTTTATTTTTTTTTAAGCCAACAACAAACACTCACATACCCACCTCCCAAGTTAAGAAATAGAACATACTTGGTTGGGGAGTGGGTGGGTGGGGAAGGGGACAGAGGGGAGTAAAAAGCGTATGGATGTAATACAACAACAACAAAATTAAATTTAAAAAAATAGAACATGACTAGCATCTTGAAAGCCCCAGAATCCGCCACCCCAATGCTTCCCATTCCCTTCCACTGAGTGGTGACCACTATTTTGTTTTTTGTACTAATCATTCCTTTGATTTTTCTTTATAACTTTACCACCTACATTCTACCACCTAAACAACACTTGGGGAACAGCAGAGCAAGCACAAACCTAGTGGCCTAAGGAAAGAGTAATACTGCTGTTGCTGGATGGAAGGCAGGAGAAGGAAGCCAAAGAGGGGCCTCGGCTGGCTTCAGGTTTTTGAGGACTTAGAGGAGCCTCTACAAGGGAAGTCAGAAGGCAGCTGGGTGAGTCCTGGGAAACAGGTCTTGCCAACTCTGAACCATCATCACAGCCATGGTGCTGACCAAGAACAGGATATCTGGCAGAACTATGGTCAGGTATGGGATGCTCTGTACCTTCTGTTTATCTTTACATGGCAAAATATACATAACATATAATTTACCATTTTAATGTGTACTTAGTTCAGTGGCACTAAGCACATTCATACGTCGCGTAATCATCACCACCATCCATCGCCAGAACTTTTTCACCTTCTGCCACCAAAAATCTGTACCCCTGGCCCCTGGTAACCCACCAGTCTCTTTTCTGTCTTTATGAAGATAGGTGCCTCATTATAAGTGAATAATACAGTATTTGTCCTTCTGTAACTGACTTATTTCTCTTAATATAATGTCCTCAAGAGTTCACCCATGTTGTAGCACATGTCAGAATTTCCTTCCTTTTCAAGGCAGAATTATATTCCATTTTATGTACAGACCACATTTACTTTATCAATTCACCTGCTGATGTTCATTTGCGTTGCTTCCACATTCTGGTTATTGTGAATAACGCTGCTGTGAACTAGATATATAAATAAGTCTTTGAGTCCCCACTTTCAATTTTTGGGGGTATGTACCCAAAAGTGGAATTGCTAGATCAAGTGGAAATGCTAGGTTTAATTTTTTTTGAGGAACCAATATACTGCTTTCCATAGCAGCTATGCCATTCCTTTCATGTTCCTACCAACAGTATACCAAGGTTCCAATTTCTTCTCATCCTTGCCAATGCTTGTGAGTTTCTGTATTTTTTTTTTTACCAGCCATCCTAAAGATGCTTTTTTTAAAAAAAGATTTTATTTCATTATTTTTTAGAAAGAGGGGAAGGGAGAGAGGCAGAGAGGGAGAGAGACATCAATGTATGGTTGCGTTTCACCTGCCTCCAGCCACAGACCTGACTGGAGACCTGGTTTGCAACCTGGTTATGTGCCCTGGCTGGGGAATCGAACCTGTGACCTTTGGGTTCGCAGGCCGGCACCTTAACCACTGTGCCAGGGCCCTAAAGATGCTTTTAAACAAAATGTTTAAGGTATATAGCAGATGCTTTGATTTACATTTATTGTGAAATGATCATCATAATAGGTGTAGAATACATCCATCATCTCATACAGATAAAAGAAAAAGAAAAAAATCTCCTTATGATGAGAGTTCTTAGGATACTTTCTTGATAATTTTCATATATATCATACAGCATTGTTAACTATAGCCATCATGGTGTACATTACATACCCAGGCCTTATTTACTTTATAACTGGAAGTTCGTGCCTCTTGGACCCCTTCACTACTCTCACTCACCTCCCAAACATCTTGGTAGCTCCTCTCCAGCTACCAATCTGTTCTTTGTATCTATCAGTTTTATTTTGTCTAGTTCTTTTGTTTTGTTTTGTTTTGTTTTTGATTCCACATATAAATGAAATCATATGGTACTTTCCTTTTTCCATCTGATTTATTTTACTTAGCATTTCATATAAATGGTTGAATTTAAGACATAAAGCTGTTCATAATATTCAATATTATCTTTTTAATGTCTGTAGATTTTTCAGTGGTGTCACCTTATTCCTGATAGCAGAAATTGTGTCTTTGCTCTTTTTGTCCTGACTTCTAGTCTGGCTAAAGTTTTCTTAATTTTACTATTATCTTAAAGAACCAGGTTTTAGTTTTATCGATTTTCTTTATTTTTTCTGTTTCCTATTTTCACTGATTTCTGTTCTGGTTTTTGTTATTTCCTTTCTCCTGATTACCCTGGGTTTAACTTTTCTTCTCTAATATAATCATTTAGTTATAAATTTCCCTATAATACTGCTTTGACTAAGCTCACAAGTTTAAACAAGCTGCATTTTCACTTTCATTCAATTCAAAATATATCTAATTTCCCTGTAATTTCTTCTTGACCCATCCATTATTTAGAAGTGTGCTTTTTAGCTTCCAAATATTGGAGATTTTCCATATATCATTGTTATTTATTTTCACTTAACCTCATTGTAGTAGAGAACATAATTTTTATGACTTGAATCCCTTTAAATTTATTGAGGCTTGTTTTTATGGCCCAGAATAGGGTCTGTATAGGTGACTGTTCCATGTATACTTGAAAATAAGGTGAGTAATGTTCAATAAAAAGTTCTATAAGTGTCCATTGAGTCAAGTTGGTTGATAGTGTTCAGGTCTTCTGTATCCTTATTGATTTTCTATTTTTGTTTTCCCAACTATTGAACAAGGGGTATTGAAATCTCTGACTACAATAGTAGATTTATCTGTTTCTCCTTGCAGGTATATCAGTTTTGGCTTAGTATATTTTGAAGCTCTGTTAATAGGTGCACACATTTCAGATTATATCCTCTGGATGAACTAGTCTCTTTATCATTATGAAATGATCTTCTTAATCCTTAGTAATAGTTTTTGCTTTGAAATCAACTCTGTCTCATATTAACAGAGCCCATTCAGCTTTCTTTTGATTTTCTCTTAGTATCTTTGGGTGCAAAGGACAAATAGCCATGGATAGAAAATAATCATCTCTATAAAATATCCAACAGAAATCATAGCATTAATATAGTAACAAGTTCTGAGTTGCTAAAAGGATGGTATCTAGAGCAGCAGACTATGAACCTTGATTGGCAGCATCAGCCCCACTTGGGAACTCATTAGAAATGTAAAGTTTCAGGCTGCACTCCAGACCTACTGAATAAGAATTTCTGGGATGGGACCCAGAAATCTGTGTTCTAACAAGTGCACCTGGGAATTTCAAGGCACACCAAAGTTTGAGAGTCCCTCTCTAGAGTTTCTCTAGCTTCTAATAAGTATTTGATCAAAATATGCCAAAAATTACTTTTTAAAGGGTGAACCAAACGAAAACTTTCTCTAGCTGGAGGACCATTTTGGTAACCCTACATTTAAATTGAAAATACTACTTATAGAAACATTATAATGAATTTTAACTGCATGTGAAAACTGAAGCTTGGGGATGAATCAAAGTTGAGTATGATTCAAAAGTTCCCTCCTCCTAAAACAATTCTAGAGGGGCAGGGCTTTTGTTTCTTTTTAGGACCAGTGCTACTGTAGGTGGGCCATTTTCTGAGTGAAGTCTCCCTAAGGTGTAGTTAGGCTGTGTAGATACAGTCTTTTGAGTGCTATACCAAATGGGTGGGGTTTTATTTCCTTTTTTTATAATGTACTTTTATACCTGGAGAGCTCTTTTTGCTGATGATGTTAGCAACATGGTGTATACTGTTTTTAAAGCTCCCCTCAGGTATGAGGCTGCTCAGTTCTTCATACATACATTTTATCTCATCTAATTCTCATGATAACCCTGCCAGACAGGTATTCCGCTCCTCATTACAGACAGTTGGAGCAGCATGGCTACGGAATCACTGGATGAGCTGGCTGACCACTCCTTCACTCCAAATCCTGGAGAATTCCCACTGAGGGCACCAGAGCTACTAGTTATAACTTCAAAACATAAAGAACAAAGAAAAAGACTTATGATGTTAAAAAAAAAAAGCCCCCCCCGCCCTCAAGAATTCAATAGACATCTGAACAGTAAACAAATTGGCCTTATTTGAGCACACATGACTTATTTCTAGGTACAGGAGGAATGCAAAGGAAGGAGAAGGAGAAGGAAGTCCTTGTCTTGGCACTTTGTAAATTGACTACATACACACACCCTCACCTAACCACCCTAACTCAAAAAAGTGCTCTTTGGAAACAGAAACAGAAGTCATTTCAGTATATCACCTTTCATTTAATATTAACTGGATTTCATATTTGTATTAAATGCACTTAAGTTTAATTTTTAAGAAAAGTCTTTTATTTGGGTTAAAAGCTACCTAAGAAAAAATTTTCATAGTCAGAAAGATCAAGAATGAGCCCTAATTGGTGTACCTCAGTGGATTGAGCTCAGGCCTGTGAACCCAAGGGTCGCTGGTTTAATTCCCAGCCAGGGCACATACCCAGATTGCAAGCCAGGTCTCCAGCTAGGTCCCCAGCTAGAGGTAGGTGAAATACAACCATACATTGATGTTTCTTTCCCTTTCTTTCTCTCTCCCTTCCCCTCTCTCTAAAAATAATGAATAAAATCTTAAAAAAAAAAAAAAAGTTCAAGAATAGTTATAGTATAAAAATATAATCATATAGCAGTAATTAGGAATTGCAATCTTTTTATGTAGTTTGTTAATTGATTTGAACCATGCCTTAAATAGAATTTAAGAACCCCATTGTTGACATCACAGGAAGAAATTGGGTTCAAATTAAAAGATGGATGCTATTTAACCAAGTGAGATCACTTAATTGGTGGTTTTCTCCACAAAGAATGCTAAACAGAGCTCCCATGTTTCTTCTGATTTTTTTGTACCAGAGCCAAAAATAATATTGCATATTTGCTTTGTACTTAACACAACAACTTTTTTTTTTTTAAGCCCCACGTGCAGTATAATCAATGGTCAACAAAAAAGTTGAAAGTCTAAAAGAAGTGACGCTTTAGAAGATTAGAGTGGTTGGTCTTTCCTCTCTGGTATCCATTTCCAATAGCATAAAAATGAAGTTATAGAAAATGTGTTTTCAACATGCTGATAAAAAGATGAAAAAGAACCACTTGGTTCAAAGAAATTTTAACATCACATTAAGAAGAGAGAAGGCTGTACGATAAAACCAAAGAGTATGTCCACAAGAACTTGACAAAATCAGAAAAAAAAAAAAAAAAAAGATTAATCATTGACTTGGCTTGTTCTAATTTCAAATTAACTTCTCTTAAAATACGTGATTTGTATGTGACCACTTACATGGATCTTATCTATGTTGTCCAAGATGATCAGTTCAAAGCTTAATGAATTTTCTTGAGACTGGGTTTTTAAACCTTTGAAATCTTATATTTCAGTAATGTACTATTAACATTTAAGCAAAGCTGCCTGATGTAGAGAAAATTCAATCTCTTCTGAAGATTAATTTCAGTAATTGAGCATAAAAACATTTGGAACAAGAAGGGCTGTATAAATGAACTGTCAGCATATATTACGACGTTACAATGTTGGTTAGGTAAGAAAATGCTCCTTGAAGAAGTTGGCACAATAAGCAGCCAATTGGAAGAATGGAGGAAGTAAGTTATCACTGAAATAATGAGGAGGAATCCCATTAAGGCTCCAGGCCAGGTATGTGGAGGAGGTGTGATTGATATGCAGGACTTAGAGATTAACTGTGTGGGACACTTGGAGGCCTACCTGCATCTAACCTAATGCTATATTTGGTATCAGACTTTGACTGAAGTGGTGTTTATAGAGTGTGGCTCTTACTAAACTTTTTTCTTTACAAAGCTAAGAATTTTGTTTCAGCGATGGTGACTGCAAGGGAGCATTTTCAGGAGGAAAAGAAAAAATACCAAAGGAAAAAAAAATAAGTCATGCTCAGAGTTAGTCTCACATTAAGATGTGATTAGTGTTCACTTTTAGTGTCAAAAACAATTCAAAAAGCTACATTTCATACAAAGACAAGGATGACAATGTCCATGAGCTCATCAAGTCCCTATGTTCCTATCAGTAGGTCTCTTTGGATGCTGCTAATAAATGGTAAGATTTTTAGAAGCTATCATAATGACATAATACAAAAACAATTTTAAAAATTTGACATTTATGAGTATGGAAGAAGTTATTGTTTTGAAGCTGTGTCTAGAATTGCCACAGAACATTGGAATCTAGTTCAAGTTAACATAACATCCTTGAAAGGTTCAAAGACATGGGTAAATCCGGAATATATATTTCTAGTGAGAATGATTATATAAGGAAGGAAGTCAGCTGGATAGATTTGGATATTCCCAGTCTTTAAAACTTTTTTTTTTTTCAGGAGTAGCAGGCAAGCCCTGGAGACCTAGGACAGCAGAAATTTATTAATGCCTGTTTTGTAATTTATATGGGTTAAATGCTATTTTACAAGTCTTTCTGTTACCTATGATACAAGTGTGTCCTTTGCAAGGTGAATGTGAGTCCTGTTTACCAACACCTGAGTTACAGAACAGGGTCCCTTTTCCTGTTTACAATTCCTGTGCAACATTAGATGAAATGACCTGCCCGTGACTCCTATTCTGCTACTAGCTCCCTGTACAATCCTGATAAATCATTCAGCTCTCTACGGCAATTACAAACTCAAAAACTGAGCACACTGAAGGTTAGTTTAAATTACTTAACAAGGTTAAAAACAATTGGCTCTGCTAGAAGTAAAAGAAATAGC
The DNA here is from genome assembly GCA_004026585.1 of Noctilio leporinus. Classification (NCBI taxonomy): domain Eukaryota; kingdom Metazoa; phylum Chordata; class Mammalia; order Chiroptera; family Noctilionidae; genus Noctilio; species Noctilio leporinus. Next base: position 159,942 of record PVIW01002683.1, on the reverse strand, counting down.
CTTAAGGTATTTACTTTTTCCAAACCTTATGAATTCGTTAGTAATTTTACATTATATTTATACTTCACTCCTCTCCCAAGATCAAGTTTAGATAGATAAATTCTAATCTCAAGGGTACAAGGAAGAGTAAAGGCAGCTGGAGTTGCCAGAACAGCCTGTGTCTGAGGGCTCTATACAATGCAGTCAACACCAGCAACAGATAGGACAGGCAATGTAGAAGATTTTTAAAGCTCTTTTGTGCTTATCCTTTTAACCCTTTCAATACGGTGGGGATATATACATCGTGAAAGATATTTGAAAAATACTGTACAGAATCACACTGCTTTATAATACACTGGGATGGGATTAGTTAGTAGTTGTGGACATTTTTAAAATTATTGAAAGGGTTAAAGAACTCCATCCCTACATTTTTTAAGTAATAATTTCTTCTAAGATGATCGATAAGTTTAATAAAATATATGGTATTGACTATCTTCTAGTTACCCTTCTGTGTACTTAAAAGGCAACACTCCACCCTCAAGGAGCTGACACCCCAATTACCAAGTGACACCATGACAGAAGTGAGAAATGAATGGAGGTTCGTGAGGGGAGAGAGCTGAATCATCCCAGGGAATGAAAACCACAATTCTGGTTAAAGATGACCTTTGCAAAGGGATTTCAAAAAGAGAATATGTGTAACTATGAAAGTAAAAGATCAGGAGAAGGCTGTCCAAAATGAGGAAAAAGCAAAAACAAAACAAACAGTTAAGTCCAAGGTGTTTTGGCCAAATCCACAGATGGTGTGTGGGACAGTGGGGTAAGAGGATGGCAGGAATGTTTCGGGTAAACTGCTCAGGGTCTTGGACTCTTCTCTAATTGCCCAGACAGAAGGCAACTGGGGGACTAGGCCTCTTTGTCTAGACAATTAACCCAAAACTGTCAATTAACCACATGATACCCTGTCTTTTCTTTTACTGTTGTTCTGGACTCAGCGAATAGAGGAATCACATGTTCTAGGTCCTGCCTTTAGCAAACACTCACATTTTTATAAATAAATAAGTGAACAAAGAGCTAAATTGATTCTTTCAAAGGTAACTGAAATTTTAAATTTTATTATTAGTGTATCTTTTCATGCAAATAAATTCCTCTGTGATTTATTTCAAATAAATTAATTCAAATAACCTAATGGAGTTTTCTTTACTCCATGTAACTTCCTTTTTAAGTTGCTCAAAATACATAAACATAGAAATACTAACATTTTAAAAAAGATTTTATTTATTATTTTCAGAGAGAGGGGAAAGAAGAGAGGCAGGGAGGAAGGGTGAAACATCAATGTATGGTTGCCTTTCACCTGCCTCCAGTTAAGGACCTGGCTGGAGACCTGGCTTGCAACCTGGTTATATGCCCTGGCTAGGAATCGAACCAGCAATCGTTGGGTTCACAGGCCAGCTCCTTATCTACTGTGTCAACAGCCAGGGCTCTAACATATTTTATATGCAAGAAGTTGATGTCACAATACTGTGCTAGAAACTGGTTTTGCATAGCTATTTGCATTAAAAAAATAAGTATTTTACCAAACATGACATCTAATTTTAGAAACTCCTTCAGTTTCCCTGAAAAATATGTGTTCTTTATATCTGCTCTTGAAAATGTTATTTTGATCTGGAAATACAAGAAAATCTCTTATAATGGCCACAGAAAAACCATATCTAATATTTCAGAATTTTTCTCTCTTCCTGGCCGCTGTACTCCTGAAATGGTGGAGATTAAGTACAATCAACTCTTAACCACCTACCTGGGGCATCACTCAAGCAAAGAAGTCCTTTAATGAAACTATGACTGAAGAGCACTTACGCATCAGGCTGTGAAGGCTATTTGAGCTATTTGGAGAGTAGTTAGGAAAATGATACAAGGACCTTCGTTTTTAAAAGATGCTTCAGAAATGACTTCTGGGACGGACTTTGGGACTTGGTACCTGTTATTAACTCTGGTAGGTGGTAGGAGAGAGACTAGTAAATGTGTCCTGACTTATATGGAGAGAGGGAGTCTGATGCTTCCTCTCTAAACTGGCAACCTCTAGTGGTCCCTGGGAATTAATAAAAAGGTGAAGAGATGACTTGTGAATTTTCCGTAATAGTAAAGAAGGCTCCCAAACACAGCAGTGATAACAGATGAAGAATTTACTTGTCTCCTCTTTCACATAAACATGCAGGAGTACCCTCCTATTTTGATGAAGAGGGTGATGGGAGATGATTTGTTTGTCTGGTGTCCAACTTTTGCCCAATCCTGCTGCTCTCAGCAGCTTGAGAAAGAACACTTTTCTTCACAAACTGCCCACATAGCATCTTGGCACATCCTAAGAGTTTTACATATATCTGCACAAGGCAACATCGTGGTACTAACACCAGCATTGAACAACTATTTAAATAATCCCAGAACAAATTACCTTGATTCCAATTAACAACTGATACTGCAAAAGAAAACCAAATTTGGGATCTGAGAAAGGAGAGGTTGAATGTCATTGAAAAACCAGAATACAAATCTTCATTAGGTACAATCTATACCATAAAAGTTAGTCCATGTTTTGTAATGAATCATAACCTATACTAACTGATTGTGATTGTGATGAAATATCAAGAAAAACAGTAACTCTGAAATATGTTTCCTTAAAAAATTTATTTAGAAAATAATTAGTTTACTATAACAATTCTGTGTGGTTCAAGTATTTAATTCAGGTAAACAGTTTTAAATTTATGATGTACATCATTATATGTTAGGGAATATGTCTGAATATATGTAGTATGTAGAGTTCTGATATGTATATACACATTTTTTCCTGTATTTTCACAGTACTTTTGACATCATGTTTACATCCAGTTATGAATGTTCAAAGAGAAAAGTATGTTCAAGTTTCCAATTTAGAAAACCAAATTCATCAAAAAAATAGCTCTGGATTACAGAGAACTCAGCATTTATATCTCTGCTAGTCCAAGGAAATAAAACTGTAATAAATTGCCCCAAAACAAAGGTAAAATGACCACCCAATTAAGCCATAACTTTAAAAATCAGCTTGAGATTAAATTGGAAAAAATATGAGCAAAAGGGTAATTAGAGATCAGTTTTAAATTTGAGGTCTCCTCATTGACAATGAAATATTCAGTTACTTAAACTGTTTTTATTACTATTTCATTTATGAATTGCTTTTAACAGTATTTCATCCCTCAGAAGAGGAAATAAGCAATTCTCTTTAAAAAAAAAAAAAAAAAAGGAAAAAAGAAACAAAAGAAAAGAAAAAAATTATACCAAGCTATCAAAACCTTTGCTAAGAAAAATAAACTAATCAAGATCAATCTTCTTGCTTCAACCTCAGAAGGTCACCAATCCCAAATGTCCACCTAAGTGACAAAAGGGAAGAAAACTATAAAGCTTCTCTAATATATTGCTAAACAACTCATTGCAGGGACAGGGGATAATAACAGCAGTATTTTGTAATAAAATACATTTAATTATCATTAAAGCAAGTAATTATTTTAGTTCCTGAAAAAATATCTAAGTTCCCATTACCCCAGTACTGAGAAGTATGGGTCGATTGAGTCTATCAATGTAAGGGGTTTTCTAGAATAAGTTTCCAGAAAAGATTGAATATGCTCTTAGCAGATGAGATCATATTTTCATATAAACCCAACAGCAATACAACTAATAAATATGTCCACAGATCAAATGCAAGGGAGACTTCCTTTTCATTTAAGTGCACCAGCCAGTTATCCTTTTTCAAGTGGTCTATGCTATTAGTTAATGACAAAGAAAATGAAAATGATAAAACATATTAACCACACTATTCAAAAAAGACTGGTTATTTCCCCTTGTCTTAAGATTCTCTTTCTGCTTCTTTTAAAGTCTACCAGAAAGAGATAGTTTGCTATAAATGTTGCACAAATGGGATGGCTAAATAGTCCAGCACAATCAAAAGAGGCCTTAATCTAATGCACCCTTGTCTGTTAGCTAATCTCTCCTGGTTAAACAATCTGAGTTTAATGACTTTATGATGAATGAGACAGAGTGCAAATGACCTAAGTGTTTCACCCCATAAAAGAGGTTTAGGGAAATAAAACCTGCAAATTTGATCATCGGCCTTAGATTGGGCACCATCGGCCATGTAGTTAGGGTTTTTACAGAGACTGCAGTTTTAAAGGAATTGTCTAAATGTAAGATTAGGTAATGGAATGTTAATAATTTACATTTAAAGTACCATTTGCCCTAAAGTAGATTACAATATGCAAATTCTGCCATTACGTAACTGAAATTCAGATAGCTCTGAGTTGAGAGGCGGGGAGCTAATTGTCAGAGGACCCAGTGAAGCTGAGAGTTTTATAGACTCAGTTTTGCAGAAAGTTTCTTGGGAGCATTAACAGGGAGCCACATTAAGCAAAAAAGACTCCAGGTGTGAACAGCAGTAGGTCTATTGTTCAAGAAGAAATACATTTCATGAGATTCATTATACAAGGGAGGGGGGAAACCCTTTTTGGCATTCTGCATATAAAATCTTCTCAAAAAGACATCTGCAGTTTAAAACAATTCCACCCACTTTTCCTACTACAAGCTTTGTTAATTTTCTACAGCACTCTGCTCTGACTTTAAAGTCGTTTCCTTAAGAAAACAGATGACAGACAACTTGAGTGACTGATGATATTGTGCCATCACTTTGTTTTTCTCAGAGGCCTTGCTTTAAGAGGATGGATGTTAGTATAACTGACAGGAAGGGGAGCTTCGCATAAGATTTCACTTCTGTTCAAAGACAAGCTAATGCAACCTCAGTGCGGTGCAATCAACTTGACAAATGGACATGGTGCAACCCTCTGCCTCCCACTGAAACCCGAGAGCCTGATTTACACAGTCTTCTCCCTGTAGACAGGAAAAAGACTTCATGCTGCTAGGCTGTAGAATGGGTTGATCTGATAACTCTGCGTGCAATGAAATTTGATAATATGGAGGTGAAACGCATTTCAGAGAATGAAGCAAGTTAATGAACTTATAAAACTACACTTAAGTCTTAAAAACTGAATAAACAGAAAAAGGGGCTTCGCTCAAACCCTGTTGAGAAACACGTAGTGGTTCTCATGTTCAGCTCTGCAATCACAGATGTATTGCTTTTACGGACAATGAAGAGAAGATCTAGCACTAAGGAGTGTGCAGCTCTATTTAAACTCACTATAATCCTTAGACCTTGGTGTGCCTTATCATTACCATCAAATTTCTGTAAGCCCTTAGCTCTTTACCTCAAGAATTTTACATTACCTTCTCCTGTTAAATTATTTCCCTGGAAGTTCAGCAGTTTCCCTTTTAAAGTGGAAAATTCCTTAAATAATTTATAAATACTACTATGCAGCATTAATAAATAGTTCTGGAGATTAAATGTATATGAAACCGGCTATGAGCACAAAAATCACCAAAATCAGACCTTCAAAAGAAATATAAATTTCAGCTTTAAAGTCATAGTATCAATTCTTACTTAAAGTATAAATGTTTGAATAAATTATTTTAAAAAGAAAGACAGTATAGAATATGTTTGTAGGCACAACTGATATAAGATCTGTGGTAAAATGATCAGTATTAATGCTTGCAAATAAGTACTATGGATGCAGACTGCAGTCAGAAGCACTTTTCACACATGTAAATGTTGAATGAGGTAGAATTTTAGTCGTATGTTTACTTTGCTGTTGTCACAAATAAAAAAAGCACTTATGAAAACATTTCATGCTGAAGTGAATGGATTTCAACAGCTGCTGATTTGGTGACATGGAGAACCCCAGTGGAGACATCCTGCTGAATTAACGTTTTGGAAATGTTAAAAAGAAACTTCAAACAGACCTCGTTTAGCAGGCGGTCAAAGCTTTTGCTCAGTGGGGATCATGTGAAGGCGAGCAGAGCAGTCACTCAGCCATGAATCAGACTTGTCAATAGTTGCCTATTCTCTCAACAGGTGACTCAAAAAGGCATACCGCTCTTTTCTGGAACATTTCTGTTGTGCTCCATCACACAGAAAAAGCACTCCTAGCCTCCTACTCCACTGTTACTTAGGAACACCCAGCACATACTGTGGGGCAAATAGTGGCTTAAGGGGTTTGAATATGTATTTTAAAATTTGTACTTTTGCTGTTTTTGCTAACCAAAAAAAAAAAAAAAAAAAAAAAAAAAAAATGCTGAGCTATATTTAAAGTCTACTGATTTTCAAACACATTTTTATTCTAAGTTAGAAATTTGGAATAGGTTCAATCAAAGAATGACAGATCAGCAAGGGACCTTGGAGCTAACAGAGATCAAACTCCTCACCTCACGAATGAGGAAACAGGCCTACAAAAGATTTGGCTGAGATATAAGTGATTTGCCAAAGAACACATATTTATTTATTAGCATGTCAGGACTAGAACATCCATCTCTGACCCCTCAGTTCAATATTCATTATACTCATCCTTAAGAAATAAGTTAGAATCAGGCTTCATTTAGCAATATAAAGATACTTAAGGAAAAAGACTGTTAAACTGGGCAAAATCTCATGGTTCAGTTTGGCATGTTTTTGTTTTTGTTTTCTTTAAACTGGCCTAAGAGAGATAAAGTTAATGGAAAATTCCTTCCCACCAAGAAGTGGGGGTGGAGTGGGAGTGTGTGTGAAAAGAGGTCCAGTACCAAGCTTTGTTTTCAACTCTCGACATTTAAGAGTTTAGTACAAATATAGAGCACAAAAATAATAAAGCATTTCATTGTTACTGATTCAGATTGGCACTGCACACTGTGCAGTACAAGCTACTATTATGTCAGAAAATTACCAGGTAGCCATTAAATGAGCCCAGATTATTTTCTATTGTTCAAAGGTTTTTTAGTTGTTTTGGAACGCCTCAGTAAGAGTTCAGCAAGAGTTCTCAGAGGTGACTCCACTATCACAGCCGTGCACATTAGCTCAGTCAACCTCACCTACTGCTCCCCTCCCTGCACAGCCATTCCCAGCCAATGCTAACATACAATCCGAGGCTTACTGAATCACTTCCCATTGAAAAAGTGCTTCCTTGGAGAAGTACCCTGTTGACAATACTTTCTACAGACTTCTGAGGTAAAATGGAAGAAACTTCAGTAAATGCCAATCCTACAAACACACACACACAACCATATGCACAAACCTCTCAGGGCTCAAGTTCACTAATTCTTGTTGCGAAGATTTACCTTTTAGTAATTCAAGTCCTCGTATGGTAAGAGGAAAGAGGTACTGTAATGCAAAGGTTGATAGGAGTGTAAAAGACAGATTGGGTCCATAAATCAAAATGAAAAATGCCCTCATCCTTTCACCCAAAATTCCCACATATAGAAATTACTCTGAGGGGATAATTCAACAAGTGGGGAGAGATATATGTGCAAGGATTTTCATTGCAGTATTTTTTTTATGGTAGTACAAAGTTGGAAATTAAGTTAAAATTAAATTGAATTAAGTTAAAAGTTGGCAAGAAAATAAAGGTATGCTGGCATATATGCAACTGTTAAAAAATGGTCATTCACTTGATATAAAGCTACAATAAAACTGCTAAAAATTACCATTCACTTAATATAAAGCCACAGTAATGTTAGCAGTAAAGATTGGCAAATAGATTAGTGGAACAGAATAGAGAGCCCTGAAATAGACCCACATTTATTTGGTCATTTGATTTTCAACAAAACACAAAAGTATTCCTACCAGTAAGATTCCTAACTGAATAACGGGTATATAAAACAACCAGTCAACCAACCAAACAAACAAACCTTGACTCTTTCTCACACACAAAAAAATTAACCTCAGGTCTATCACGGGCCTAAATGTAAGAGCTAAAACTATGAAGCTTTTAGATGAAGACAAATTGGGAACAGGCCAAGTTTTCTTAAAATAGAGATAATCATAAAATAAAAACTATAAATTGAACTACATCAAAATTTAAAACCTCTGTTCATGAAAAATCCATTGATAAGGAGATGAATTTAAAAAGCCATACTAAGAAAAAATATTTGCAAAGTATATATGACAAAGGATTGGTATTCAGGACATACCACAAATTTATAACTTAACAATAAAAAGACAACCTATTTACCAATGGTCTAAAATTTGAACAGACTCTTCACCAAAAAAGACATACGAATAATCAGTAAACACATAAAAAACTACTCAACATCCTTGGTCATCAAGGAACAACAAATACAAACCATGATGGGATACAAGTAACAACATTAAAAAGATAGCACCAAATGTTGGTAAGAAAGCGCAGCAACTATAACTCTCATACACCATCAGTGGGAGTGTCAAATAGTGTCTTATATAAAACACATACCTACCCTGTGTGTGTGTGTGTGTATGTGACAGAGAGAGAGAGAGAGAGAGAGAGAGAGAGATGAATGAGTGACACCCACAATATCCTATCCTCAACATCCCTGCTCAGCTCCTGTAAACTCAGTCTATGGCTTCTTTTATGGAATCAGTCCATTTCATATTTGGTCTTCCTCTGTTCCTGCTGCCTTCTATTTTTCTCAATATTACTGTCTTTTTCAAACAACCCTCCCTTCTCATGATGTGCCAAAGTAGGACAGATTCAGTTTTGTCATTTTTGCTTCCAGTGATGTTTTAGGCTTAATTTGCTCTAGGGTCACTTGTTCATCTTTCTGGCAGTCCAGGGTATCCATAGACCATATTTCAACCCCATATTTCAAATGAATCAATTTTTTTTTCTGTCAATCATCTTCACTGTACAACTTTCTCATCTGTACATAGAAATTGGAAATACAACAGTGTGGATGATTTTTAGCTTAGTCTATAGACGCATCTTTTCTCTTGGTGACCTTCCATAATTCTTTTCTTGCTGTTCTTCTAGGTCTTAGCCCTCTCATGATTTCTTGGCTGAAGTCTCCTTATGAATTGATGAGTGAACCAAGGTAAGCAATCTTTGTTGTTGTTGTTTTTTTTGTTTTGTTGTTTTGTTTTTATTTTTTTGTTTGTTTGTTTTTTCAATGTACAGTTGCGTTTCACTTGCCTCCAGCCACAGACCTGACTGGAGACCTGGTTTGCAACCTGGTTATGTGCCCTGGCTGGGGAATCGAACCTGAGACCTTTGAGTTCGCAGGCCAGCAGGTAAGCAATCTTTAACAATTTCAATGTCTTCATTGTCTATATTAATTTAAAGTTGTATATTTCTTCCATTTCTTTTTGCCTTCTTGATGTTCAAATGCAACTGTACTTTGGCACTTTCTTCTTTCACTTTTATAAGAAGTCATTTCGTATCATTCCTGCTTTCTGCTAGTAAGATGGCATCATATGCATGTCTTACATTATTGATATTTCTTCTACCAATTTCCACTTCTTCTTCTGAGTTTGGTCCAGTTTTTCATGATATATCCTGCATACAAATTGAACAAAAAGGGAGCTAATATGCACCCTTGTTTAACCCCTTTGCCTATAGGAAACCATTCTATCTACACATTCTGTCCCTAGAGTGGCTTCCTGTTCACAGTACAAGGGGTGCAGCAGGACAATCAAGTGCTGAGGCACACCCATCTCTTTTGGAGCAACCCATAGCTTTTCATGATCAACAGTCAGAGGCTTTACTTTACCCTATCAAACAGACTAACCTTCTATAATTCTTTGGAGCTCTCTAATATCCAGTGAATGCTCACAATTAGATCTCAAGTGCCTCTTCCTTTTCTGTATCCAGCTTGAACACTCAGCATTTCTTATTCCATACAATGTAGAAGCTCTTGCAGCATCACCACAAGCATCACTCTACTTGCATGGGAAATTAGAGCACTCCTTGGCATCTCCTTTCTTGAAAATTGGGATGTATGCTGGCCATTTCCAATATGTAAGCCATTGTTTGGTTTTCCATATTTGTTGACAAATTCTTGTTAGAATTTTTTATAATCCTCACCTGAGGATAGGTTTAGGTTTTTAGAGAGGAAGGAAGAGAGAAAAAGAGATGTCACAGAGAAACACTGATTGGTACCCTTCCGTACACATCCCAGCGAGGGATCAAATCCATAGCCTGACTGGGAATGGAAGCTGCACCTTTTAGTGTACAGCATGATGCTCTAACCAACTGAGCACCTGGTCAGGGCTAGAATTTTGACAATCTTGATTTCTGTGGCTTGAAGTAATTCAGTTGGTATCTGTGGATAGTTATTTCTTTCCAATGTTTCCAGGAAAGTTTACTTCACTTTTTTGAATTATAGGAACCCTTCAAAGACAGGTCATCCTTTTGTCTCTTATGCATATTTTCAGTATACTATATCCACTTTCCCTTATTTTCTCCTGGTCTGATAATATGCTTCCTTGCTTTGAGTTTCCCTTTTATTTCTTAAATGTTCAAGTAGAGATCCTGTTTTCCCATTTTTGTTGTTCTCTTCTAACTCCTCACATTCACTAGTGTAATAGTTCTTTTTATTTATATGTGAAAGCCATTAAAAAACTTCATTTAGGATTCAAACCCTGCTTTTGTCACCTTTTGCTTTTGCTTCTCACCCATCTAATCATTTTTCTTGTTTCTGCTGTCATCCATCTAGTTTTCTTTCCTTTTTACTTCCAGCATTGTCTTTTCACATTCTTCCCCAATATTTCTAGTTTTAGTCCACAGACTTTTTGGTTCTCAGTCAATTAAGTTTAACAGTGCAAATCTGTTTTGTTTTGTTTTTTTAAATGTGATCTTTAAATCCATCAGAAATGTTATTTATGTTATATTTTGGCACTATGATTCTTTTAGTCTCTCCAGCTTTGCTCTAGTGTTTGATAGTAACAGTTCATGGTCAGTACCACAGTCTGCTCCTGGTCTTGTTTTGGCAGAGAGAACACAGCCTCTCCATCTCCTGCTTCCCCTTACATAGTCTACTTGATTTCTAAATTGGCCATCTACTCTATGACCCAGCCTTCCACTCTTAGGGACTGACCTAAGAGAAATGAAAACATATCCACAAAAGATTGTACAAGTATGTTCACAGCAGCTTTTATTCATGGTAGCTAAAAACTGGAAACAGCTCTGGTGCCTGTCAAAAAGAGATTGAATAAATAAACTAGCACAATCATACAATGAAATACTTGTTCAGCAATAACAAAAAGCAAGCTATGAATAAATACACAACAATGTGGGATGAATCTCAAAAACATTTTTCTGAGTGAAAAACGCATTACAGGTAAAAGGTACATGATATGAGTTCATTTATATGAAGTTCTGGCATGGGTAAAAATAATATACCCTTAAAAAAATACCAGAACAATGGTTGCCCTTGAGGGTAGTGAGGGCTGGGATTTACTGAAAAGGGACATGAGGGGACTTCTTGTGGTGATGGTAATGTTTTATATCTTGATAGTGGTTTGAGTTACACAGGCATATGATCAGAATTTGTTAACTGCTTTACTTAGTATTTGTGCATTTTATTGGATGTAAACATGACCTTAAAAGGAAAAAAAAGGAACCATAAAAAAGTACGAAACTCAAGTTAATGACAGACATGCTATATTGTCGGGGTGGGGGTTGCAGTATATGGATGTCTGCTTCCTTCTTTGAAATGTGTGCCCCGGGTAAAATAGAGGAATAGAGATACTTTAGAGAGATGCATGAGGAAACAAGTATAGTAATCACAATTGCAGGTGATTTACAATTAGCATGTATGAATTTTCAAACACCAACAACAAAAAACATTTTTGCACTGCTATTTTACCATTATTTAATAGATATTTCTTTCATCTTTGAATACAATGAAGTTTAACCTTCCTTAAAGATAGAATGATTGAATAATTTTCAAGTCTATCTATGACAAATGTCAAAAGGACATAAAATAAAACCAATTTGGTTTGATCAGTTGATCTGAATATCAAAGTTTGTCACAGTTTTGAACAATATAAAAATGCAGTAGTAATTGTATCAACTTCTATTAAAAATCTACCACATGGTCAGAGCTAAGATTTTAAAAAATGATCAATAAACTGTAACCCATTTACTGTAACTAGAATTATAAAATGCTATCTTAAATTTTAATGGAAAGCTTTAACAAATAAAATTTTGAATTCTTAAGATTACAGAAGGAAAAATAACATTTTCCAAATTGTGTTGAGCCAACAAAATGGAAAGGAACAAATCACAAGATCCCACCATCATGTATAAGAATATTTTATTATAATCCCACAGTTCCTTTATCATGTATTCAGATTAAAAACTTAAAGTGAAAAAAAAAAAAACAAAAAACCAAAAGTGTGTTTCTATTCCTAAATTAATGTATTCTATTGATAAAAGAAAGAATTTACACTCTTATTTGTTGGGTATGACTTTTTATGTGCAATTGAAACAATAAATCTACTTTGCATCTCATCAGGAAAGGTTGGCTATGACCCAAAATACCATGTAAGGAAACTGATTTATTCAAATTAGAAGTGCGTTTTGTCTCTATGTAGTCTAAGCACCAAATATATAAGTGTATATAAAGTTTGATGAAACATATGGGAATATACTTAGAGGATTCAACAATTTACAAAATTCAAGTTAAATGTTACTTATAAAAACCACATCATAGACCTCAGAAAAAAAATTTTCATTCTTCAGGGTGGTACAATGTGCTTTTTCCTATCAATTATACAAATGCTTAGTTTCATATACCAATAAAATAAAAACATTATGCCATTTAATTGATGTGAGATTTTTTAAAATGGTTAATGAGTATAAGAAATTATTATATGTTAGAAGTTTATCTTAAGCATTTACATTTTTTCTCTAACAAGTTATTTTTAAAAACATGTATCACTTACTTTACCAAATGATTTCATTCCTTATTTAATGTCTTCTTTAATGTAAGATTGTAGTCTTCCAGTTGTGCAATAAAATGCCAATAAAATTCATTTTCATTACTTAATTTACTGACATTTAAAGATAGGGTTTCTTAATTATATACTACTATAGGGAAAAACTCTAAAGTTTAATATATTTGTGTGTAGTTAACACTAATTCTTGGGTTTACCTAATGAATTTGACTATAAAACTGATTAAAATACCTTAGAAATTATGTATATAAATGAATATTATCTTGTTAATATTCACCTAGGGAAACAATGATAGATCAACATAGTCATAGAATTCCATTTTGGAATTGTTTACAAAATTGTCTACCTCAAGTGTGTGTTCCCTCCCCACAACCTCCCTCTCTCTCATACATATGCAAACGCCCCCACACACATACATCTCCACACACCCCTCTCATATCACATACCACACCCCCCAAAGTACACACCACACATAGTTGCCTTTTTTTAACTACCACATTTTCAGTCACAATAATATCACTTAACCGTCATTTCTAAATAGCTTATAGTTATTTTTAAAAATCAAAGCCCACTAAAAGCAATAAAGCTGCTACCAAAAGAATGTTTGGAAAATCCTGAAGATATTTCTGAAAGTAAAAACTTAAAGGCATCACTAAAATAAACATACATTGCCTCTCGAGACACTAAGATGACCGCTTTGGAGGAATCAGTCCATGCTTAAATGTGCATGCTCTGGGATGCGTGTGTGTCTGTGTGTATTTTCACTGTCACATGTGAGAGAATGTGCTTGAACAAAAAGAACTGCATCAGGTTTCGAGAGGCCCAGTTTTGAGCTTCAGCTCTGCCATTTATAAGCTATGCAAGTTTGAATAAGTTCTTTCATGTCTTTGGGTTTCAATTTTCTCACCTGTGAAATAGGAGTTTAGCCCTGGCCGGTGTGGCTCAGTTGGTTGGAGTGTCATCCCATAGACCAAAAGGTCACAGGTTCAATGCCTGGTCAGGGCACCTATCTAGGTTGCAAGTTAAATCCCCAGTCTGGGCGAGTACAAGAAGGCAATAGACTGATGTTTCTCTCTTTCTCCCTCACTCCCTCCCCTACTTCCTATTTCTCTAAAAGCAATGAAAAAATGTCCTTGGGTTATAAATAAAAATAAATAAATAAATACATAAATAAATGTCCTGGGATTAAAAATAAATAAGAGTTTAGACCACTGCAGTCAATAGAACTATAATGTATCCTATGTATGTCACTTTTATAGCCACACTTAAAAAGTAAAAAGAAACAGATGAAATTAATTTTAATATATCTTATTTAATTTAATATATCCAAAATATTGCCATTTTAACATTTACTCAATAAAAAATTATTAATGAAATCTTATAATTTTTTTTTCTGTACTGTCTTTGAAACCCTGTGTGGAATTTATGCTTACAGCAGTATCCCAATTTGGACCAGCCACATTTCAAATGCTTCATAGCCACATATGGCCGATGGTCAACATATTGGACAGCTCAAATCTAGGCAGTGCCTAACAGTTCTTTCAGTTTTAAAAACACTATTATTACTTTATTATCAAAATTAATATATTAATAGAATTAGTATAAAATTCAGCACAAGTATATGAAACCCACAGGTTAAAAATGCACCCATGGAACATTTACTTTCATCAGGAAGGGTTCATTAGTTTCCTTTCTTATATGGCATTTTTAAACTTTAACAATCATTAAGAAGTAAAGAACTGGCAGTTATATTCTGAACTCAACCCCACAGAGAGTGGATTACTTAATCTATTAAATTGGCTTAAGTCTGTTAACTAACTGCCAAGTCCCCATTTCACAATGTATGATGCAGATTTGGCCTTAATCTGAAGCTTAGGTCTTCATGTAATCATAAGAATTATGACTGTCTTTCAAATGAATAAACATCTAAAATTACTATTATAATGATAAAACCAGTTTAATTTCTGCTGTTCCATTTAGTCTAAATTATTAAGACTATTAAAGCATTTTATATTAGTGAACCATAGCACAAGCAAATCAATGTCCAATAATAGATGTCATTATCAATTAATGTCAGCTTATTACTGGGAAAGGCCATGCTCATTAAAACAAGTGATGATACTCAGGTTCTGATTGAGAAAAATGAATAATTTAAAGACTTGAGTAGAACTTACTTGCATCAAGGGACAACTTTTCAATTATCAATTAGACTTGCAAGTTATTTATCTTTGGGTACAATCATACATCATCACAATTAGCTCATGAGTTTACTATACCAAACTTTACAAAAATTATATAAATGTACTTTTCTGTCATTGCTATAATCTCTTGAACCTTCTTTCCCTCTCAAATTTATAAGAAAATAATTATAGCACACTTAGTGTTTCTTTAATGTTGTTTTTTTTTTTTAAAGAAGTTAACAAAACATCCACAGGCTTTGTCAAAAAACAGGTGTTTTCTTTGAGGGGAATGGGTGGGTGGGGAGGGGGACAGAGGGGAGCAAAAAGGGGATAGATGTAATACAACAACAATAAAATTTAAAAAAAATACAGGTGTTTCTGCAAATCTCTAAAATTTATCTCAACATTATATACAGTGAAAGTTGACGGTATTAATTTATATTTATAGGTAGCAACAATAACAACATATTAATCCCTTAATAACTAGCTTAAGCCCTGGCTGGTGGCACAGTGGATAAAGCACCAGACCGCGAACCCAAAGGTTGCTGGTTCAATTCCCCAGCCAGGGCACAGGTCGCAAGTCAGGTCTGCAACCAGGTCCTTAGCTGGAGGCAGGTGAAAGGCAACCATACATTGATGTCTCTCTCCCTCTCTGCCTCTCTCCTTTCCCCTCTCTCTAAAAAATAATAAAATCTTAAAAAAAAACAAAAACAAAACAAATGTTAATTAAAGAACATTAAAAAATAACTAGCTTAAGTTATGATGTGTTGTATAAATTTACCTATAAGATAAAATCATGTCATCTGAAGCCAACTTTCTACATAATTTATATTATTTAAGGAGCATTCAGCAGAACCAGCCTGACACATAATAATGTTTCATTTCTGGAGGAAATAAAAGGTAAACATTATTGCTATGCTGTAGGCACCTACAAATCCTCCAGTCAATTATCTATTACATGTCAGAGGCCAGTGAGGAAAGGGGTAAAGGCAAAGTCAGGTGAACTCCTGATGTTGTATCTAGTGCCCTACCTAGCACCTAGGAGATGTTCAATGTCTGTTGCAAGAGTGGCCATGGAATATGCACACTGTGGCCTGCATTCATTCTACAAGTAAATAAACACATAAAAACATAGCAAATTACATATACTATATAAGCACATTTACTTTTTTTTTTTTTTTTTAACTAGAGGACTTTGTTAGTAAGAACTTTTCATTTGATTCTGAAGTCTGAATCTTAGCTCTCCAGCTGGGTGACATTAAAACTAATATTTTTTTCCTGCTTTCATTCATTATGTACTCCCTTCATTCATCAAGTATTATGTAACTGGCACTATGACAAGCATGGGGTAGTATAAAAAGAATGAGTATAGAATGAAGACAAAATATAACATAAAACAATAATTATTGCCCTGGCTGGTGGCACAGTGGATAAGGTGCCGGCCTATGAACCCAAAGGTTGCTGGTTCGATTCCCCAGCCAGGGCACATAACCAGGTTGCAAGTCAGGTCTCCAGCCAGGTCCGTAGCTGGAGGCAGGTGAAAGGCAACCATACACTGAAAAAACAAAAACAAAAACAAAAAACCAATAATTATTGTGAACAAAGGTATTGCTATTTGGGAAGATTAAGAAACTTGCCCAAGGTAACCCACCTGTGTGTACCAGAATCAAGATTCAAATCTCAATCTATGTCTTCCAACTATCCCATGAAACATAAGCCTGCAGCTGGGAAGAGGGTGTGATTGTTAATTTAATATATCAATCTGTCTGGGCTGTGGTGTTCAGTTGCTTGGTCAAACACTAGGGCTGTGAAAGTATTTGTAGTTGTAATTAACATTTATAATAAATTTAATTTAAGTACAGAGGACTATCATCAATAATATAGGACCTATATTATAGGTGAACTGCATCTAAACACAATTGAAGACCATGACATAGAAATCCTGCCTGAATTTCCATCTTTCCAGCCTGTCTTACAGATTTCTGAATCAAAATTGCAACATGCACTCTGCCTAAGTGGCAGCCTGCTGACCTACTGAACTACAGATTTTGGACTTAACAGTCCTCACAATTACATCAGTCAATTATTTAAAATCTCTCTACATATACACCCAATTGGGTCTTTTTCTGTGGCAAGCCCATGCTGATCTAGAGTGAGTTAAATATAGAGATTGGGAAGCCATCAAAATGTAAACAATGATGCAATATATGCAAGTGGATAGGACATAAAAGGAACTGAGGCACGACGGATAAAATATGAATTCAAAAGCATTAAAGGGACCATTGGAAGACAAGGAAGAAGAGGAAGAGGTAAGTCAAGACAGAAGAGGGTTTCACCAAGGAGAGGAGCAATCCTGGAAAGGTGTAGCAGGATGAGGGCTGAATTCAGGCTCTGGTGTTCTCTGGCCACAACCTGGTGGTTGGGGTAGAAATCATACCACCAGTGAATAAGAAGTGAGAATATGGAAAAAGTTTGGCAATTGAGGAAAGGAAGAAAATCATGTAGTAGCTCAAAGAGAAAAGTTAAGTGGAGATGTAGGACATTTTTTAGAATGAGGGAGGTATGAGTAAGTTGAGGGAAAGAAGCCATTGAAGATAAAGGCAGATGACAACTGCTAGAACACCAAGTCTAGACCATAGGGTAGGGGAGAACCCCGATTGAAAGTGATTACCTCCTTGTCTAAGGCCAGTAGTGTAGCAATATGACATCGGTGCTCTTATGGACTGCTCTGAGGCTGGGGCTCTGTGCCTTTATTGTATTTGACCTGCCCTTTATTTTCTCAGGGAATTCAGAAGTGAGGTTATCACCAGAGTCTTTATTAAATAATATCTATGTGCCTAGTACTTGAAGGGATTCAAAAAAGCATGAGCCCCATTCTCTGCTGATCTACCTGCCCAGCTAATATGGACTAGAATGTATTCAGTCATTAAACAAACAAAAAATTTTAACCATTCCTAGCGTTAAATTAGTCATAGTATTGGGTTGCACAGTAAATCGTGGGAAACTTTTAGCCAAATAGACTAGTTTCTGCAAATTTTGAGATTAGCAAAAAATATTATTGGTTCTCTGCTTTTCATTATTTGTACACTTTCTAAATAGAAGCTTGAAAACAAAATTTCCAATACATATGATTGTCTAACCTAGAGATCTTCAAGACATGTGCCACAAAAAATTTGAAACATGCAATATCTGACTCTTTAGTCAGAGGGATTTACCTCTTTCCCTTTAGATTGTCAAATAAAAAATGACTACAACCAACACGATGATAGCCATCTGGTGTGATGAATCACAATTATACCTATGTGCAAAGGGGAAGGGATGAGAAGAGGGCAAAGAAGGGGAGCAATTTAGTTAAGAAACAAGCATGGATGACCCATGGACATGGACAACAAGTGGGATTGACTTTGGTGGGGGGGGGGGGGGAAGCCGTCGGGGCGTCAGGGGAGTGGGATGAATGTAATACAAGACCAATAAAATAAAATTTTTTTAAATTGAAAAATGAGCCCTGGCTGGTCGCA
Source organism: Noctilio leporinus (assembly GCA_004026585.1). Taxonomy (NCBI): domain Eukaryota; kingdom Metazoa; phylum Chordata; class Mammalia; order Chiroptera; family Noctilionidae; genus Noctilio; species Noctilio leporinus. The sequence continues at coordinate 141,457 of PVIW01002683.1, read as the reverse complement.
CAGTGGATAAGGTGCTGGCCTGAGAACTAAAGGTCCCTGGTTCGATTTCCAGCCAGGGCAACATAACTAGGTTGCAAGCCAGGTCTCCAGCCAGGTCTGTAGCTGGAGGCAGGTGAAAGGCAACCATACATTAATGACTCTCTCCCTCTTTTCCTCTCTCCTTTCCCCTTTCTCTGAAAAATAATAAAATATTTTTTTAAAATAGAAAAAAATCAATATTAAACCTATCATTTTGTCAGATCAGCAAAAATATAATGTACTTTTGGTGTGCCACAGAACTTCAATGATCAGTTTATGCATGCCATCAGATGAAAAGGGTTGAAAATCACTGGTCTAACCACTTTACTGTACACCTGAAACTAATACAGAATGATACTGACTGTAAACTGTAATTGAAAAATAAATTCAAATACAAATTTTAAACAAAGGATTATATTACAAAAATTTCCAATACATGGTTTAGTTATAATTCCAATTATAAAAATAACTATATGTAAGGTGCTGGCCTGCGAACCCAAAGGTCACTGGTTCAATTCCCAGCCGGGCACACAGCCAGGTTGCAAGCCAGGTCTCCAGCCAGGTCTGTAGCTGGAGGCAGGTGAAAGGCAACCATACATTGATGTCTCTCTCCCTCTCTGCCTCTCTCCCTTCCTCTCTCTTGGGAAATAATAAATAAAATCTTTTAAAAAATAAAATAAAATAAAAATAACTATATGATCTCAGCGGCCACAAGAGGAGACCACCATTACAATAGACAAGCATGATAGAATAACACAATGTATTTTAATCTTAGTATGTTCAAATTTTTAGAAGACTGAACTTGAGGCTAGTGATGTGATCAGTCCCTATTTTCTTAGCTGTGAATATAAAGTGATTATACAAATCATATGTAATACTTTATTTGTTAAAATATAAATTAACTTACACAATTTTCTCATATTCTACTAAACTAGTAAATGGCTGGTTAGAGGCTAAAATATTTAGGTTCTCCAGTGATGCATCAACTAACCCAAAAGGACAACTTCACTCATTTCAAAATGTTTTATTACAACAGCAATCTTCGAAGGCAAACACAAAAGATTCTACTATGCTTAAAATTTGAAACATAAATAACCAATTTAATGCATCAGTAATGATGTACAATAGATGTCTTCTTGGAGTACCAACTCAAATAAGAGACTGATGTAATCTGCCAGATACTTCAAAGAAACTAATTTGCTAATAAGAAAAACAGTTCTTTTGTGCAAACTTTCCTACTTAAAAAAAAAAAAATGCAGAAACTTTCCCAAGTGGATATTTACTAAGTTAAAGTGTTGAACTCTCATTATAATGCTATTTAATAAGAAAAAGAGAACTAATACTTCAGATCTTAAAAATTTATCTTGAATAACATTAGGCTTTCAGATGGAAATATATCTTGATACAAAGACAATACATATTAATGGCCAAGTATGACCTATTTGGGAATTGTGTATTTATATTCAATGTATTTATATTTAATGTCTTAAAATTTTAAATATCTATTACATTTGTTGCTATTATGTTATACACCTCTTATACACACTCTCCAGATGCCCTATCTATGAAAGAAGTATACCAGTACATTTCACTTCTCTATAAATCTTCCCCAGCAAGTGTTAAGTAAAACATTTTCCAGACTCAACTTCTCAACGTAGTCTTAGGTCAGCCTCCTGAGTATATTCTATTATAGATTTCTCTCTGCCTCTGCTCTCCCTTACCATATCATGGAATCCACAATTCCAGCCTTAAAGGGGAAAAAAGTATAAAATACAACAAGTATTTCCAAAAGTTAATAAGATCATTGTTCTTTGACTAAGGCCATTTATAATTTGTCTTTGGCCCACAAATGGTCAACCAAAATATAAGTGTAAATTAAGACATTTTAAATTATGTGTTGTTTCTTCTCTAGAAGCAGCCAATCCTGGGAAAGTACCTATTATTCCACAAACGAGCAAAAAAGGGGTTTCAGTTTCTTGACACTGGAGGGTGTGTGTGTGTGTGTGTGTGTGTATGTGTTTGTGTGTCGAGTGGCACACAGATGAAGTCTCAGAGTTCCTTCTAATCACATGTAGAAAACCTAAGATCTAATCACCTAATTTGTGAAAAATATTTTCTTGAAATTGGAAATTTTTGTGGCTAATAATTGAGAGGTAGAACTAACAGCAGAATTTTCCTTTGCTGTATATTATTGTAGGATACATGTTTCCAATTAAAGGAAAAAACTAAATAATTTGAGCTGTGTTATAATAAACTATATTATCAATGGTGCAGCATTACACTGCTTATTCTAGTATTTCAGAACTAAAGATATTTGCTAAATTATTTCTTACTTAAAATGCCAGGATATTAGCCGTAATTGCTTTGCATATTTGCAGATTTTCATGGCTTCTCATGACTCACCAGGTGGAATCTAAATTTTTTGTCCTGGTATCCAAGAAACTCCAGTCTGACCCCTACCCTTCATTCTAGCCTCTGTTCTCACTGATATCTAAAGTGCATGCCGGACGCCAACCAAAGGGTTCTGTCCACCAAGTGAGCCTTACCCGCCCCACCCAGTGCTCAGCCACACTAGCTACTGCTGGACCAAATGCCTTTGTCTCTGTTGCTTAGAGGCAAGTCTGGTTCGTCCCTTTCTATTGAGAAGGACACATGCACTCTGCTTATATTTCTCATATACCAGTAATCTTCCATTCACGTTCCAGAGTATCTCCTATCTATGGTGATCAATCCTTGGGATAGCATACATTTTTCTTTTTCAGTTTTTTTTTCAATGTATGGTTGCCTTTCACCTGCCTCCAGCCACGCACCTGGCTGGAGACCTGGCTGGAGACCTGGCTTGCAACCTCATTATGTGCCCTGGCTGGGGAATCGAACCAGTGACCTTTGGATTCCCAGGTTGGCGCCTTACCCACTGTGCTACCATTTTTCATTCACACCTTGAGAACCATACACCCACGTATTCTCATTCTGCCTTGATTGCAGCAGGCATTCGATAAGGGTTTAATGAGTTAACTTTTATGTAATCATAGATGTTTTGTCCTGGATTTATTATTATTTGAGCCATTACTATGGCAAAATGGTTACTGCCTGTACTCTCCAACAGCAAACAATAGAAATGATTAATCTCTCAATTATAAGTTTAATTGGGGGTGAGACCAGGGATCAGCCTCATTCATAAAGTGAGACAGTACAGCCCATAATACTGACACCAGGGACTAAGCAATAGGCCCTGAATGATAGGTTCCCTTATAACTCTGAAAAAGTTATACTGCACCTTAAAGCATACACGGGAGATGTCATCTGGCATAAAATAGAAATGAGGCCATGGTACACTGAAGTGCTTTATAACCAAGTTTTGCTGAACAGATTCTTTACCACACAACTGAAGTGGTCAAATTTTAAAACCTCCAAGTCATTGAGGCTTAAAGTAATCGTGAGATTCATTTCCTGAGATGGCACTTGATTCCCTGCTCAGAGTTCTATCATCTACATAAACTGAGAAGCCTGTAATGGAAAATTTAATAAAATGGGGTTTCCTTCCATGGAACTGACAGAAAGATTAAATCAAAATTTGAAAATTACTCATCTAAAACAACAACAAAGCACCCAAGCACCTTGTCTCTGGTTTAAAAAGCAACAGTACTTGGGTGGGTATGGGGTGGGGGTGGGGGGTCACACAGAGATACTGAATAAATATTTGTTGAATGGATGAATCAATGGCTGGCTGTTTTTAAATTAGAATATTAAATAAGAACAGTTTGACATGAGAGAAAATGCTAATATCTGAGTATGAACTTGAGGTGGAGAAATTCAACCTGTGCCTCTTGGCTGAGATTTGGGAAATGTTCCCCCAGCCGTATAACTGTTTCTGGTTCTGTAGGACCAAGCTCCAGAGAAGGCCCACTGCTCTCTGATGTTCTGGGACAGGCTTACAAACTTAGGGAGGAAGTCCGTTTCTATTAGAATAAAAGTAGTAGTCTGCTGCCTTTCCAAAGACATCTCAAGACCAAAGGACAAAGTAAAACATATATAAAAAGAATGAAAAAAAAATACTAAAACAAGGGAAGTCACTAATGTTAATATTAAAAATAAAAGCAGACCATTATTTGGTGACCCTAACAAATAAAATCTCTGAATAACAGCACACATTGAAGCAAATTGTAATTCCATGTAACTAATGAGACTCCCAGAAACCTTTTATATTTATGCAATCCCAGAGAGGAAAGCAACCTACAGCAATAGATAATAGTTGAAGAGGACTTCTAAAAAAAAGAGTAGCTTCCTACCAGCTACTGTCAGAGAAAGTGTCTTTTTAATAAAAGAGGTGATAATTTAGCTCAGCATTCTTCAATAACTATCATTTCCCAAAAACTCTTGGACAAAATGGTGAATAACCACAGTAATTTTTTCTTTAGTGTTTTATGTAAATATTTTAGTTTTATGTTGTATTCCAAAACATTCGTGTTTGCTATCAAAAGGTCAGCACATGGCATGTATCTTCACCCCTCTTTCCTCTATTTTATAGGAAACTTTGGATTCTACATAGACTACATATTTCAAATGAATAGTGTTTGAATCTTCCAAAATAATGGCTCAAGGACAGACAAATCACTTGGAGTTGACCAAGCAGGGTGGAAGGTGGTCTCTCTCCCACAGCTTGCGCCTGCCACCTAGTGGGGGAGGCAGTTGCATAGTTAGGTTGTGTTCTATGTAAGGATTGTCTCCTTCCTCTAAGAGCAAGAACAGTCTCAGTTTCTTACCAAAGTATGGTCAAACATATTTTTCTTTCATGTAGGGGGGTTCAGATTGTTTTTGGGTAATCTTAAGTAATTTCTCCAAATGGGTCAGTTCCATACCTATTGGTTTTCTTTCAAAGCACTTAAACGTTCATGACAATGATGAACCTAAAGAATTCAAGGTAAAATAAAACCTCTGGAATATATTTATAATTTGTAAATCTGGAGGGAAAAACCCCTGACAGTTTCCAGGTTTCTAATCATTCACTTTCCCCTTACCTTGTAGTTTTCCCAAGGTCTGTGTTTTGGCTCATGCCTGTTTTTTATACTTATGTGGGGCCAAATCTGTCTTTGTCCCCAATTTCTCAGAGTGGTTCTAATCTCAGAGCTTCAGTTACCTACTGAAGCTCGTCAATAGAACTCATAATTCCTATGTTAAACACTTAAGTCATCATCTCCCCAAAGAATCAAAGACGGGATCTCCTTCCCTTTGGCAAGCCAGTGTGGAGGGCAGAATGGGAGCTGGAGTGCAATTCGGGTTAAAAATGGCAGTTTTAAAAATATAAAAAAAGTAATGAAACAAGTTAAGCCAAGGGAACAATCAGAAGTCAGGATCAGTTTACTGGGCTGGGCAGGAGAAACTTGATGACCAGGAGCAAGGGTGGAGTAGTAATAATTAACAGGAATTGAGGTCAGGAATATAGGAAATTTAAGGCAGGTCACAAAGCTAAAGCTAAGAAAATTGGAAATAAGAGACAAGAGAGGCTGGAGGAAAGTCCTTAGGCTTGGGGTGCATGCAGGGATTAAGAGGGCTGAAGAACAGCAGAAATGTGGAAATCTTGGGTCCGGAAACACATGGTGATTAGATATAGCTTTCCACTCCACCTTTGTCCAAATAATAACCCTGCCCTTCCCAGTCCCCACCGGGTCTGCTGGAGTTTCCTGAGGTTCCTGACTCAAACAAATTGCTGCTAACTAAAATTTCCAAGGTCACGAATGACCCTGTAATCCTCTTCATCTCTAAGGACTCAAAACCTAGAGTTATTTTTAACACCTTTATTGGGGTGAAATGTATATACCAGAGGTTTATCTGCTGTGAGTAGTTCCAAACATCACATTCTCCTCTTAAGACATTTCTATCACCACAAATGATTTCCCTGTGCCCATTTACAGTCAGTTCCCACTCCCATGCCCAAGGCAACCACTGATCTGCTCTGTGGATTATTTTCCTTTCCTGGGAATTTCATATAAATGTAATCATATACAACATGTGGTCCCTTGTATTTAGTGTTTTCAATATACACACTTCTGAGGTTCATTTTCATTGTAGTGTATGTTAGTTCATTACTCTTTATTGTTAAATAGTACTCTATTGTATGGTTAATCACATTTTATTTATCCATTTGCCAGCTGGTGAGCATTCAGATTACCTACAGTTTTTTGGTTACTATGAACAAAGCTGCTATGAATATTCATATACATGTGTTCGTGAAACACGTTAATTTTCTTGGGTAGATACAAGAGTAAGATTGCTCAATAATATGGTAAGTTTGTTTAACCTTTTAAGAAATTGCCAAGTTGTTTTCCAAAGTAGCTATATGACTTGACATTCCCACCAGCAATCCATGAAGGTCTCAATTTCTCCATTATTCTCACCAACATTTGTTAATGTCTGCTTTTTTAAGTATAATCATCTTTGTGGGTATGAAGTGGTTTTACTTTGTATTCCTTGATGGCTAATGACATTGAGGATCTCAGGTGTTTAACAGCCAATTATATATTTTATTTAATGAAGTGTCTGTTTACATCATTGACCCATTTTAATTGAGTTGCCTTCTTACTATTTCATTAAAAGAGCTCTTTGTATATATCCTAGATATGAGTCATATTTCAGATATATGATCTATTAATATGTTTCCTAGTTGGAAGCTTGCCTTTTCATTTTCTTAATGGTATCTTTTAAAACACAAAACTTTGAAGTTGATAAAGTCCAATTTGCCAATTTCATCTTCTATGGATTATGCTTTTTTGATGGTGAATCTAAGAACTCATTGCCTACATCAAGGTCATGAAAATTTCTCCTGTAATTCTTACAGAAGTTTTACAGTTTTAGGTTTTACATTTTAATTTTTGCATATGGTTGAGGTAAAGGTCTGAATTCCTTTTTTTATATAGATAATTAATTTTCCCAGTGCCATTTGTGAAAAAACCATCTTTTCACCATTTAATTTCCTTGGTACTTTGGTTGAAAACTGATGGCACATAAATATAAAGGTTCATTTCTGACTGTTACATTCAATTCTGTTCCATTGGTCTACATGTCTATCCTTATGCCACTAATACAGCTTTATAGTCAAAGTTGAAATTGATAGAGATTGTAATGAAGCTATAGGTCAGTATGGGAAAACCACCAACTTAGTGATGAGTCTCCTAATCCATGAACATTGAATGCCTTTTATGTATTTAGATCATCTTTATTTTTTCTTAACAATGTTTTACAGTTTTCAGAATACACAGTCTTAATACCGCTTTGGTCATATTGCCTCCTAAGCATATTCTTTTTAAGCTATTGTGAATAAAAAAGTCAACTTTAGTTTTGGATTATTTGTTTCTAGTATGTAGAAATACAATTGCTTTTTGTATATTGATTTGTATCTTGTAACTTTCTTGAACTTGCTTTTAAATTTTAATAGATTTTTATGTGTTTTTTCTTAGGATTTTCTACGTACAGAATCATGTCATTTGAAAGTACAGTTTTCTGTTTTCTTTCCAAGCCACATGTCTTCTGTTTCTCTCTTTATCCCCTTCCACATACATCTTATTGCACTGGCTACACTTTCTAGTGTAATGGTGAGAAGTTATGAGAGCAAACACCTTTGCTTTGTTTCCAAAGTTAGGGGAAAAGCCTTCAGTCTTTCACCATTAAGATGACATTAGGGCCCTGGCTGGTAGCACAATGGATAAAGCGCTGGCCTGCGAACCCAAAGGTCTCAGGTTCGATTCCCCAGCCAGGGCACATAACAAGGTTGCAAACCAGGTCTCCAGTCAGGTCTGTGCCTGGAGGCAGGTGAAAAGCAACCATACATTGATGTCTCTCTCCCTCTCTGCCCCTCTATAAAAATAATAAATAAAATCTTTAAAAAAAAAAAAAGATGACATTAGCTGTACACATTTTTGTAGATGCCTTTTATCGAGTTAAGTTAGTTCTCTTCTATTCTTACATTGTTCAGAGATTTTAATCAGAAATGGGTGTTTGAACTTGTCCAATGTTGTTGTTTTTTCTGTGTCTACTGAGATTATCATGCGATTTTTCTCATTCATTAACATGGTATAAGCAAAGTTGATTTTCAAATGTCAAATCAATATTAACAATGATGTTTAACCCTTTTTATATGTTACTTGTGATGTATCACAGTTTCAGGGGCTCTGTTCATTCTTTCTTTTTTAGTTTTTTAATTTTAATCTGTATTGTATTTTTCCATAACCATTTAGTCCCCTTATACCTCCCATACCCCCAGCAATCACCACACTGCTGACCACGTCCATGAGTCCGTTTTGCTCAATCCCTCCATCCCCTCATCACCCCCAATTAGATGTCATCCTGCTCTTCATCTATGAGCCTGTCCCCACTTTTGTTCATTCTTTCTTGATTCTTTTTCCTCTGTTATGCAGAATGGGTAGTTTCTTTTGCTCTATGTTAAAGTCCATGGTTCTTTATTCTGCTCTTTCAGCTCTGTCATTGAATTAATTCCTCTAATGAATTTTTCATTTAGGTAATTACTTTTCAATTCTAGAATTTCTATTTGGTCTTTAAAATTTTAATCTCTTTATCGAGATTCCCTATTGGTTAAATCATTGTTGTTATATTTTCCTTTACTTCTTTAGTTTTCTTTACTTCCTTAAACATACATATTTATTACATCTGCCCTGAAGTCTTAGTCTAAGTCCAATACCTAAGCCTACTGATCCTACAGACACTAGCATAATCATATCCCTTGCTCTTGACTGAAGAATGGTTCTTTGGTACAAAGAACATAATATTCATGCTGCTTAACTCAGCTATCAAGAATATACTGAATAGCCTTGATTTTATGCAACATCATTTATTCCTTGAGCTCCCACCAAGCTGTTTTTTTCTTCTCTCGTAGATTTGCCATCTTCCATGTTTCCATTTTTTTCTCATGTTGTCTCCTCATATGGAAAGCCTTTATGATTTGTCTTTCAATCTATATGTTTTATTGTTTCTCCAACTTTCCCCACTTTAAACAGGCTTCACTTTTTAGAGCAGTTTTAAACTTACAGTACAGAGAGTTCCCATATACTCTGTCTCCAAGTTTTAATTACACTCAGTTTTAGGTTTTCCTTATTTACAAAATAGAAAACACTTTTTAGAATTTACCACAGTAGCAGGCATACAGCTGGTGCACAGCACATGACTGCTGAATGAATAAACTAAAATACTTCTTGATTTCCTAAGGAAATTTTCAAAACTCTTTTAAGAAAAATTATCACTTTATGGTGTCTTTCACTCCCTGCCCTTTAAGTGCTTAACTCTTACATATACCTCTGACAGCAGAGGTGACACTGAAAATATTTAATAATTAGTGTGGCATGAATGCCAAACCTTCAAAATCATACAACAAAACAGTCCTGAAAAACTCCTGCTGTCCAAAGAAATGATCCATGACTTCCTAGATGGGGGAGGCCCCAGAGGTCCTGAACATGAGGCCATGATCACAGGGAGTGAAACACAGGCCATCAGCTCCTTGCCAAGTAGTATGAAAGTATTTTAATAATCGTTACAACCATATCAGAAGCATAGACTGAATATCAGTTCTGCCAACAAATAAACTGATATTATGTGGACTCTATAATGAATGTAGAATATAATACCTATAAAATGGACTTTTGTCAATCCTGAGTAACTATGGATTCGGAGAGCTATGAGTCTCTGAAATGCAAGGTGCAGACAAGAACAGACAAGTCAGATGCCAATGTCAAGGGTCAGTAAGGCAGCACATGATCAAAGAGAGCAAAAAACTAGCAGGCAAGACAAAGCAACAGGGCAGACCCTAGCTAAGTAACAAGGAGTCAAGAGTTGAAGGTGAGGCAGGAGAATCAGATAAGCAGACAGTAAGGGAATGCTAGTAAGGATCCCAGCAAACAGTTGCCTAAGCAGCAGAAATGTATCAAAACAAGGAGACTGACAAACAGGCAGCTTTATCTCTGAGTTCAACATTTTCTTACTATGCTTACTTACTATGGCAAGAACCTATGTGAAGACATGACCTCTCTTTGCATGTAAAATTAGATGAACCAGATAGGATGTTTGTCTTTCAGAGTGAGTTATTTCAGTGTGGGCATTGGTGGAACGGTGACATGTCAGCAAAAGGTACCAGGTTTGCGGGTAGCACATCACTGTGCTGCCTACAGAGGGTAACAGAGACATTTTAAATCACTGCATTAGCCCTTATTATTTAATTTCACATGTCAAATATGTGGGGGTTTAAAATGTTTTCAAAGTACTTCCATTAGAGGATGCTAAAGAAAAAACAAAGATCTGAAGAGGAATTAGCTGCCAACTTAGAAACAGGGAAAGCATGCTAAGTTATCTATCAGTAAAAAAAGAATAAAACTGAAAATTCTGAAAATCACTAGTAACTGGTTTGTCTGAAAGGGGATTTTGGAAATGGGGAGAGGCATGACTTAACTGAAGGTATATTGCTAAGAGAGAGAAGGTTACTGTTTTTTGGTTTTATATAGTGTAATAAATCATACACAACACCATAATTCCAGTTTATGAGGAAGGTAATACTCTTAGGTTGTAAAAGTGACCTCCGGTGGGCAATAATGCTCTCAACTCTGCGACCTAGGGAACTATATTCCATTGATCGTCACTCTAAAAAAGTCTATATGGGCAACAGTTTTCCACTATAACTTTCACATCTATTTAGCCAATATATACATATGGTATTTCCTCATTTCATAATGTATCTGGTTGATTCATTACTGTGAACTGTTAACAGAAAGGTTTTTAGAATATTTCCCCAATGATCTTTCAATCAACATCAAATATATACACTTGCTGAGTAGTAGAAATATTACAGTCCTACTTTAATAATAATTTGAAATTAGAATACTAAATTAAAATTTTAAATAACTAATATGGAATATGTACACAGACCTAAAATTGAATAAAATTTTTTGGGAAGAAAAACATAGACAACAGCTTTGGATGCTATTTGTACTTTAATTTACCTCCTGTTATATCATTAATGTTAAGTTATTTTCATAGAAAATCTTTTGTGAAACACTAAGTTAGTAAGCTGAGATACAGATCAAATTACCACTCTGTGTAGTTGGGAAAAGTCAGGTTTTGAAAACCTAAAACTTCACACTTTCTGTTGATTAAAATACCTATTATTCATCACTTTAGGAAAAAAGAGTGGGAGAAAGAAAGTAATAAGTTAAGTTAGTGGGTTTTGACTACAGTCCAAAATTATTTTATAGGCCAAGTTAATAAGTCACTTGTGTGCACAATATCACTGGATATATGCAACCTCTTAGAAATGCGGTCATGCTGTCTTAAGCATAAATGAAATTATAAGTTGGTTCTAAAATACATACCATGCAATCTTCCCACTACCTTCCCCTTGTTGGTTCTAGAAACTGCTTATATATCTGAAATGAAAAAAGTGGAAGACCACTATGGAAACTAGAATATTTATTCTTTATTGCTTAAAAAGAAAGAAGAAAAGCTCGGATACGAAGTACCGCTAAACAGGAATTTAGAAAAGAGACAAAAATGACCTATGCTTGAATGAATTGTTTTCAAGGGCATTTTCAGAACAAGCTGCTTAAATCAGGTTTTTTGTTTGTTTGCTTCTTTGTTTTGTAAAGAATAACACATTCAAGCCCTGGCTGGTGGCTCAGTGAATAGACACCAGTCTGCAAACCCAAAGGTTGCTGGTTCGATTCCCCAGCCAGGGCACATAACCAGGTTGCAAGCCAGGTCTCTAGCCAGGTCTCCAGCCAGGTCCATTGCTGGAGGCAGGTGAAAGGCAACCATACATTGATGTCTCTCTTCCTCTCTGCTTCTATGCCTTCCCCTCTCTTTAAAATAAATAAATAAATAAAATCTTAAAAAAAAATAACACATTCAGAAAATGCACAAAAATGACACATGTTCATTCACCTCAGAGCTTCAGAAGAAGAAGTCATCACAAAATGAACACATTCATGTTTGCCATCTAGAATAAGTAAACATTACTAGTACCCCTCTCCCCAAAATGACCTTTGCTATGGGCAAGCTTTTTTTCAATGCTCCAAGGAATACTGATGAAGACAGACTTAATTATTATTTCCTTGGGGAATAAAATTGGTTTCTATGGTAGAGTAAATAAATCCAAAATTCACAATCAAGTCTAACTGTGCTGTTATAGGGGCAATATTTCCAGAAAACTAGCTTCTTTTCAAAAGAGAATGAACTCTGCAAGACCATGTTCAAAATAACATATGATACAAAATTTGAAAGGAGAACACCTAATGCTTCTTCCTTCTAGTCCAGGGTTTAGATGAGCAAACTTTTTCTGGGAAGGGGAAGGTAGGAAATATTTTAGGCTCTGCAGGCTATAAGGTCTCTGTCATAACTACTTGTCTCTGCTACTGCAGAGTGGAAGGGCCACAAACAATCCTGGAAGGAATGGCCGTGGATGTGTTCCAATAAAACTACATTTATGGCACTAAAATTTGAATTCCATATAATTTTCACATCATGGAACATGACCCTTTGGTTTTTTCAAACATTTCAAAATCTAAAAGGTATTCTTAGTTCAGGTGGCAGGCTGGGTTTGGCCCACAAATTATACTTTGCTGAATCTTGTTCTAGTGCACCAGTGAGTAATAATTATCCAGGAAAGAGAATTTTTTCACTGGTGACTTATCCTGTGGAAGTTACCAGTGAACAAATACATATAAATATATATGGCAATATGACTGAGTTTTTAATTATGTGCATTGATGGACATTACAGATATATATAAATATATATGGCAATATGATTGAATTTGTAATTATGTGCATTGATGGACATTAATTAAATTTATTGAAGTAATCATTTCATCATTTATATATGTATCAAATCATTATGTTGTACATGTGAAACTAATACAATTTTTTTTTCAATTATATACCAATTAGAACAACTAAAAGACAAAAATATAAAAACACTATGTGAACCAGGGCCTAATTACTGAAGTATAAAATGTAAACAAAAAAGATATGACTGAATCCCTTAACTATAAGATGCATTTGTGTAAAGGAGGGATTTTATACATTAGAGTTAAAAGTTAAAAGAAATAATTGATGTACCTTTTTAGTATCTCTCTTAGAACCCTATTTGATAAAAAGGAAACTAATATCAATTTATGTTTTGAATTTTGGCAGCTCAAGAACCTTCTGGAAGGGCCACTGGCAGGGATCAGGAGCCTCTCTTTCAAACACCTGATGGCACTTAGCACTGTGGCTTGATAAGTGGAGCAACTGAACAGTTGAAGTTCAAAACTTATACTGAGCCTGGGTGATACAGAGACTGCCAGAATCCTATCGCAGGTACCTCTAGGATGATGACATGTTGTATGTTATTAAGCAATGTCACCTAAGTGTGTCCTTTATATGAATAAAAACTTTACTCATTTAGAGTAATTGCTCAAACCTAAGAAGTTCATGACTCTTTAGATTCTGAGGAATGCAGTCCCAAATGACATTATTCAGTAAATATTTTTTTCATCCATTTTTTTACAATATTATTGGTTATATGTATATGTTTTTAATTTTTTTTATTTTATTATTTTTAGAGAGAGGGGGAGGGAGAAAGGCGGAGAGGGAGATAAGACATCAATGTATGATTGCCTTTCACCTGCCTCCAGCTATGGACATGGCTGGAGACCTGGCTTGCAACCTGGTTATGTGCCCTGACTAGGAATGGAACCAGTGACCTTTGGGTTCGAAGGCAGGTGCCTTATCCACTGTGCCACCAGCCAGGGTTTAATTTTTAATTGTATATTTTCCATTACCATTTATTCTCCTATACCCTCCCTTCAATTGATCTATGTGTCTGTTTTTATGCCAATACCATGGTGTTTTGATTACTATGGCCTTATAGCATAGTATACTGACTTTATACTACACCATGGAAAGCTAGAATCAGAAAGCAGTCCCTGAAACTGAAGAAAGCAATTTAGGACACGGAGAAGGATGTAGTCAAGTCTCACATATGTGACAAGTTAAAAAATTAAGTTACAAATATATCAGAATTAATGGAGATATCTGATAGATTCCTAATGATGGTTACATGTATTTAGTGTATGTAAATACTCTGAGGTCAACATTTGGAAGTACCATTGGAACCCTGGCGCTTTCACAAAAATGTCCCTATAAGGCCACCATCAGAGAAGGCAAACATTCATTTTCTCTAACTCTACCAAATGATCCTACTAAATGCAAGTCTTTCTAACTTTCTTAGAAATGCAGTCTCATTCCATCCTATAAGCATGTATTGAGTGCCTCCTGCTCTGGCTGGTGTGGCTCAGTTGGTTGGAGTGTTGGCTTGTTGACCCATAAACCAAATGGTGGTGGTTTTGATTCTCAATCAGGGCACATGCCTGGGTTAAAGGTTCATTCCTGGGTCAGGGCACACACAAGAAGGCAACCAGTCAATGTTTGTTTCACAGGTTGATGTTTCACCCACTCTCTCCTTCTAAAGGCAAAAAAAAAGAAAAGAAAAAAAAAAAAAAGGCCTCATGTGAGGACAAAAATCATTTTCTTTCAACACATATATTAAGTGCCTTCCAAGTGCCAGAGCAAAAACACAGAAAGTACTAAGACACATGACACTGCCCTGCACCTCACAGAGGCTGCTGTCCAGTGACATAAAATTGACTAGAGTGACATTTTGGTTGAGTATGATGGATCCAACCATTAAAATTCCTCTTACGAGAATGGAGAGAATGGCCCAGGCAAAAGGAACAGAGCAAACAAAGACAGGTGGAAGAAAGCATGAAACGTGGTAACCCAGTATCACCAGAACATAAAAAGTGATTATTGTAAGTTAGGTGCAGGGAGAGTGGTGAAGGGTGAGATGGGAGCCACAGGTAGGGCCAAATCAAAATGCTCTTGGATTTCATCCTATAGCTGCAATGTCCGAAACACATGTGGCTACTGAGCACTTGAAATGTGGCTAGTCCTAAATGGGAAGTATAAATTGTCTCAATAATTTAAAAAGTCAATTACATGTTGAAATACTTTAGATATACTGGGTTAAATAAAATACATTATTAAGACTAAACTGACTTATTTTTCCAATGGGTCTACTAGAAGCACTGCCTTTAATCCCTCAATGTAGTTTTCATGGTTGATTCAACAACCATCTCACCCCAAGCATTTAAACTTGTAGTGACTTCATTTCTCTTGTCAGTGACTAGTTTAAATATGGGCATGTGACAAACTCATCCAGGCCTGGATTAGGAAGGAGAGATGGCTGGAGAAGTTACTGATACAGATGCCTTTGCCCTTAAAAGGGGATAGATACAGGATGGGATCCCATTTTTCTTTTGGATGTGGCTCTATTGGCAGTGATACAGGACTCCTGTCCCCATCTTTCCACCAGCAGAGGAGGCAGAGCTAAGAAATGGAATAGGGTTTGCTGACATCTTTGAGCTGCTTTACCCACCAATCCTGGACTTCACTCCTCCTCTGAACTTGCTGTCATGTGAGATAACAGGGCACCTTATTATTTATGCCAGCATGAGTCAGGTTTCTGTTAACTGTAGCCAAAAGCATCTTTCCTGATAGACTCCAAAAGACTAAACTTACCTCAAGGGCAAGGGAGTATGTTCACTATCATTTAAGACCATCTCATGCTGTAAGTTCTGTTCGCAGTCTACAATCAATCAACATGTTGTTGTTGTGATAGTATATACACAACATGTACGAAGGCCTTTTCTCTTTCTTTTGATTTTAAATTATCATGCAACTGCAAAACAGTATGGGATTATTACTCAGGCAAAGAGACTTCATATATTAAATAGAAAAAAATTATGAGCAACATTTAATTAATCAAAAGTAAAACAGACTATCCATTAGACTTGTAAATAGTTATCACTTAATAATTGCCCTTTCACTGAGAGGTCTGCCTTGTATTCTGAACAAAGCACACATATGGGGTACAAATCAGATTAATTTGACTCATCTGGACATAAACCCTTTAATTTTATTGTTGTTCAATTGGAGTTGTCCCAATTTTTCCTTTATTGCTCTCCCCTGCCCTTCCTGCCCCTGCTCCCACAGCCAATCCCCACCCTGTTGTTCATGTCCATGGATCCTTTATACTTGCTCTTTGCTAGACCCTTCTCCTTCATTCCCCCATTATTCCCCTCTCCTTCTCCTCTGGTGGCTGTCAGCTTGCTCCTTATTGCCATGCCTCTGGCTCTATTTTGCTCATTTGTTTGTTTTGTTCATAAGGTCCCACTTATAGGTGAGATCATATGGCATTTGTTTTTCGCCTCCTGGCTTATTTCACTTAGCATAATGCTCTACAGTTACATCTATGCTGTTGCACAGAGTATGAGTTCCTTCTTTCTGCTGCATAGTATTCCATTATGTAAATGTACCACCATCTTTTGATCCACTCATTTCCTGATGGTCACTTAGGTTGTTTCCCGCACTTGGCTAAGGTAAATAATGCTGCTATGAACACTGAGGTGTATTAGGTGTTCTAAATGTTCAGAGAAACTTATCTAGTAATAAACTATAGAAATGATTCCTGACAGTATAGTCTTTGGACATAAATCCTTTAAGGTGATGTAGCAAATATATAAATGCAACAGTTTATACCACATATAGAGTTCTTGCAAGAACTAAGCAAAATAATGTAAGTAGAGCCTAGCATATTATCTAGTACCTGGTGAATACATTATATATAATTTGATTCTTGTTTCTTTTGTCTTGTAGAATTGTGATTTTTAAAATAAATTCTAAGTAATATGCTAAACATGCATTGTCATTTACTCTATCTGATAATCTTGATTTGTGTTGCTAGATATTCAGATTATAGCAAATACTAATACACATTATAATTGGCTAGTTGGTGCTTGGGTAAGTGGCTAATTTCTTCACTCATCCTTTTGTTTACATGAACCAAGTAAGTTTCAGGATAACTTGAACAAAGTAAGGGAAGTAGTGATACAACTACTAACTAGAAATGAAGCTATAGCATGTTTACTAACCTACTCCTGCTTACCCAGTATTTATGAGATTGGTGGGATTGACAGTGCAGTTGGAAAGAAGATGAATAAAAAGAAAACATAAAGGCAGGGAAGGAAGATTATGACTTTGAGGATGTAACCGGAAGGTGACTGATGATGTAGTTAAAAGATGTAGAAAGGAAGAGGTAATCAGTAACACCTAAGTATGATGAAGAAAGATGTAGAAAGGTTACCAGGCCAGCAGGAGAGAGTAAAGAATATTTAAGGAGTTGTACCAAGCTAGAAGATTTTAAAAGCCTTTCTGCTTTATTACAAAGGATTTCGCTTTTAATAGCATACACTAAGAGAAATTTAATTTCCAAATAGGAAAAAATGAACAAAGTCCTTACTAGTTCAAAGTTAACAAATAAATGTTTTTTTCAACTTACAAATAAGAATGATGGTTCTTTTTTTTATTTTTAATCCTCACCTAAAAACATCTTCCCATTGATTTTAGAGATAGAGTAAGGGAGAGGGAGAAACACTGATGTGTGAAAGGAATATCAATTGATTGCTTTCTACATGCTCCTCAATTCAGGGCTGAACCTGCAACCTAGGTATATGCCCTGACCAGAAATTAAACCAGCAACAGGCAGGATGGCGGTTCTTCACTGAAACCACCATATAATCAACAAATTTTAAAGTTTACAAGATTGTTGACTCAGGAAGGGCTATAATGAGCTGGTTATCTGGCTTATAAGAACTGTAAGTTAGTTATCTTTGTATCTACTACAGTAGTCCCACAGAGTTGTTCAGTTAACAAATGTTTGCTGAAAAAGAAATCAGTATCTGTACATTTAAACTACATTTTTATTCTGGACAATTAAATATGTTAAACTAACATGAATCTACAATGTAACATTTGTTGTGATAAGGAAAACACATAGCAAACATTCTCACCCAGGTACCAAGGGACCTCCAGGCAAACACTCTCCTGAATGACCACCCAGTGCCTGATGGGAACTCAGTTCCCAAATGGGAAACACGGGCCTAGGGAGACCCTTCCCCTGAAGATAGATAGGGGCAGGCAGACACCACTTTCTGGACACTAATAATCACTCTCAAAGATCTGAGTAACCAATAAAGGTTGAATCTGGCATTTTTTAGTTTGTTGAGGTATACTCCATATACAGTAAAATGTTCTAGTGTACATTCTATGAGTTTGACAGATGCATATGGTTGTGTTTCTACATCCACAATTAAGATACAGCATGTTTCTGTCACACCAAAAAACTCCCTCATAACAATATATGGCTAATCCCTCCCCAGTCTGTGGCAACTACCAATCTGTTTTCCAAAAGATAAATATTCTTTACAGTTTGGCTTTTATAAACTGTCACACAAATCAAATTTACAGTATAGAGCCTTTTGCATCTGGTTTCCTTTATCTATCATGCAGTAACTGGCAACAAAGCCAGTGAAACAGGGACAAGTGAATGAAAAGGATAGTGAAAGGAACTAAAATTGGGCAGGTGGAGGAGCCAGGTCACATATGACCTTCCTGCCATAACAACAAACCTGGATTTATACATGTGATGAGAGCCACTAGAAGATTTTGAGCATTTCAGTAATGTGATCTGATTAACTTAAAAATAATCTGGGGACATTCCATCAAGATGGCGCCATAGGTAAACATGGCTTATCTCCTTGTACAACCACATCAAAATTACAATTAAACTAGAGAACAACCATCACTCAGAACTGTCAGAAACTGAGTTAAATGGAAGACTGACAACTACAGAATTAAAGAAACCACATCCATCCAGACTGGTAGGAGATGCAGAATGGGCTGGTCCTGCATCCACATACAGTGGATACAAATTTGGGAGCAATATCTAGGGAGCAAGGAGTCCCAGCCCCACACCAAGCCCCCTGCCCAGGGTTCTAGTGCCAGGAAGATTAGTCATAACTTCTGGCTGCAAAAACCAGGAAGACTGAGTCAGTGGAAGAAACTTCTTGAGTCCCAAGCAGTTCTTCTTAAAGAACCCACACACAAACTCACTTCCCCTGAGCTCCAGCACCAGAGTAGCAACTTGAAAGGCACCAATGGCATACAGGGATGAACCGAATGCCTGGCAACAAGAAGAGAACTAATGGACAACCTTCTCTCAGAGAGAAAGGCAGGCAGAAACCACTGTCCCTTTTCTGAACCGTCCCACCATAGAGCCACAGAGCCAGCTGGCTGGTTCCATATCTGAGACTCCATCAACCTGGTTAACACTGTTTGCCCCACCCTGGAGATTCCCACAGCTCTGTCCCAATCAACTCACAGGTCCACCAAGATGCTTTTCCATATGAATGGTTAGTTCTGGCTCATGCTTCACAACTTCCTAAATCCTCTCAAATGAGCAATAGCCAGTCTCAGTGAGCCCCAGTCCCCCAGACCTCTTGCTAAGTGGTCCCAGGCCTGGCACTAACAGCAACCAGCCTAGATTCATAGCTTGGTTTTGCCTGAGATTCTTCAAGCCCAGCACAAGTAGCAGCCATTTCAGATTGACTTACAGCTTAAACAAGGTAGCCCCACACAAAACATAGGTGGAGGTGGACCTTGGCCTGCACCACCCAGGAAACCCCAGAGCCTATGCACCCGCTGGACAGCTACAGATGACACTGGAGCACCACCACTCTGCCCCCGCACAGCTGATCCACCACAGAGGGAGGAATTTGGTGATCACTGGTCATAGCTGGTTCCTGTAGCTGACTGGCCTGGGTAAATTCCTCCCATTGACCAGCCAAGTGCAACCAAGGCTCAACTACAAAAGGAGAGTGTGCTCAGCTCAAATGAAGGATGCACCTCAAATACTCAGCTTGGAGTAATGGGGGAGGCTGTGCTACTGGACCCTATAGGACACCTACTACATTAGGCCATGCTACCAAGACAGGGAGTCATAGCAGCTAGCTCTACCTAACACACAGAAACGCAAAGGGAGGCTGCCAAAATGAGGAGACAAAGAAATGTGGCCCAAATGAAATAACAGACCAAAACTCCAGGAAAGAACTAAACAAAATGGAGATAAGGATGCTCAAGGAACCTAGTGAGCACCTCAATAGCATAAAAAGGATCCAGTCAGAGATGAAGGGTACACTAACTGAAATAAAGAGCAATTTACAGGAAAACAACAGTTGAGTAGATGAACCTGAGAATCAAATCAATGATTTGGGACATGACAAAGCAAAAAACAACCAATTGGAACAAGAAGAAAAAAGAACCCAAAGTAAAAATGAAGAAAGGGGAAGCAGCCTCTGAGACAACTTCAGGTGCTCTATCACTTGCATCATAGAGGTACCAGAAGGAGAAAAGAAAGAGCAAGGAATTGGAAACCTATTTGAAAATATAATGAAAGAAAACTTTCCTAATTTGGTGAAGAAAATAGACATGCAAGTTCAAGAAGCACAGAGAGTCCCAGATAAGATGGATGCACAGAGGCCCACTCCAAGACACATCATAATTAAAATGCCAAAGGTTAAAGATAAAGAGAGACTCTTGAATGCAGGAAGAGAAAAGCAGTTAGTTACCTACAAGGGAGTCCCCGTAAGACTGTCAGCTGATTTCTCAAAAGAAACTTTTCAGGCTAGACAGGATTGGCAAGAAATATTTAGCCACATTCATGAAAAGCAGGGACCTACAGCCAAGATTGTTCTATCCAGCAAAAATATCATTTAGAATTGAAGGGCTGAAAAAGAGCTTCACAGGCAAGAAAAAACTTAAAAAGTTCATCATCACCAAACCATCATTATATAAAATGTTAAAGGGATTTATTTATTAAAAAGACAAAGATCAAAACTTTGAACAATAAAAGGCAATAAATACATATCTATCAACAATTGAATCTAAAAAACAAACTGAGGGGGACAGAGGGGAGCAAAAAGGGGATGGATGTAATACAACAACAATAAAATTAAAAAAAAAAAAAAACTAAGCAAATGAGAAGAACAAAGACAGAATCATGGATACCAATAGCATTTTAAAAATTTTTAAATTTTATTGTTGTTGTATTACATCCATCCCCTTTTTGCTCCCCTATGTCCCCCTCCCCACCCACCCATTCCCCCCAAAGTCAATCCCACCTGTTGTCCATGCCAATAGCATTTTGATGGTAGCCAGTTAGGAAGGGTGTCTAGGGGAATGGGTGAAAAGGTGAGGGGATTAAGAAGTACAAATAAGTAGTTACAGAATAGCCATGGAGATGTAAAGTACAGTATAGGAAATGGAGTAGCCAAAGAACTTATATGCATGACCCATAAACCTGAACAATGGTATGGGGGTTGCCTGACAGAGTGGGGGCTGCTGAGTAGAGGGGGTTAAAGGGAGGAAATTGGGACATCTGTAATTGCATAATTAATAAAAATAATTTTTAAAAGAAATAATATACTTTTCAGATTTTTAGCTTTATTTCACAAATAAAACTTTAAAAGCAACACTGGAACATTATTTTAATAATACCTCAAGTTATGGGGGTACTTTATGGTTCTGAAAATTCACATGGTTATTTTATATATTCTATAATACTCAACTCTCTTCAATAGAACTGAGTATACTACAGTGAGACCTCAGCATTATCCACATTGTTTTTGCTGACACTTCTTCCCATATATAATTATTAAAAATAAAAATAACTTCTAGGACAACTACTTCTTCCTTATAAGAGGATTCTACATTTAAATTAATAGACTGCAAACTAGATATCTAAAATAATTTAAATCTCCTAAGACTTCAGTTTCCCAACATAAAATTTTATTTTTAAAAATTATTTGCTAGATTTCAAAAATGTAGCAAATGAGACTAGCAGATAATTCATGAGGTGGGCAAAAGCAAGTTTTTAGTTGGGAGTACATGAAACAAAGTTTATTCTTGTATCATTCTTGTATTATTTATTTGTTACAACTATGAACCTATTTTGCCTAACCTGTATTAGGGGAAGCAAAACTGTATGTGTGCACATAGATTCCATTTTGCTGCTTTCTGATTTTCAAGAAAAATTCAAGTAATTTATGTAGCATATGTTTCAATTATTTAAACTTTATCAGGACCTTCCAATATCTATGGAAACCTATTTGTTCTACTTTAAGTATATTTTCAAAGTTTAAGAGTTTAGGAAATGCTTTACATTATAGCCAGTAGAAAACTTCCCAACTCAATCTTTATGGTCCAACTTTTTTCATAATGCAAAAAGGACTCAAGGGTAAGTGAAAGTCGAAGTTCATTTGATTCTAATGCTACTTTGTCAACCTCAATATTCTCTCATTTTTGACTCTGTTGTGTGAGTTTGCCACTTAATTAGTAGTGACATTCTTCTATGTATACATCATACACCCTATAAAACCACTGATATATATACATATATATCACTACATCATGTCCTATTTGAAATTTTGACATTACAATCAAATTGAATTAAACTAGAGTGAGTTGTAATATGCAGACCAAAATAAAGTTACTATATTATTTTTCTTTCAGTGAAATAAAACCAAGCATTATTAAAAACACATTGAAGACGCTCCATATTAGAGGTAGGGTATGGGGTGGGGGTGGTAGGGAGAGTATGAGTCCATCGTCCCACAGAGAAAATTCCCATCCTCCTATTTATCTACTTACAAAAAAGTTCTTTCAATCAGTATTTATTTCAATTCTAAGCTAATAAAAGTAGAACATAGCATTGCTTTTGTGATAAATTAATGAAAATATGCCTATAGAATGGGATTTTTACTAACTATATCATTTTAAAAATTGGTTTTATTAGTCCATAACTTGCTCTATTTGTTAAATTTGTGTAGATTTAGGGTAAAACTAGGTCAAAATCCTGAATTTGTAAGAAAATTAAAATAAATCACAGTTCCTTATCTGAGGCTTAAGTCTATTTGCCATATAATATCTATATTCTCTTCATTACAGGTTATGGTCCACATATATTTTGTCATGTTTAATAAAGATCTGTCTGAAAGTACCAATTCAGATCCTAGCCTAATGGTTTAATAATTCAACTTTTTAAAGCCAAATAGAGTTACGAAGATGGGCCATCAGCCTCCCTGAAGGTAGAGTTCAAATTAAGTCAAGATAAATAGCCTTGTCTCTAAAGTACTTTATGATTTTTATTATAAAATATTTTTTATTGGAAAAATATTTTTCCAAGTTAACTTTAGGGAAAAATATTTTACTGCAGTTCTAATTTATTGTATTATTCCTCCTGAACAAATTAAAAGGTAACTCAGTGCATATGAATTCAAGAATGTGAAAGTGTTGTTTATTATGCATCAGCTAAACATGAGAGAAATGAAACTTATCGCACAGGTTTATGCAAAAGCCAGTATAATAGCTATAGTACACAGCCACTTATAATACAGTTAACATTTTTTGTCTCATGTAGTGCTATATTATAAAAAATACTTTTGAAAATAAAATACAACCACCCTTTGACATCAATTGGAAGTCAATGTAAAAGACACAACATTCTCCTAAATATCCAAATTGATTGTGAAAATGCTTATAAGTTGGCCAGCTTATTGTAGTTCTGTTCTTTTTTTTCTAGAAAAATAAAAATTGGAAAGGATAGGAATACCACAAGACAATTTCAGCTGAAAAAGTAAGTTTCACACTTCATTTCCATCAGTGGCTTGGAATCCATTTCTGAAATATTTAATTTTTCTCCTACCTGTCTATAATTCACTGCGAATCTACAATACCCTATAAAGTACTGTCCATTCTGCAGACATTCAACATTGGTGTATATGTATAACTCACACATAAAAGAAAATTGTAAAGGTGCAAGTTTGCACACAGCTCCAAAGGAAATGTCACAGCATCCAGTGAATATCACAGCGATTTTTAATTGTCCACTATTCTTTCATAGAAATTCTTAGCTGGATATTTGGGTACTCAGAATCATTTCTGGGGCTTCCCTGTGGCTCTGAATAAGCCATATGACCGAGGAGAAATGTGAATCAAAGAATTCTGTGGCAGCTTCCTGGAAACTTGAATTCAGATGTGTGCCTTTTGCTCTTCTTCTCTGTCCATTTTGTCAACCCACTGCTTGGAATGTGGATTCTGACATCTTTGATCATGAGGACAAAGGCTGAACCTTAAGAGACAGTAGAGTGGTGAGTGGGAGGGAACCTGGGTCCCTTCAGCCATCATGCTAGCCCCCTAGATTGCAAGCTTTACTTGAGAGAAGAATAAACATCTATTTTCTTTAAGTCATTGAGCTTTTATCACTCACAAAAGAACCTAATCCTAATGGGATTTTTCCTATTGCCCCAGAATCAACACTAGCACCCCCAGCCAACAACAAAAGGAGCCCTGAAGAGCTGCCAACATTTTGGTCTAGGCCGCATTCCCTTCCCCCATGCCCTTAGTAACAGTCAGCAGAACTGGTCCAAACACAAATTCTCAGAGGAACTTGGAGGATTCAGTGAATGGGAGAGAATCACCTTGATTGTCAGTTTAGGAGTACAATATTTCCAGTGAGTGGGGCAGCTGTAAGAAAATAGCTGATAGAAGTGGGGATACCTCCCATGAAAGGGAGACTGACATCTTCTCCCTGGCAGCAGCCTTGCTGAGAATTGAACCTGCAGGCCCCTTTGAAAGAAACTTTGACTGAGTCTGATGTACATTCCTAGCAGTTTGGAAGCAAATGAAAATACAGAGATTGAGTTTGGAGATAACCGAGAGCTTGTTGAAGGATCCCTGGGCATAGACTTTACTGTCTATGTGAAGGGGCACATGCTAACCCTTAATCTCCATGGTCCTTGGAAGGAATGAGAATCTCAGCTTCTGTCAAGAGGCTACAAGGGTAACCACAGAGACACCTACCAACAGAGTGGATCAGGAGCGTGCACCACTGGTAAGCCCAAAGCCAATCACCCTGCCTTGAAGGGACAGAGGAAAGGCTTCAAGAAAATCCACGGAAACCAGCAGTGGGTGAAACCAGGCTAGGGTGGCACTTTCCCCTTGTCTGATGTGCTCCAAGCCTTCAAACACTTGAAGGGTAAAAGCTACAGAACGAAGGTACACTTTAGGGGATGATATCTCAGTGGATCAAGTTACCACCAGACCAGTAACAAACAAATAAAGGTCTAACGTACCAGAGTGAGAAGAAGTGCAAAGGAAATTGATGAACACCCTCCCTTCTCCAAGGATCCTGAGCCAAAATGATAGGCTTGCAATGGGAAAATACAAACTTGGCGTTTTATGGTGAACTGGACTACATTTTCAAAACCTAAGATCATCAAAAACCTACAGGACTTGCCAAAGATATCATAAAAGAACATGAATGGGAGATGTGACAGTGTTCAAGAAAATGGTAAGAAATATAAAATCACTCCACGTTTATACCCCACTGCCCCAAAACCAGGTAAAAATATATTTTAAAAAAACACACAGGAAACTACTGCTTGAGAACACAGTTTCAAATTAAGCAAAAAGTAATCATATGCAGCCCTGACTGGCATGGCTCAGTGGATTAGGCATCATCCTGAAGAGCAAAGGGTCTCTGATTTAAAGGGCACATGCCTGGGTCACAGGCCAGATCCCCCATTGGGGGCATATGAGAGGCAATCAAGTGATGTTTTTCTCTCACATCAATGTTTCTCTCCATCTTTTTCTCCCTCCCTTCTCCACTCTGAAAATAAATAAAATTGTCTTTAAAAGTAATCATATGCTGATTAAAGGCCTTAAGAAAAGATACTTTAGCCCTCACTGGTGTGGTCCAGTGGATTGAGCATTGGCCTGCAAACCAAAGGGTCACTGGTTCCCTTCCCAGTCAGGGCACATGCCTGAGTTGCAAGCCAAGTCCCCAATTGGGGGTGCAGGAGAGGCAGCCACACATTGATGTTTCCTCCTTCTCTTTCTCCCTCCCTTCCCCCATCTGTATAAATAAATAAAATCTTAAAAAAAAGTCACACTTTCATACTCATCAATCACCCATAAAAATAAGCTTGATGTGGCTCTCTTCAGTCATAGTTTAGTTTCTTTTTGGACAGTAAAATAATAGCGTTCATAAAATTGTGAGGTTCCTTTTAAAAAAAAAAGGGTGAATGACAATAGAATTCATCCTTCTAAATCAATAAGTGCTTCCTATGAATCAAAGCCAGGACTCTTAGAACACTAGGCTGAAATAATTAGGGCAATAAAACCCTATTATGTTCTGCAATGCTTAAATCTTCAGGATTAACAGGCAAAATACTTAAAATACTGCTGCTCCAAAAAAGCAATGTTCTTCTACAAATGTGACCCTAAATATGCTAATACACAGTGTCATAGGACCTTGATTTTGATTAATGAAAAATGAATAATTTTAGATTACAAGTCATCTCCTATGTTTATTTTAGGATTTATTTTTTATAAATCATACATACCATTTTGCTATTTTTGCTACTGTGAAAGTAAGCAACTGAGTTTAATTTTCATAATGTAGCAGTTGTTCAGGATTCACACCATCAACTACTATACTATAAACTGACATTTTCTTTCTCATGAATTTATAAAATTTTTTCCACTAAAAGATGTGTCAGAAATTTCAACATATATTTATTTTAATAAACATGATTTACAATGTGGCTTCTTTTGGAATTTGCAAATCTATAATAATTTTTATTTTTCTTTATTTTTAAAATAATTTATTATTGTTCTATTACAATTGTCCCATATCTACCCCATTGCTTTCCCCCTGCCCCCCATCCTCTCTCCCACAGTCAATCCCCACATGTTGCCCATGTCCATGGGCACTAGTTCCTTGACCAAATTCTTCTGCTTCTTCACCCCCCACTTCTCCCCCTCCTCTCTGTTCACTGTCAGTCTGTTCCTTGTTTCCATGACTCTGGTTCTATTTTGCTGGTTTGTTTTGTTCATTATTTTCCTGTATTAGGTGAGATTATATGGTATTTGTCTTGCCACCTGGCTTTTTTCACTATGCATAATACTCTCCAGTTCCACACATGCTGTCACAAAAAGTAGGAATTTCTTCCTTCCTTCCTTCCTTCCTTCCTTTCTCTTTCTTTCTTTTCCTTCTTTTTCTTTTCTTTTTTCTCTTTTCTTCCTTCCTCCCTTCCTTCCTTCTTTCTTCCTTCCTTCCTTTCTTTCTCTCTTTCCCCTTCCTTCCTTTCTCTTTCCCTCCCTTTGTCCCTCCATCCCTCCCTCCCTCCTTCCTTCCCTTTCTTTCTTTTCTTTTCTCTTCTCTTTTCCTTTCTTCCTTCCTTTTCTCCCTTCCTTCTTTTTCTTCCTTCCTTTTCTTCCTTTCTTTTTCTTTCTTTCTTTCTTTTTTTCTTTCCTCTTCATAGTATTCCTATATGTAAGTGTACCCATTTTTTGATCCATTCACCCACTGATGAGCAAGGCTATTTCCAGGGTTTAACTATTGTAAATAGCACTGCTATGAACATAAGAGTTTCCAAAGGTTGTTTTGAATCTGTGTTTTAGGATTTTTTGGGGCATAGTGCTAGCAGGGGGATCACTGAATCAAAAGGCAGTTTCACTTTTAGTTTTTAAAGGAAATTCCATACTGTTTTTAAATGAAATTCCATACTGTTTTCCACAATGGCTGCATTCCCACCAATAGTGCACTAGGGTTCCCTTTTCTCCACATCCTCATCAGGACTTGTTTGTTAATTTGTTAATGATGGCCATTTGAGGTGGTATCTTACTGTGGTTTTAATTTGCATCTTTCTCATAGCTAGTGATGATGAGCACTCTTTCATATATGCCAATGGGTCCTTTGTATGTACTCAGAGAAGTGCCTGCTCAGGTCTTTTGCCTGTTTTTTAATTGGGTTGTTTGTCTTCCTGGTGTTGAGTTGTATTAAGTTCTTTATATATTTTGGAGATCAAACCCTTGTCCAAGGTATCACTGGCAAATATGTGTTCCCATACAGTTGGTTCCCTTTTCATTTTGCTGATGTTTTCCTTAGCTGAGGAGAAACTGTATAGATATTTTTAATGTTTTTTTAAAAAAGATTCTATTCATTATTTTTAGAGAGAGGGGAAGTGGGGAGGAAGAAAGGGAGAGAGACATCAATGTATGGTTGCCTTTTACCTGGCTGGAGACCTGGCTTGCAACCTGGTTATGTGCCCTGGCTGGGGAATAGAACCAGCGACTTTTGATTTCGCAGGCTGTCCCCTATCCACTGAGCCACCAGCCAGGAGAAATTGTACAGATTGATGCAGTCCCATTTATTTGTTCCTTTATTTCCTTTGTTCTAGGAGAAATATCAGTGAAAATGATGCTGCATAGGATATCTGAAATTTTACCGCCTATGTTTTTCTCTAGAACTTTTATGGTGGCATGACTTATGTTTAAATCTTTTACCCATCTTGACTTTATTCTGGTGTATGGTATAAGCAGGTGGTCTAGTTTCTTTTTTTGCATGTTCCTATCCAGTTCTCCCAACATTTGTTGAAGAAATTATTTTTACTCTATTTTATGCTTCTGCCCACTTTGTCAAATATTAATTGATCATAGAGACCTGGGTTTATTTCTGGGATCTCTATTCTGTTCCATTGATCTATATATGTCTATTCTTATGCCAGTACAATACTGTTTGATTACAGTGTATTACATACAGTAATATAGTTTGACATCTGATATTGTGATTCTTCCTACTTTGTTCTTCTTTTCAAAATTTCTGAGTCTACTCATGGTCATTTTTGGCTCCATATACATTTTTGAAATATTTGTTCTATATCTGTGAAATATGTCATTAGTATTTTAATAAGGATTGTGTTGAATTCATAAATTGCTTTTGGTACTATGAACATTTTAATATTAATTCTTCCCATCCATGAACATGGATGGGTATATGCTTCCATTTATTTACATCTTTCTTCATTTCTTCCTTCAGTGTTCTTTAGTTTTCCAAGTATAGGTCTTTTATCTCCTTGGTTAAGTTTATTCCTGGATATGTTATTTTTCTAGTTGCTATGGGATTTTTTTTCTAGTTTCTCTCTCTGATGTTACATTATTGGTGTACAAAAATGCCTTTGATTTCTGGCTATTGACTTTATATCCAGCTATTTTGCCAAATTCACTTATTAGATCAAGTAGTTTTTTGGTGCAGTCTATCAGGTTTCCTATGTACACTATCATATCATCTGCAAATAATGGCAGCTTTACTTTCTCCTTTCCAATTTGGATGCCTTTGATTCCTTTTTAGTGTCTGATCACTGTTTCTAGAATTTCCAAAACTATGTTAAATAGTGGAAAGAGTGGACACTCTTATCTTGTTCCTGATTTTAGGGGGAAAGCTTTTAGTTTTTGCCCATTGAGTATGATGTTGATTGCAGGTTTTTTGTATCATAAATGGGTACTATCTTTATAAAATGCTTTTTCAACATCTATTGATATGATCATATGGTTTTTGTCTTTCATTTTGTTTATGTGGTGTATTATACTTATTGATTTGTGAATATTATACCATCCTTGTATCCCTGGAATGAATCCCATTTGATCATGGTATAGGATCTTTTTAATGTACTGCTGGCTCTGGTTTGCCAATAATCTGTTGATTTTAGCATCTATGTTCATTAGCAGTATTGGCCTGTAGTTTTCTTTCTTTGTTGTATCTTGACCTAGTTTGGGGATTAAAATAATACTGGCCTCTTGCCCTGGCTGGTGACACAGTAGATAAAGCGCTGGCCTGTGAACCCAAAGGTCACTGGTTCGATTCCCCAGCCAGGGCACATAACCAGGTTGCAAGCCAGGTCTCCAGCCATGTCTGTAGCTGGAGGCAGGTGAAAGGCAACCACACATTGATGTCCCTCTCTCTCTCTCTCTCTGTCTCTCTCTCTGTCTCTCTCTCTCTCTCTCTGCTTATCTCCTGCTCTCTAAAAATAATAAAATCTTTTTAAAATAAAAATAAAAATAATAATAATACTGGCCTCATAGAATAAGTTTTAGAGTCTTGGATTTTTTGGAATAGGTTTAGTAAGAGCTGGTTCTTCCCTAAATGGGTAAAATTAGCTTGTGTAGCCATATGGTCCTTTGTGTTCTGGTAGTTTTTTTATTACAGCTTCCATTTCACTAGTTGTTATTGGTCTATTTAGGCTTTCTGCTTCTTTTTGATTCAGTTTTGGAAGATTATGTTTCCAGGAATTTTTCCATTTCACTCAGGTTGTCAAATTTCTTGTCATATAATTGTTCAGAGTAACCTCCTACAATCTTTTGTATATCTTTGGTATCCATTATGATTATAGTTGTTTCTGATTTTGTTTATTTGGGTCCTCTTTTTTTTCTTGATGAGTCTGGTTAAAGTCTTGGTGATTCTGTTTCTCCTCCCCCTCCTCCCATCCCGCAAAGAACTAACTAGCTCCTAGATTTATTGTCTCTTCGAATTGTTCTTTTAGGCTCTATACCATTTAATTCTGCCCTGATCTTGATTATTTCCTTCCTTCTATTCACTCTGGAATTTTTTGTCATTGTTCCTCTAGTTCTTGTAGCTGTAGGATTAGGTTGTTTATTTGGGATTCTTCTATCCTTTTTAGGTAAGCTTGTACTGCTATGAACTTCTCTCTCAGGACTGCCTTCACTGTGTCCCATAGGTTTTGGGCTGTTGTGTGTTCATTTTCATTTGTTTCTAAAAACTTCTTGATTTCTTCCTTGATCTCATTGTTAACCCATTCATTATTTAATAGTGTGTTATTCAATCTCCATAAATTTGATTGTTTTTGTGTCTCTTCCTTGAGGTTGACTTCTAGTTTCAAGCCATTGTGATCTGAGAAGATGCTTGATATAATTTCAATTTTCTTGAATTTGTTGAGGTTTGTTTTGTGTCTTATCATGTGGTGTATCTTTGAGAAGGTTCCATCTGTGTTTGAAAAAAAATATATTTTGATTCTTTGGTGAAAAGTTCTGTATATATCAATTCAGTCCATTTGATCTAGAATATTGTTCAATATAATAATTTTTATTTTAAAACATTTCCTAGTTTTATTTGGAAATACATAAACGCAGATGAAATGCAATATCTGTGCTTTCTGATATTGATTTTGTCAGTCTACAGATTTCTTTTTCTTCAGGGGAGGGACACAAATCACTTCGACTATTCATAAGAAACAAAAACAAAATACTCTAAGCCTTGGAATAATTTACATAAAAAGCAGAGACTCCACGATGGCAAAACAGTAGGTGAAAGCTATAGTCACCTCATCCCAGGACAAAATTGGAATTACAACTAAAATACAGAGTAAATAACCTGAATAACAAATCAGATACTAGCTGACCAGCTAACCACCTGGATAAGAAACCACATCAAAACTGGTAGGAAGGGCAAAGATGGAAAAAAGGGCTGGCCCCTCTCCCATAGGCAAGAGCTGAGATTTCAGAGAGATATCTCAGCTGCAGAGGATCATCCTGAGATTGGTGTCTCAACTCCAAGCTGGACTCTCCAGACCAGAACACCAGAGACAGGAAGAGGCACCCACATAACATTTGGCTATGAAAATCAGCAGGGATTCTGTCTGCCAGGAAGAAGCAAAGTCTGCTAGAGAGAGAGGTAACCTCTTAAAGGGCCAATGCACAAAATCTCATTTGTAGCCACTCACTCTGGATTCTGGCAAAGGGATGATGGAGCAGACTAGAGTTGTGTAGGGAGAGACTAAGGTTTGTGGCTCTGGGGTGAGAGGTAAGGGAATAGCTACTAGAACTCCTGTGCTGAGTCCCTCTCTTACACCTCAGAAGCCTCCTTTCTTGAATGGAGCACTACCCTCCCTGAGGCATCAACCTTCAGAAAAGCAATAGCCCCACCATGTAGAGCTCACATACTGCTCAGTAGTCAGGCGCATGGGCCCGAGAATAAAGGTCTGAGGAGATTTGGGGGGTGTCAGTGACTGAGTTGCATGGCTATGAGGCAGGTGCCCCTCCTCCCACTTTCCTATGAAGCTGGCTGGTGCTTCCTGATCATGGAAGATCCATTAGTACCAGTCTCCAAACTCTCAGTGGCCCCACCCTACTTATATAATGTGGGTCTGCCCTGTAGAGGTCTGAGTTGAAGCCTGGACAGACTTAGCTGTGTGGCTCTAGACAGGGGCTATTCACCCCACCTTCCCCCAAGCCTGACTGGCACTTCCCCCTCTCTTAATGCTTGGTAGTCCTGCCCTGCTAAGTTTGGGTTCCTGGGAGAATCTGAGACATGCTGAGTTGTGTGACTTTTGGACAAAGGTGGGGGAATTTTCCTAAGGATGACTGACAGGTGTAGAGCCCTCCCTTCAAACAGCCAAATCTTGGTCTGTCTGGGCTGATAAATTCTGCTGCCCTCACCCTGAAAACTCACTAAGACCACATCCCATTACAAAGGTGTGAGAGCACCCAGATTGATAAATACTGCATATTTACTAAGGGGCTTCAGACTCTGCGCTGGCACCAAGTTTGAACCTGTTTCAATCTGTCGAACACCACTTGCCTATACCTGGTGACCCATTGTGAGCCTACCTCTCTGGCAACTCAAGTAAGCCAGAGAGTCTTTCAGTGGCTGAGCCTAACAGGAAGCTGACAGGCAAAGGCAGGTACAGGTGGACCTCAGGGTTCCTTGGGACTTTTGTTGAACTGCCCCAGCAGGTTAGTAAAAGTCAGCCTTGGTGCACAGCTTGATCCTCCCTGTATACACACAGGGCCAGTCAACAGTAGTTTTTTACTGTTGGTCTGCACCAGAGTGCCTCCCAAGAGGCTCCTAAACCAACACATCCAGTGACCAGTTCAAACAACATCAAAGCAGGATCCAATTAGCTTCACAAGAGGCATGCTAAAAAGAAATCTCGGCAGGCACTGGACCCTACTGAGGCGGATTTTGCTCCATGTGGCCAGTACGTGCACAGCATCTCATGCACTGTGGTCAGGGTTGACAGCATACAGAAATGGGCTAATAGCAATCAAGACTCAATTAAACAGGAGGGTCCACATACCCACACAGACAGTGCTGGAGTACCCAGCTCAGGTGATCAATGAGACTGCCAGTGGGTCCTACAGGATACTACTACATAAGACCAAACTACCAAGACTGGGAGTCATAGCAGACCTACTTAATACATAGAAACAAACATAAAGAGGCAGCTAAAATGGGGAGACAAAGAAACATGACCTAAATTAAAGAACAAGAGAAATCTCCAAAAAACAGTGCTAAATGAAAGGGAGGCAAGCAATTTACCAGCCATAGAGTTTAAAGAAGGTTATAAGGATATTCAAGGAACTTAGTGAGAACTACAGGGAACTTAGTGAGAACTAAAACAGCATGAAAAAGAACATAGAAACCATTAAAAAGAGTCAGTCAGAAAAGATTACAATATCTAAAATTTAAAATACATTAGAAAGAATGAACAATACATTAGATGAAGGAGAGGAATGAATCAGTGATTTGGAAGAGAAGGTAGCAGTAAATACCCAATCAGGGCAGCAAGAAGAAAAGAGAATTTTTTAAAAATGAAGATACTTATAGTGACCTTTGAGACAACATGAAGTGGACCAACATTTGCATTAAAAGTGTACTAGGAGAAGAAAGTAAGCAAAGGATAAAGAACCTATTTGAAAAAAGGGGATGGATGTAATAAAACAATAAAATTAAATTTAAAATAAATAAAATATTTTAAAAGATCATTACTTATTAATAATAAAAAAAAAAGAACCTATTTGATGAAGTAATGACTGAAAGCTTTCCTAACCTGGGGAAAAACACACAAGTCCAGGGAGTACTCAGTCTCAAAAAAAGATAAACCCAAAGAGGCCCACTCCAAGATACATAATAATTAAAATACCAAAGGTTAAAAACAGAAAGAGAATCTCAAAAGCAACAAGAGAAAGACAGCTGGTTACCTAAAGGGAGATCCCATAAAACTGTCAGTTTACTTTTCCACAGAAACATTTCAGGCTAGAAGGGATTAGCATGGAATATTCAAAGCAAGGATGTACAACCAAGACTACTTTACACAGCAAGGCTATTGTTTAAAATTGAAGGAGAAATAAAGAGCTTCCCAGAGAGGAAATAGCTAAAGTAGTTTGTTACACCAAACCAATTGTTACAAGAAATGTTAAAGGGCAAAGAGAAAAGAAGAGAGAAGAAAAAATACTAAGAAGACCAGAAGAACATAGCTTTTAAAATGGCAATAAATATGTACCTATCAATAATCACTTTATTTTTTCAATAATTACTTTAAATGTAAATGGCTCCTATGCTCCAATCAAAAGACATAAAGTAGCTGAATAGATAAGAAAACAAGACTTGTATATATGCTATGTAAGAGACCCACCTCAGAACAGAAAGATACATGCAGACTAAAAGTAAAGGGATGAAAAAAGATATTTCATGCAAATGAAAAAGGAAAACAACACTTATAGATATAGATAGCAAGACTTATATCTGACAAAATAGATTTTTACAAAAGGCTACAGAGACAAAAGAAGGGTACTACATAATGATAAAGGTAGCAATTCAATAAGAGGATATAACCCTTGTAAACATTTATGTACCCAACAAAGGAGCACCTGAAGCTACAAAGCAAATCTTGATGGACATAAGGGGTGATACTGACAGTAATACAGTCAGAGTAGAGAATTTGAACACCACATGGATATCAAAAGATAGATCTTTCAAACAGTGGCATTAGTTGGTAACTCAATCAAATGGGTTTAATTGATATCCCCAGAGCAGTTCACCTCCAAACAACATAATACACATTGTTTTCTGGTGCACCTGGAACACTGTCCAAGATAGATGGCATATAGGACACAAAACATGCCTCAATAAATTAAAGATTGAAATCATATCAAACATTTTCTATGACCATATGGTATGAAACTAGAAATCAATCATAAGAAAAATACTAAAAAACACATAAAGTCATGGAGGCTAAATAAGATGTTACTAAATAATGAATAGGTTAACAATGAGACCAAAGAAGAAATCAGATATCTTGAAACAAATGAACATGAGAACACAACAACCCCAAAATCAATGAGACACAGTAAAAGTGGTCTGCAGAGGGAAAATGATAGCATTACAGGCTTACTGGAAGAAACAAGGAAAACCTCAAATAAAAAAATCTAACTTTACACTAAAAAAAAATCTAACTTTACACTAAAGAAACTTGAAAAAGGACAACAAACAACACCCTAAGTGAGTAGAACAAAGGAAACAATGAAGATCACAGCAGAAATAAATGAAATAGTCTAAAAAGTGATACAAGAGATCAATGAAACCAGGATCTGGTTCTTTTAAAAGACAAACAACAATGACAAACCTTTAACCAGCCTCATTAAGAAAAAAAAAAGAGAGAGGACCCAAATAAATACAATCAGAAATGAAAAAAGACAAGTAACAACTGACACCAAAGAAATGCAAAGGATTCTAAGAAAATATTACAAACAATTATTATGCCAACAAGTTGAATAATCTGGAAGAAATAAATAAACTTCTAAGTACATACTGTAAAATCTTTCAAAACTGAATCAGAATCAGAAAATGAGTAGGCTGATTAAAACTAATAAAGTTGAAGCAATAATCAAAAATCTCCCAACAAAAAAATAGTCCTGAACTAGATGGCTTCACAGGAAAATTTTGCCAAAAACTCAAAGAACTAATACCTATTCTTCTCAAACTACTCCAAAAAATTCAAGAGGAAATAAAACCCCCAAGATCATTTTACAAGGTCAGCATTATCCTAATTACAAAACCAGATGAAGACACTACAAAGAAAAAAATTAAAGGGAAATATCCCCAATAAACATAGATGCTAAAAGCCTCAACAAAATATTAGCAAGCCAGATCCAGCAATACATTTAAAAAAATCATACACCATGATCAAGTGGGATTTATTTCTGGGATGCAAGGTTGGCACAGTATTTGTAAATCGATAAATGTGACATACTACATAAACAAAATAAAAATAACAATTACACAATTATATCAATAGATGTAGAAAAGCATTTGATAAAAATCCAGCACCCATCATAATAAAAACTCTCAGCAAAATAGCAATAGAGAAAACATACCTCAACATAATAAAGACCATATATGACAAACCAACAGTCATCATCATACTCAGTGGGAAAAACTCAAAGTGTTTCCCTTAATAACAGGAACAAAGGAGGGATGTCCACTTTCAGAACTCTTATTCAACATAATATTGGAAGTCCTAGCCACAACAATCAGATAAGAAATAAAAGGCATCCAAATGTGAAAGGAGGAAGTAAAGCTGTCATTATTTGTAGATGACATGATATTGTATTTAGAGAACCCTAAAGTTTCTATGAAAAAGCTACTAGAACCGATAAGTGAATTTAGTAAGGTAGCAGGATACAACATAAATGCCCAGGAGTCAGTTGCATTTATATACAGCAATAATGAATTATCAGAAATGGAAACCTAGAAAACAACCACATTTACAATTTCATCAAAAAATAATACAAAATACCTAGGAATAAATTTAACCAAAGATGTAAAAGACCTGTAGTTGGAAAATTATGACACTGAAGAAAGAAACTGAAGAAATAAAATAAGTGGAAGCATACACCATATTCATGAATAGGAAGAATTAACATGATTAAAATGCTCATACCATCCAAAGCAATCTATAGATTCCTATCATGACACCAGTAGTGTTCAAGTTTCATTGAACTAGAACAAATATTCCAAAAATGTATATGGAACCACAAAAGACCCCTAATTGCCACAACAATCTTGAGAAAGAAGAACAAATTTGGAGGAAACATGCTACCTGATATCAAACTATACTACAAAGGACCTAGCCAGTGTGGCTCAGTTGGTTGGACCGGTGTCCCATAACTGAAGAGTTGTGTGTTCGATTCCTGGTCAGGGTGCATGCCTGGATTGCGGGTTTAATCCTTGGTCCGAGCACAGAAGGGAGGCAGCCGATCGATGCTTCTCTTTCGCATCGATGTTTCTCTCTCTCCCTTCCTTCTTTCTAAAAATCAATGAAAAAAATGTCATCTGGTGAGGATAAAAAAAAAATTGAACTATACTACAAGCTGATAGTAATCAAAACAGCATGATACTGGCATTAAAACAGACATATATCTATACATCAATGGAACAGAACAGAAAGTCCAGAAGTAAATCCACACCTTTACGGTCAATTACTATTTGACAAAGTACCAAGAACATATAATGAGCTAAGACAGTCTATTCAATAAATGGTGTTAGGAAAATTGGACAGATACAAGAAAAAAAAAAAAAAACAAAACACAAGAAAGAAAGAAAGAAAGAAAAAAGAAAGAAAGAAAAAGAAATTTGACCACTTTCTTACACCATACACAAGAATAAACTCAAAATGGATTAAAGACTTAAGTGTTGGACTCAAAACCATAAAAATCCAAGAAAACAATTTTTTCTAATATACCTCCTTGAGCAAGGGAAACAAATGATAAAATAAACAAATGGGACTACATTAAACTAAAAAGATTTTGCACCACAAAGGAAAGCATCAAAAATGAAAAGACAACCCACTGAATGGGAGAACATATTTGCCAATGATACATCTTACACAGGACTCATATCCAAAGCCTATAAAGAACTTATACAACTCAACACCAAAAAGAAAAAAAATCCAATTAAAAAATGGGCAGAGGATCTGCATAGACACTTGTCCAAAAAGGACATTCAGATAGCCAAAAACAAGTGAAAAGATGTTCAACATCACTAATCATTAGAGAAATGCAAGTTAAAACCACAATAAGACATCACCACCATATACTTGTCAAAATAGCTATCATCAATAAGTTAACAAATAACAAGTGTTGGTGACAACGTGGAATAAAGGGAATCCTTGTGCACTGCTGGTGGGAATGCAGATTGGTGCAGGCACTGTGGAAAGCAGTATGAAGTTACCTCAAAAAAATAAAAATGGGCCCTGGCTGGATGGCTCAGTTGGTTGGAGCATTATTCCATACACCAAAAGGTAGGTCTGATTCCCATTCAGGGCACATACCTAGGTTGTGGGTTCTGTCCTCTATTGGAGAATACATGGAGGCAATTGACCAATGTTTCTCACATTGATGTTCTTCTCTCCCTCTCTCCTTCTCTTTCAAAAATCAATAAACATATCCTCAGGTGAGGATTTTAAAACATTTTTTTAAATTAAAAATGGAACTGCTTCATTACCCAGCAATTCCACTTGTTGGAATATATCTGAAGAAAACCAAAACACTAATTCAGAAGAATGTATGTGTCCCTCTTTGCAATGCAGCATTATTTACAGTAGCCAAGATTTGGAAGCAGCCCAAATGCTCATCAGTAAATGAGTAGATAAAAAAAGCTACAGCATATTTATACAACGGAATATTATTTGGCCATAAAAAGAAGGAAATCTTACCTTTTGTGACAGCATGGATGGACCTGGAGACTGTTATGCTAAGTGAGATAAGCCAGTCAGAGAAAGACAAATACCTTATGTCTCACTTATATGTGGAATATAATGAACAAAATAAACTAACAAACAAAATAAAAACATACAAATACAGAGAACAGACTGACAGCTGTCAAAGGGGAGAAGGCTGGGGGTCAGGTGAAAAAGGTCACAGGATTAGGCAAAACAAACAAACAACTAATACACAGGGATAACAGTATGGTGATTACCAGAGGAAAAGGGGGTAGAGGGAGGTAGAAGAGGGTAAATTGTGGGATAAATAGTGATGGGAGGAGTCTTGGGATGGTGAACACACAATACAATATACAGATGATGTATTATGGAACTGTATACATGAAACCTATATAATTTTATTAACCAATGTTACCCCATTAAAGTTTAAAATTACATAAAATGCTAAGCATGTGACTTTTTTCATGACAATTTGAAATCATGAGGGGCTATCCAAATAAAAATTTAAATTTCCTAACCACTACCTCCAAAAAAGAGTTGATCAAACAGTTTCCTGCAAGGCTGAAGTTCCTTGATGTAGGACTACTAAATATTTCACTAATCTCAGCAAGGGACCTCATCTGTCAAATATTTTGAACGGTCACCCTGTGGGGCAAAAATGAGCAGAGTGTGAAAAAGACCCAGGTTTAAAAAAAGTTGTTCATTCGGTCATTCAAAAAAGATAAAGGACAGCACACTCCTACGTGATACCTAAATACACTGTGTCAAGAAAACATGTTTGATTAGTACAGCTCAGGTTTATTAATGGTGGGGTCTACTCTAAGGCAGTAGCATGGATCTCACTGGAGCTACAGCAGGGAAGCCCTGCACAGAATACAGACAGCGAGAAGCTAGAGGGCCACTATAACCCTAGATCTTAGGACACTCAAAACACGTCTAATTCTTGCAGAGTCTGCTCACTAGCTGCACAAAACGCTTCAATCTTTACTAACAAACAAAATAACATGCTCTTGGCCAAGCATGAAGAGGTATTGCTTTATAAATATTGCCCAAATAAGTAGATTAAGTTGGCATTAAACATTTCTTGACTACTTTTGTAGTGATAACTTCTTTTGCTTATTCAGGTCAATTATGGTAACACAAACCTACATTATTTTTTATTTTTTTAAGATTTTATTTATTATTTTTAGGGAGGGGGAAGTGAGAGATGCAGAGAGGGAGAGAGAGAGAGACATCATTGAGTGGTTGCCTTTCACCTGCCTTCAGCCATGGACCTGGCTGGAGACCTGGCTTGCAACCTGGTCATGTGCCCTGGCTGGGAATCGAACCAGCGACCTTTGGGTTCGCAGGCTGGTGCCTTATTCACTGTGCTACCGGCCAGAGCCTATTTCTATTTGAATATACATTAACTTATGAGTTAATTTATAAGTAATAATGAGTTTCTCCCTGACAAACACTTAGAATAATGTCTGCTTCATGATCAGCATTAAAATAAATATTCTTATTACTATTATTTATAACAATGTCATAAAATAGAAGATCTGATAAGATGTATAATTAAGAGTAATATTACATTAAGGTATCTGTCACTGACTTGCCCTAAAGCTTTTATTCCCAATCCTTTTCATAACTAAAGTTAACTCCTTTGTAATTAAAACATAAACATATATTAACATGTTCAGTCACATCAGTGTTTTAGTTTATGAGTAACGTTTCACTCTGCATGCAATAAGCTTGTCACACTAATGTCTCAAAAGGAATAAGTAAATGAATGAAATCCCATATACAGACTTGTAATTATCTTTTCTCTCCTTTAGAAATTCTGCACTTGGGATAAACATTGAGAATAAATGCCTGTATTTGGTGTACAAAACCTAGCAATAATGCACAGAATTATTTCTGTACAAGTCACACACAAAAACTGTCTTAATGATCGTAACAACAGGTGTGCTGTCAATATTGTTAAAAGAGATAACTGAATTCTTACTTTAAGTTATAAGTATGTACATGCAAAAG
This sequence comes from Noctilio leporinus, assembly GCA_004026585.1. Classification (NCBI taxonomy): domain Eukaryota; kingdom Metazoa; phylum Chordata; class Mammalia; order Chiroptera; family Noctilionidae; genus Noctilio; species Noctilio leporinus. The sequence goes on along the minus strand of PVIW01002683.1, from coordinate 101,076 downwards.
CCACAAGTTTTTGTTATTTGCTTTTCAGTTTTTAATGGCTATGCCAAGTCTAAGGGAGCAACTCATTAAAGTGTAAATTATATACTTTATATACATATATACATATATAGTTATTTTAGTTTTACATGTCCATCAAAAGAAAGCACTAAGTGATTTTAACAGTTTCATATCTACCAGAAAAGGAGCTTCCTTCTTTTGTAGATCTACCCATGATGTAAAATACTCACATACATCCATTTATATGTGTAAAAGAAACTATATTAAAATCTATAGAGCTTTGCAAAGAAATAACTTTTTAACAAGAAAAACTAATCCAAGGTCAAAGGAAAATTATGGTTCTATACACAGTCAGTATGCCACCAAATTTAAACTAATGCAAAATCTTCTCCCAATAGGGACAATTAATTAACTCTACTTCTTTTCAGGTATTAGAATTCTATTGTATTGAGTATAACTTCAAAAATAAATATCAAAGGTAAGGCCTTATCAATCTTCCTATTGTATACAGATTTAATTCATGATATTTAATTATTTTACAAAAATATTGAAATCCATTGCTTCCTCTTCACTATAGATTTTACAGCACACTATATTTAATACTTAAAATATAATTACATTCATGATAAAGAGACCATTTCTAATTTGTGCTTTCAGACAAGATGGAATAGATTTCTTTTTCCCCCTTCTTCCTGATTAGCGTATCTATAAAACAAATATAAGAGGACTGGGAAAAATGGAGAGGGGAAAATGGAGAGGAGAAAAGCCCAAGAAGTAGCGCAGTGATAAATTGCTGGGTTTTCTTCTATATATCCTGAATTGGGAGCTGAAGAAACCAGAAACCTGGAAATAACCATGGATATAGAAAAAAACAGAAAGCCTACTCTCTAAAACCAAAGGGCCAGAAAAATAGCAACTTATCAATAAAGAAAATGTCTAGCCAAACATCATGGAAAAAATGGCAGACCCACTCCCAACCCCACCAGCAAAGGCCATATAGAGAGTTTAGACTTCCACCCTTGCCAGACTGCAATGCAGTGACCCAATTCCCTTACAGAGGTTATGACAGAGAAGGCTGAATGCAGAATTATAACTTTCTTCCCTAATGGATTCCTAGGCTGATAATGAGGTACCCTACCCTTTTTCACTGGAGTGGTATCAGAAGAGGCATTGTGAAGAGTCAGTACTTTCACCCCCATCTAGCTTATGATAAACCTCAAAAGATGCTAAGTAGAAAAAGTGAACTTCTACCTAGATGTGGTAGTAACAAGATGGCACTCCTATACCCTCCTAGGCTGGGGCCATGTCAGAGGATGTTAACTAAAACAAAAGATTGAATAAGAAATAGAAACTTATACCCTGAATATCCATGATTCAATAGAAATCCATTAATTATACCAAGAATCAAGATAATCTTTACTTGAATGAAAAAAGACAATCTTAAGGTGCCAACAACAAAATAACAGATTTTAGGCATAATTGTTTTGAAGTAGCCATCATAAATATGCTTTAAAAGGCAATGAAACACACATTTGAAACAAGAAAATGTAGTCTCACCTAATACATATGTATTAGTCTCACCTAATACATATACAACATATAATAAGAATGAAATCAAACTTTTAAAGCTAAAAAACACATGAACCAAAATTAAAACAAACAAACAAAAGAACACAACCCTCAATGGATTGGTTTAACAGCAGAATGGGCAGGTGAAAGGAAAGAACCGGCAGACCTGAAGACAGAAAAATAGAAAGTTCCTAATCTGAATAAGCAAAAGAAAAATAACTGAGAAAAAATGAAAAAAGCATCAGGCTGTGTGGGACCATAACAAAAGATCCAATGTTTGTGTCATCATAGTCCCAAAAGAAGAGATAGTGATTGGGGCTAAAAAAGGATTTGAAAAAATAATAGCTAAAAACTCTTAAAATTTTTAGTAAAAGATATAAACCTAACGTTTAAGAAGCTGGGAACACACCAAACAGAAGAAACACAAAGAAATCCATTCCAGATACTTCATGAGCAAATTTCTAAAAGTTAAAAACAAAGAATAATCTTGGAGGCAGTAAACAACTCTTGACCTATGGAGGCAAACATTTAACAGGAATTTTTCTCAACCAAAACTATAGAGGACAGAAAGAATTGGCACAATTATTCAAGTACTAAAAAAAAAAAAAAGTCAACCCAGAATTTTATATACAGGAAAAAATATCCATAAGAAATGAAGAAAAACATAAAACATTCTCAAATGATGGAAACTGAGAGTATGTTGTCAGCTATCTACTCTAAAAGACTGGAATTTCATCAGGAGGGCAGAAAACTGAATGGGGTAAAAATGTTGGGTACAAACAGACTTTCCTTCTCTTCTTAAATTTTATAAATCATGCTTAGCATTAGAAGCAAAAATTATAACCCTGTTATATAATTCTTAACATATGTAGAGGAAATATTTAAGACAACTATAGTATAAACAGAATAGCACAATATCACCAGGAAGGGCACATCGCTTCTGTGATATTCTTACCAAAAATGCACAACCTCAATCAAATCATGAGAAACTAACAGAAAAATCCAAATTCAATAACATTCTACAAAATAAGTAACCAGTATTATTCAAAAGTGTCAAGATCATAAAAGACTAAAGAGCTATCACTTAACTGGAAGACACTTAAGAAACATCACAACTAAATGCAATGTGAGGTCCTTAGACTGGGTCCTGGGACAAAACAAAACATTAGCAGAAAAACTGAAAAAATTGGAATACAATCTGTAGATTAGTTATTGTATTTTCATGAATTTACTGGTACAGATAACTACACTATGATTATATAATTGTTAACATTGAAGTCTATACTATTTTTATCCTTATCTCTAAGAGTAAAAAAAAAAAAAAAAAATGTTTAAAGGCCATTTATAATAGGAAGGAAAACCTTTGGTGCTTTAGAACAATGAGACTTGAAAGAAGCCAAGAGTCTATTACAATAAATAACAGATAAATTTAAGTTTTTCTATGCATATCAGAATTTTTAACTAGAAAAGTCTTTCAAACACAAGAGAACAGAATCAGAAGAGGCTAAACTTTCTCCTAATTAGAAAAATAAAGTTATGAACAATGTCCTTTCTACCTCTGATATAGGATGGAATGAGAATATAGGAAAACAATTTCCTGGCATAAAAGGCTGGAAAATTACAATATCCCAGAAAAAATGAAAAAGAAGAGTTAAAGGTTCCTCCATAAGTAAGCATTTCAGAGGGAGAAAAATAATAATATAGGCCTATGCATGGGAAGCATTGCAACTGGGACCAAGAAACATCAATAAATATTACTCGATTTGCAATAAATGTTACATTGCTGCTTAAACTGCAAATACAAACTAGTAGTAGAAACCATTTACTACAAATTATTTTCAGCTATTTCTATTTTTAATTTAGGAAAACATTATTGTCACTACCCCAACATTCATTCATTTTATTACACAAACATTCTAGTAAAATTATTCTTATGGGGAGCAGTACAACCTCAATACCAATTCCAATAGGTTCTTCTTTGCAGCATTCGACAGAAAAATAAATGGAGAATCAAGAGAGGCTATTATTCCAGAATCCATGTAAAAGTTCAAGATGAGATAGAAAGTTTGGAATTTGAATCCAGCCAGGTTAACTACCTCTAAAAACAAAATTCAAAATTATGCAAAGGAATGTAACAGAATCTGGTCTCCATAATGTATCATTCACAACAGTTAGAATCCAATCCAAAATAACCAAGAACAGGAAAAAATGGCTCATACTCACCTGAAAAGGTAATAGAGGCCAAATCCAATATGTCGTTGAAATAAGCAGAAAAGGTGTTTAAAATGCCTATTACAATTAAATGTGTTTATAAGGAATAAAGGAATAGAAAAAGTCACCAAAGCAGAAATATTAAAAAGAATCATGCAGATTAAACTAGACTTCCAGCCAAGATGGGAGCATAGGTGACACATTTTGCCTCCTTCCACAACCATAAGGAGGATTACATCTACTTCAAAACAAAAACCAACCAGAACTAACCACAAAACAGAATTGCATGGAAGTCCAACAAACAAAGATATGAATAAGATATACTAATCTAGACAGTGAAGAGGGGCACAACTAGGGTGGAGGATGCAGCGTGATGGTGGTGGGGATAGCAGCAAGGCAGTGGCTGTGACCTGTCATTGGAAAGAGCAGTCACACATTGTAAAAACCTGGAGGGACACCTGGGAAATGACCCCAGATCCAGGCCAGACCGTGCAGCTCATGGTTCCAGCACCAGGAAAATAAAGCCACTTTGCTTCTGGCTATGAAAACCAATGGGGGTTGGGCAACAAAAGAAACTGCCCCTCTCTCTCATGATAGTCTGTTGAAAGCCCACACACCCATCCTAGAATGTCCACCAAGCCAACCACTCTGGAAACCATCACCAGGGCAATAGCAAGAGGGGCTCCAGTCACATATCAAAAGTGGGTAAGGTGATGGGGAAAGGGGAGAGTGCTGAGCAAGTGGCATTGTTCCCTCTCTAATCCCACCACCACATAGAGTGCCACAAGGTGGTTAACCAGGTCACCCCACATTAACGAATACCTAAGGCTCTGCCCCTTACAACATAACAGGTGTGACAGCTCTACCCAAGACACAGAGGCAAACACAGGAGGCTATCAAGTTGAGGAGACAGAGAAGTATGACATAAAAGAAGGAGTAGATCAAAGCCTCCTCTTGAGAACTAAGGGATGAGGAGATAGCCAACCTAACAGAGAGTTCAAAATAGTGGTGATAACAATGCTCACAGACTTGACAGACATAATTGAGTACAGCAAGCACATAAGGGAAGAAGTGAAGGCTATACTAAGTGAAATGAAGAAAAATCCACATAAAATCAAGGGTGAAGGGAACAAAACTGGGGTTCAAATCAATTATTTGGAACATAAGGAAGACATCATCAGTCAACCGGTACAGAATGACAAAGCAAGAATTGAAAAAAATGAGAAGAGGCTTAGGAACCTCTGGGACAACTTTAAAGGTGCCAACATTCAAATCATAGGAGAGCTGGAGGGAGAAGAGGAAGAATGAGAAATTTAAAACTTGGTTGAAAAAATAATGAAAGAAATCTTCCCTAATTTGGCAAAGGAAACAGACATATGAGTCCAGGAAGCACAAAGTGGATCACACCAAGACACATCATACTTAAAATGCCAAAGACTAAAGAGAAAGAGTATCTTAAAAGCAGCAAGAGAAAAGGAAAGTTACCTACAAAGGGGTTCCTATAAGACTATCAGCTGCTTTCTTAAAAGAAACTTTGCAGGCAAGAAAAAACTAGCAAGAAGTATTCAAAGGGATGAAAAGCAAGGACCTACAACCAAGATTACTCTATCATTAAACTGGAAGGTCTGATAAAGTGCTTCTGAGGTAAGTTAATGCTAAAGGAGTTCATCATCACCAAACTCTTACTATATGAAATTTTAAAGAGACATATTTAAGAAAAAGAAGATCAAAACTATGAAAAGTAAAATAACAACAAACTCACAACTATTAACAAATGAATCATAAAAATTGTAAACAAAAACAAACTAAGCAAACAAGCAGAACAAGAACAGAACCATAGATATGGAGATCACATGGAGGGTTTGTCAGTGGGGAGAAGGAAGGAGGAGAATGAGGGAAAAGGTGCAGGGATCAAGAAGCATAACTGGTAGATACAAAATAAATAGGGTGTCATTAAGAATAATATAGAAAATGGAGAAGCCAAAGAACCTATATGGCCATAAACTAAGGGATGGGGGGAGCTGGAGGAAAGGAGAAAAACTGGGACTACTGTAATAAAATAATCAACAAAATATATTTAAAAATTTTTTAAATCATGTGGAAAATCTAGAAATGAAAATATCCAAAATTTAAAAATTCACTGGATGAAGGAGATATAGGAAACAGTGAGGTGAACTCATAGATAAAAAGAAATAGTTCAGAAAAAAATTTTAATGGATAAAGCCTTAAGAATCTGTGAAACAATATGAAAAAAATACATGTAAATTAAGACCCAGAGGGAGAGGGGATAGAAAAGTGGGCAATATTTTATTTAAAGAAAATATGGCTAAGTTTCCTAATTTTGATAAAAGCAATAAATATATCAATTTAAGGAGTCAATTGATTCCAACAGGGAGTTCAAAATTATTACACAAAAAAGTACAAACAGGCCCTAACTCCAGTAGTTTTTAATGTGATCTTATTTGGAAATAGGGTCCTTGCAGATATAATTAAATTAAGGGTATCAGGATAAGATGATCCTAGATTTAGAATGGGCCCTAAATCCAGTGACAAGTGTCCTTGTAGCTTTTGCAATTTTAAAAAATTTTATTATGACATATGTCAAGATTATCAGTAATTAATTAGTCAATTCAGTGGTACTGAAAAATAACTGGTAGAGTTTCAGCTTTGGGTAATGGAAGAATAAACCCATTGGACAAAGCCTCTTGCATATAGCAACATAAAGTGCAGACAAAATGAAAGCAAAATACCTGAAGACACCGGAATGTGATCAAAAGCAGGCAGACACCAGGGCACAGTTTTCCTTTGAAAGACCCAAACTATATGGTTGCCTGAAGGTACCCTTGCTTTATATAGTCCTACTGGTGAAAACTGCAGTCTTACTAGCTGGAGGTGGCAGAGGAAAGAGTTTGGGGATGGCAGATGAGCTGGACATTGAGGGAAGAAATCCCAGAAGTAAGGTAGCTGCTTACCTTACTTCTTTAGGAAACAGCCTAAATCTACCCAAATTCCTGACCGATTATAGATTTTACAAGTACAGGGAAGACCACAAAAGGTCCAATGTAAAAGTGGGCAGAAAGAAATGAGGAAACCATTAATATCTGAGAATCTGCTATGTTTTAAATAGTATGCAGTCCCTAAAGTGCACAAAGCACAAGTGCTAGAAAGCTAAAGTTTTCAGTAGACCTGGGACCGGCAGATCAGTTGAAAACTTAGAAGGGAAGAAATGCTAGAAGCTAAAAAAATGCAGAGGGTGGGCTCTAAAATTTTAGAATAAATGGGACCCAAATAATTATGCAGGCACTGAGAAGACTTCAAGAGAAAGTGCCGTAGTTGGAAGCTGCAAGAACTCAGTGGGGATATCAGCAAGGAATGTCACTATGGGTGAAGCAAAGCTTGCACTTTCAGGTCAGACAACCTAATTGGGTACTTGATCAGAAACAAAAACAATCACCTATAAAAGAAAAAATGACAGAGCTGTTATATTATCCAAAATGTCAATTTTTCAAACAAAATTTACAGACATGCCAAAAAAAAAAAAAAAAAAGAAAGCAACAAACCAAAAACAAATCAGGAAAGGATGAACCACAATCACATATAAGGCAGTTAATAGACCCCTAACGGACCCAATTACTGGATTTAGATGACAAAGACTTCACAGCAGCTGTTATAAAGATGTCCAGAGTTCTGGCTGGCTGGTGACACAGTGGATAAGGTGCTGGCCTTCAAACCCAAAGATTGCTGGTTCGATTCCCAGCCAGGGCACATAATCAGGTTGTAAGCCAGGTCTCCAGCCAGCTCTGTAGCTGGAGGCAGTGAAAGGCAGCCATACATTGATGCCTCTCTCCCTTTCTGCCTCTCTCCCATCCCCTCTCTCTAAAAATAATAAAATCTTTAAAAAAAAAAGATGTTCAAATAATTAAAGAAAAATACAGTCTCAATGATTATCCAGATGTGTAATATTAAGAAAGAAACAGACTAAAAAAAAAAAAAAAAAAAACAACAACAAAATGGAAATAGTAGGTAAAAATTACAACTGAAATGAAAAAAAATTATTATATGGATTCAACAGCAAATTGGAGGATACAGAGAAAAGAATCAGTAAATTTGAAAACAAATCAGTAGAAATTACACAATCCAAAACAGTCCCAGAGAATTGTGGGAAGATTTCAATAGGCCCACTATATGTGTAACTGGAGCTTCCAAAGGCAAAGAGAGAGAAAAGGATATAATTTTTTTTTAAATAAAATGGGCCAAAAACTTTTCAAAGCTAGTGAAAAATATTATGTTGTCATCCTAAGAATCTAAATGAACCCCAAGCAAGAATAAAACAACCCTAGATATAGCATAGCCAAATTGGTGAAAGCAAAGATAAACAGAGTTTCTTAATAAGTAGATAAAGTAAAATAACACATTACATATGTGGTACAGAAATAGCTGGCCAACCTATGGAAAAATAAAATTCAACTCTCACTATACCATACACAAAAATTAACTTTAAGTGGATCTTAGCATCACACATAAAATACCGTAAAATACCTAGGAAAAAAGAGAAAAACCTTTGCAACCTTGGGGAAGTCAAAAATTTCTTAGCTAAGACCAAAAGTCACAAATTATATGAAAAAAATGGAGACTAGAACATCAAAATGAAAAACTTCTTTACATAAAACTTTTCAAAAGATGCCAAGAGATGACATAAAGATAAGTTATAGGCAGAGAGATATTTGTAACACAAAGGATTTATATCCAAAATATGTATATTTTAGAAACTCATAACTTCATAATAAAAAATCCAAATAAAAACTGAGCAAAAGATATGTGCACTTCTAAAGATATGTAATTGGCCAATAAACACAATGAAAAGCAGCTCATATTGTTGGTCATCAGAGAAATACAAATTAAAATATTAGTGCAATACCCCTGTGCCATTCGTAAAGTAAGATTGATCATATCAATGTATGAAAAGCTCATACATTGCTGGCAGGAATGTAATGATAAAACACATGGAAAAACAATCTTGATATTTTCTTATAAATTTTGATGTACACTTACCATGTTACCCAAAAATTCCACTCCAAGGTGTTTTTCAAGAGTTAGAAACATGTCTGCATAAACTCTTATACATGAATATTCATAAACAGCTTTATTCATAATATCCCCAAACTATAAAAAATTCAAATGTCCATCAACAGGCAACTTGACAATCTGTGGTATATAACTCATATAATTAACTAGTATTCAGCAATAAAAAGGAACAAACTACTGATAAACACAATGCAGGCAATCTCAAAAATATTAGTGAGTCAAAGCCAAACACAAAACTGTGCATGCCATATGGTTCCATTGGTTGAAATTATTGAAAAGGCAAAACTAATCTTTAAAATTTTTTTTTGTATATTTTACTGATTATGCTGTTATAGTTATCCCAAATTCTTTTCCTTTTGCTCCCCTCCACCCAATTCCCCCATTCCCTCCCATAGTACCCCCCCCCCACCTTAGTTCAGGTCCATATAGTAAGTTCTCTGGTTTCACCCTCTCCCCTATTATTAACTTTCCCCTGTCTGTCTTGCACCCACCATCTATGCTTCATAATCCCTGCACTATTTCTCCATTTTGCCCCTATCCCCTCCCAGCTGATGACCCTCCTATTGATCTCCACACCTATGATTCTGGTCCTATTTTAGTTGTTTGCTTGGTTTGCTTTTGTTTTTCTTCTTCGTTTTCATCTTTCAGGTTCTCTTGTTGATAGTCTGAGTTTGTTATTTTAATGTTCATAGTTTGGACCTTTTTCTTAAATAAGTCCCTTAACATTTTATATAATAAAGGCTTGGTGGTGATGAACTCCTTTAGCTTTACCTTGTCTAGGAAGTACTTTATCTGTCCATCTATTCTGAATGATAGCTTTGCTGGGTAGAGTAATCTTGGTTGAAGGTCCTTACTTTTCATCACTTTGAATATTTCTTGCCAGCCCCTTCTTCCCTGCAGTTTCTTTTAAGAAATCAGCTGATAGTTTTATAGGAACCACTTTGTGGGTAACTCTTTTCTCTTGATGCTTTTAAGATTCTTTCTTTATCTTTGACACTTGGCATTTTAATTATGATGTGCCTTGGACTTGTATGTCTATTTCCTTCACCAAATTTGGGGAGTTTTCCTTATTTTTTTCACACAAGTTTTCAATTTCTTGCCCTTCCTCTTCGCCTTCTCACTTTCCTATGATTCAGATGCTGGCACATTTAAATTCACCCCAGAGGTTCCTAATCCTCTACTCACTTTTTTCAATTCTTGTTTCCACTTTCTATGCTGGTTGGATGTTTCTTTCTTTCTTATGTTCCAAATTGTTGATTTGAACCCCATTTTTCTTCCCTTCACCATTGGTTTTGTGTAGTTTCCTTTGTTTCATTTGACACAGCCTTCACTTTTCCCCTTAAGTGTTTACCATACTCAAGCCCATCTGTCAGGTCTATGAGCATCTTTATTACCAGTGTTTTAAACTGTCCATCAGGCTGGCTACTTCTCTGATGCTTAGTTTGGCCATTGGACCTTGATTTGTGTTCTTTATTGAGTCATATTACTTGGTCTCTATACCTAGACTCCTGTATTTGCCTCTGTGTCTTAGGTAGAGCTGTCACACTTATTTGTTGTAAGGGGCAGAGCCTTAGGTATTCGTCAGTGCCAGGTGACTCGTTTACCAAGGTAGTGGTGTTGTATGTGGGGGAGGGGTCTTAGAAGGATCTATGAAGCTTGCTCAGCACTTGCCCTTTTCAGGCAATTCTACCACTTCCTGTTTGGGGCTAGCTCCTCTCTAGTTCTGTACTTCCCAGAGTGGGTGGGTCTGTGGATGTTTCAGGACCATGAGGGCCTCTAAACAAATGTACTCTTCCCGATAGTTCCTCCACCCCAACCCCCACTGGTTTTCACAGTCTCCCCCTGCACTGGAACGGTAAGCTGCAACAGGTGCCCCTACTGTGATTTTTTTTCACCGGCAGACTCTTGCCACTCTCCCGCCTGTGCCGCCAACTTTTGCAGCTGCCCCACCAAGTTCTCTGGCAATCCGTTTGCTTAACCATGTCCTCTGTGCCCTGGCTCTATCCCTCCTACCTGTCTGGGTGAGTCTTTCTTTCGTCTTTTGTTTGTTGGATTTCCGTGCAGTTCTACTTCAGGAATTCCTGCATGTCCCTAGTTTTGAGGTAGGTGTGCTTTTGATTATGGGAGGAAATGCAGTGTGACTATGCCTCCATGTTGGATTTCTCTGGTATAACTAATCTTTAGTGACAAAAGGATATCCAGGAGCCATGGGAAGGTAAGGAAAACAGGCTGCAAAGTTACCAAAAACGTTTTCTAAGTTTTTGTCCTGAAACCTTCTCATATTGATTGTGGTTATTGTTTTGTAATTGTCTAGGTTTTTCAAAACCCATGAAGTGTACAATTAAAATGGGTGTGTTTTACTATATGTAAATTATTCAATTAGCTTGATTAAAATATTTTGTATTATATTTTATTATTTATGCCATTATAGTTGTCCCAATTCTTCCATTTTTGTCCCAGCACCACCCACATTCCCTCAGGCAATTCCCACACCATTATCCAGGTTCATGGGTCATGAATATGTGTTCTTTGGCTACTCTGTTCCCTATGCTGTACTTTATATCGCCATGACTATTTTGCAACTACCAATTTGTACTTATCAACCTCTTCACCTTTTTCACCTAACCCTCTCACCCCTCTTCAATTGGGCAACTGTCAAAACAATCTCTGTGTCTATGATTCTGTTTCTGTTCTGCTTGTTTCTTTTTCTTTTTAGATTCAATTGTTGAGAGATATGTATTTATTGTTCATATATTTTATTTTCTTCTTCTTCTTAAAGAAAACCCTTTAACCTTTCAAGTAATTCTGGTTTGGTGGTGATGAACTCCTTTAGCTTTTTCTTGTATGGGAAGCACTTTATCTGTCCTTCCACTCTAAATGATAGCTTTGCTAGATAGAGTAATCTTGACTGTGGGTCCTTGCTTTTCATCACTTTGAATATTTCTTGCCAGTCTCTTCTAGCATGTAAAGTTTCTTTAGAGAAGTGAGCTGCAGTCTTATGGGAGCTCCCTTGTAGATGACTGCTACTTTTCTCTTGATGCTTTTAAGATTCTCTTTGTATTTAACCTTCAGCATTTTAATTATGATGTGTGTTGGTGTGGGCCTCTTTGAGTTTGTCTTGTTTGGGATTCTCTGTACTTCCTAGAATTGTATGTCTATTCCCTTCACCAAACTAGGGAAGTTTTCTGTAATTTTTTGAAATAGGTTTCCAATTTCTTGCTCTCTCTTCTCCTTCCTGCACCCCCATGATGCAACTGTTGGTATGCTTGAAGTTGTCCCAGAAGCTCAGTACATTATCCTTATTTTTAAAAAATTCCTCTTTTCTTCTTGCTCTTCTGACTGGTTGTACTCTGCATCTATTAGATTGCTTGTCTCCATTTTGTTTAGTTCTTTTCCTTTCATTTGGGCTATGTTTCTTAGTCTCCTTATTTTGGCAGCCTCCCTGTGTTTATTTCTACATATTAGGTAGAGTTATGTCTCCCATACTTGATAGAGTGACCTAATGTGGTAGGGGTCTTATAGGGTCCAGTGATACAACATTCCTATTACCCAAGCTGGGTACTCAAGGTGTGCCCACCATGTGAGCTATGTACACCTTCCTCTTGTAGATGAGCCTTGATTACTGGTGGCATGGCCAAAGTCAGCCACCACCTGTGTTCTGTCCAGGGTCACACAGCATAAGCTACAAGCAATTTGCAGATGGCTGCTACTTGTGGTGGCCTTAAAGAATCCCAGATGAAGCCAAACCAAGGTGAACCAAGGTGAGCTGCTGCTAGTGTCAAGTCTGGGGCAACTCAGGGAGAGGTATGGGACTTCCTGAAGCCAGATGCTGTGTGTTTGAGATAATTTAGGAAAATCTGAAACATGCACCAAGACAAACCATTCCTATGGAAAAGCCACTAGAAACAGCTTGCATGGGCTCAAAAGTTGGTGGGGCAGCACCTCAGGGAATCACCAGGGTAGGGCAAACAATGTGAGCCAGGTTGATGGAATCTCTGATATGGCACCTGCCTGACTGCTCTATTGTGTGAGGGCACAGAAGAGAAAAAATGGCCTCTGCCAGCACTTCTCTGAGATTTGCCCTCCAGCTCTCAGAATTATCTGTGATGCCAGACAATTCATTTCCTTCATGTCTCTGATGCCTTTAATCTGCTTCCCCAGTGTTGGAGCTCAGAGGGTTGAATTCAAGTAAATCTGTGTGTGGTTGAATTCAAGTGAGTCTGTGTGTGGGCCCTTTAAGAGTAACCACAGCAGTTTCTCTTCCAGTCTCAATCCTCACTGGTTTTTACAGCCATAATTTATAGAGACTTATCTTCCTGGCACTGGAACACTGGGCTGAGGGGCCTGGTGTGGAGCTGGGACCCTTTGCTCCCAAGATAGCTCTCCCAATTTTTATCTGGATGTGGGGCCAGCCCATGCCATGTCTCCACCCCTACCAGTCTTGATGTGGTCTCTTTCTTAGTTCCATAGTTGTAGGACTTTCATTCAGCTCAGTTTCCAATGGTTCTGAATGGTGATTGTTCTATAGTTTAATTGTAGTATTGATGTGGTTGTGTGAAGAGGTGAGCTATGTTTACCTACACTGCCATCTTGACCAGAAGTCCTAAAATATTTTAAAAGTGTAGTTATCTTTGACCCAACAGTTGAAGACACTTAGTCACTGCTCGTATTATCTCATAAATAACCTTAATTTATCTCACAATTAACTTCCAAGCAAGTGTTTCCTTAGGATTTTAACACCATTTGAATTTATCATATGTGCTCAAATGTGACTATCTGCCCTTCCACCAGACCCCCACCTCCAATTCTACATCCCATTCTAAGGTTAGCACCACAAAAGCAGAAACCCTGACAGAACTTTTATCTTCAGTGCCAACTAGAGTACCTGGCCCATGGCAGTTGCTAAATATATTTTCTTTGAATAAACAAATCTCTTACATGTTAGTATTTATAAGGATGAATACTAAGTAATGTCTCCTAGGCCTTTGCTGTTTTCCTAGTGAATCTTCTACTTCTATGGCTTCAACTACATCTCTATATCAATGACTCTGCATGTCCTCTCCTCTCTTACTGATTGCCAAACTCATTACAACTTCCTATTTTTCAATTTCATTCAAAAGCTTTAAAGGCAACTAAAATTCCACATGTCTAAAAATGGACTTACTAACTTCCTCTCAGTTAATTCATTCCAGCCATACTAAAAATAAAACATTACCTCAAATATGTCATTCACATAACCTTCCTCTCAAATTCTTGACAGAATAGTCTATTTACTCTCACATAGTTTTCATTTACTTTTCAATACATTTAATCTAGTTTCTACCGTGACCAGGCAAGTAAAAGTATCCTCACAGAAATCAGAACAAGAGATCATTTTGGACCCTGGCCAGGTAGCTCAGTTGGTTAGAGCATCGTCCTGATACACCAGGGTTGGGGGTTTGAATCCTAATCAAGGCACAGATGAGAAGCAACCAATGAGTGCATAAACAACAAAATGATGTTTTTCCCCCCTTTCCCTCCCACTTCCTCTCTCTAAAATAAAATTCTCAAAAGGAGACCATTTAACTTTCTCAATTAAATGAATTCTCCTGTACTTTAGCCCCCTTCCTCTATGCTGACAAGCTCTTTCTTAGTTATTTTTCTCCTGGATTTGTGCAAAATCACTCTAGTCTTTTCCAGTACCAGTCTGTCTCTTTTTTGTCTGGTTCATCCTGCCCCTTGCCTACAGAATTATTTTTCTAAACTTCAAAACCCACACCACTACCCTTTCAAAAATAAGTCAGTGGTCTCTGCCTAACAACTAAACTTCAAACTATCAGCAACACATGTTTTCAGCCTTTCTGCCAGCCACTTGTACTTTGAACTCCAAGCACTTTCTAAGAAAACACCATGCCCTTTTGTCTTCAGTATTAGCTGCTTCTGTCTGCAATTCCTTTTATTATCCACCTTAAAATTCTGTGCTCTTTAAAATTTATTTCAAATGTCTGCTCAGCTATGAATTCTTCCCTAATTCCTTCAGTCAGAGTTGTTCATTCCCATTTATGATTCTTGACATATGTAGCCATACCTCAAGTGGGCACTTTCAGGTTACACTTAACTATACACTTACTATATGGGGTAGGCATTACATACATTATTTCATGCAGCAAGCTAGAAATCTTTTATGCAACACTGATCCATGGAGAGAAGACTAGTTTGTGGTAGTGGTCAATTTTCTGCATATTGATTTTTTAATCAGTGTTCAACTTGACCATAACTCCTCCTGTGCTCAGTGCCTGAAATGCTACCAGCAGGTGTAGGTACTTATTAAGTATTTTTCCAGAGTGAAGAAACAAATGTTCCATTTCCTGTTTTTCAGCTAAATCAACTCCAGTATTCAATAGGATGATATCCCATAGCCATATTAGCTTCATAACCATGTAATTATTCATATACACACTGAAATATTGAACCTATTCTTAATGTACTATCTACTATTTTTTTCTTAATAAGAGTTTTTCAAGCTGTGAACTTCATACAGTTTTCCAAAAGTGGTTCCTGTTTTCTCAAGTGTTTCCTTTCAAGACTTGATTCTGGACTTTCATATATTTTAAAAATTATAAACATTTAAAAAGTTTTTCAACTATCCATTATCTCTGACAGCTAAATCTTTTTGATGTGACTATATTAAGATGACAGAAATTTTCAGGACCTAAAATCAGTCAAGGTTTAAAATCAATAATTTCATATAAAAAAATTAGTAAACTAGTTACTGATAGGATGTTTTGCTTGGGTAGTCCCAGAGATTTGTATTTACATAATAAAATTTTATCTTAGGATAAAATCCAAAGTTCCTACCAGATAAAAGACCCAGAAATTTTAAATGACTCAGATTCAATTGTGCATATAGTTGGAAATATAAATAAATGCATTAATGAAATCTAAAAAGACCAGTGACCACCCCCACAACCTAGCTTTACTTACAAGGATCAGTCTTCAAACACTCCACAATAGTTTGATTTAAAATAAAGATTTGTTAGCAAAAAATGTACCAGGCACTTCTTGGTCACAAAACAATGTGTGTAATGCCTACTTCACTCTCTGCCATATGGTAATTTGTCAATCATGAATGTCAGCTTCCTTCACTTGTTTAGCCATACATCTTCTAAATGAAGCATGGAATGTCAAAGAAATGGTTTTCAGTGTGCACAAATCCTTTACATGCAGTACTCCACATACTGTTCTCTTTCTCAAGAGTTGTCCTGGGTAAGAAGAGAACAATCATGAAACTGAAGCCATTGTCATGCATGAAAAAAAAACAAACAAACAAACTGAGACATAGCTAAATGCTGGAAAGAGGGAAATAGTCATTTCAATACGAACTAAAATGAGTATAGCTATATGAACATTAGCCTGACATGAAGGCTCCTGATGGGCACTGCAATCAAGCTCATATTACTCAGAAATAAGTTACACCACTGCCAACCTTTTCTAGCAAAAGGAAATGGAATTCACCTTTAGATGAAAATTTATTTTTCTTCAAAGACTTGATTATCAAATAATTCCAACTAGAGTTCTCATGTTGAATTGAAATCTCTTCTGGTACAAATAGAAAAAGCTGCTGCTATTTCTACTTGGGTAAGGCACATAAGGAGAGCCATTTTTCTTATGCAGCACAGTGGTTGTTTTCCATCCACAGCAAGGTCACTATGGTACGAATGGCTCTTTCTGAGTTTGTACATTACTTTTTCTTTGAAATGTCTTAAATGTCTTACTATGTATATGATTGGGCTAAGGCTTAAGATAAGTGTCTGTCCTTTTGAGTTCATGATGACTTTCTGTAGTGATTTTGCATGGAGTTAGTCCTGAATAGCTTATGCAGTAATAATGAACTGTTTTC
Organism: Noctilio leporinus; assembly: GCA_004026585.1. Lineage (NCBI taxonomy): Eukaryota > Metazoa > Chordata > Mammalia > Chiroptera > Noctilionidae > Noctilio > Noctilio leporinus. The sequence goes on along the minus strand of PVIW01002683.1, from coordinate 84,335 downwards.
CTCAGGCCTGACTCTTATCAGTATTTCTTTAACTCACGACAGTATGTTTTTATGTGCATCAGGATTTCTTTCTTCAAATGTAATGTTTTTCTGTATAGAATTGGAAATTTGAGCAAAATGAGTTTTTGTGATGTAATTCCACTGGTTTTGATGGAAGTGAAGTTATGTGATATGTAGTTTGCATTCCCTTGGGGGTTTGGAACCTATAACTATAAAATAATCCTGCTATAGTCATATTAAACTTCACAAAAGGAGGTGTATCAATTGAAATGTATTGTTTGAATTATCTTTGAAAAGAGAGGTTTTAAGTAGATGTTTCAAAGCCTTCTATTGACATTCTCATTTTACTGGAAATGACACCAACATCTAAAACTCACCATAATGAAAAGCCCTCTATAAAATACTCCTTAAATATGTAAAAAAAAACAAAAACTAATTATGGTTTAACTGAGACACCAGCTAAGTGCTTCTTAAAATTCTTTATGGAAAAAAAAACAAATCTAGTTGTTTTTTTTTTTTTTTACAGAATAGTCAACAAATTAAATCCATCTAGAAGGAATAATTTATTAAGATACAGTTAGCCCTAAAAAATAAAAATAAAAATATTTTAAAATACAGTTAGCCCTTCATATCTGCAACTTCCATGTCCATGGATTCAGCCAACTGTAGAACATAAGTGTTCGATAAAAATGTCACACTGTTGCTGACATGTACTGAGTAGCCAGGCCTATGATGACTGCATACGTACTGAATATGTACAGACAGTTTTCTTGTCATTATTCCCTAAACACACAATACAGTGTAAAAATTATTTACATAGCATTTACATTGTATTAGGGATTATAAGTAATCTGAAATGATTTAAAGCAGACAAGAGGCTGTGAGTAGGTTATAGGTAAATACTACTCCGTTTGACATAAGGGGCTTGGGCATCCGTGGGTTTTGGTTTCTATGGGGGTCCTGAAACTAATCTTCCACAGATACTGAGGAATAACTATAAATCATTTTCATTTTCAATCTAATCATTTTCTAATGACTAATTTAAATAAAAAAAACTTCTTATATTTAATTATACAAAGATATTTCTAATATAATTACTATGGAAAATCATATTAAAGTTAAAAAAACTTAGAATAATGTAAATTCAAACATAATAAAAAGTATTCTACTTTAGCTCAAATGCATAGCATTTCAAGAATATCTCTCCCATAATAATTTTCTTTAAAAAGTCACAAGAATTTGAAACATTTGACATTGTAATTAAAGAGTATCAAAATTACACAACAAAAAGACCTGAAACACTATGGTATGACTATAGTTTCAAATGAGTTTTTATGAAATGCATAGAAGTTATTGAAGCAAACTGACTAAGGCATAAAGTCTGAGGTTTGCAGAACTAACGATATAAAACTTTTCAAAAAATAACAAAACAACCATTAAAAACATTCAAGTTTTAAAAGAAGTTAATTAAAATGCATTCAATAAAACTGCAAAGAAACAAATATTCATTTATGACAAAGATCCACAAGCTTGCTTTTAAAATGTGATTAAAAACTTTAGGTGAGCTCAAACAAGAATAAGAATTACCAAGAATTTGCAAGCAGTCACCTTCTGCTCTGTGAAATCAGCTTTATTAATAACTTTAATTGTATATTAATTTAAATTATTTTATAGATGTAAGCAAAAGAATGTGAGCTTAATACCTACATTCTGGTGAGCAAATAATTTTTTTGTAATTTATAAACTTTAATTAAAGACTGAATAATGGAAAAATTAAAAGTTAAAACAACTTAGTTTTAAAGTACACTAATGTAATTTTACTTTGTAATACAATATAGCTGTCACATCAAATTTCAATGGCCAAAGATGACCATAGAAGGGTTTATACAATCTCCAATAAGCAATAATATCAATTCAGTTTACAATAACAAAAAAAAAACTAACCTAGAAATACAGTAAAAAAATTTATTGTTTTTAAATTCCAGAAATAAAAATAATAGCATATAATGCGTAACAACTTGGCCCTATAATTTCTAAGCTGCAGTGCAATTTAAACATTTAAAATATAGAAACATTCTACATGTTATTCTACCAGGTTAAATATACCTGAGAAAGTTAAAGAAATAGGCTTTAAAACTTTTAAACCACAAACACCCTCCCTCTGTGACATGAAGGTGTGGGCAGCTGCACCTCACAGGACACTAAGCAGCTTCCCAGACTCTGTTCACTGCTCAGTTGTGGGTTAAGATACACCACAGAGACAATATTTCACATCAACACCAAGCTCATTTGACCAAAGAAGCCTGTTTATATTCATTAGTATGTAAAAGTCACAGTACACAAATTTGGAAATGCTTAACTTGTCCTTAAATAGTGAATATTATCTCTGTGTAAGCTTTAAAAGAAAAGGTCTGGACAGTCAGCCCAATAATGGGGAAAACAGACAACATTTTGACTAAAGTAAATAATGCTAAAATTATTACTGTTTTCATTGCCAAGAATTAACAAATAAATAAACTTAAAACTTGAAGTAGCAAAATTACATCTACCATAATAACATCTCCAAGCCAAAAAATCAATTCAGAGCTTGAATGTAATTTGTGCTTTGTTTCTTAAAAAATGCAGTGTTACTTTCAGGCATTTCTAAATGACTAGATTTGTAAGTAAGCAGTGAATTTCTTTCCTTGACAGTTTATTTCTAGTTCATCACACAAAGATTACACACAGAACTAGAAATTAGTTAATTATTTCCCAGTACTTTAAATGTGTGAATCAAGGCCTTTTATTTTAAACAGTGATTTATTATCATTTTTATAATAAACAATACCAAATTCTAAAATTTTCACTTTAAGCATTTAAAATTTCAGATAACAGAGCCAATGATTAGTAGCTTCTTTAATTTATAAATAGTCTAGTTAAAAACACGAATGACTACCTGGTAATAGATTTGAATGAACCCATTTCCTACCGGAGAAAAAAACATGCAAAATCCCCCCAACACATGATCTTCTTCCCTATTTTGTACCTAAACTTGCAAAATACGTATAAATACATGATCATTCTACATAATACAGATCTTCCAGGGCATTTCTAAAGGAAATTACAGTTTTTGGTCTTAGGGAATAAGACTAAGATGTAAAAGGGGGTGAAAACAGTGGAATCTAATCTACATGAGCAAGACTCCTGCACCCAGTACACTGCAGCTCATCAGTCAGGTTAGAGATTATAGGTCAGCACGTGATTTTCAAGGCAACTAAGAAATCAGAGCACAGGTGTTTCCTCTTTCTAGTGTTAACAAATATTTAAACAATTCTATCCATAGAAGATTGTTGGGTTTTTTTTCCCAGAAGGGAACAAAGAATAAATAGGAAGAGTTTCTATTCTCAAATTCATATACATAACCAGTTAAGTGAATAGAGCTAGTTTTAGACTGCTCCGTGAAACAATTGTTGGTACCATCTGAGGCAGGTGTTACTCCAAAAGGCTCAAAACGTGATTCAGTAAAACACATACATGTTGTTATGTATCACACAACATGTTATGTATCAAGGAAGCATTCCATTATTGTTCTAATATCATTTTAATTAATCTCTAATATAATAGACTTCTAGGATGTTATATCTTAATGGTATACCTGCATCATTACTAGTAATAGAAGGTTAAATTCAATACTGCTATGAAAGTAAAAGCATCATTAGAAAAACTCAACCTTACTGTAAAAGGAGGGAGGGCTTAGAGCTCAATACTACTGCCAAATGTATAAAGGCAGAATTTTTGTTTGTGGAAGACAGAGTGAGGAGACAGATGTACCCAATCAAGATCAACCAGAATATAGAGCAGAGAATGAAAAATGTTTAAATAATAAAGAAAGGAGAAAGAAGGAAAATAGAGGAGAGCCAGGCAGCAGAAGAATTACTGGGTAGAATGAAAATACAAATCATGAGACATGGGCACACTGCTCTCTTCTCTGTCATTTGTGTTCCTAAAAATTTATAATGTAAGCGGCATCTGGGTCATGCTAGCAGGCAAGGATGAGCTTTCTGATGGACAGAGAGAAAGGATTTAGATAAATCCTTTGAATAAATTGTTTTGTTTGCTTTTAATTCATACCTGGAAGCCTTGAATCCTTGCTAAATATTCCAGCTGTTTTGAAGGTTGTACTGCAGGACAGGGGGGAGTAGGAGAACTTCCTTTTAACCCTATGGCTTCTGCCGTAGGAGATGTTCCATTCATAAGGAGTTCCCTGGCAATTGTGGCTGAACTATTCGAGGTGGGAGATATACTGAAGAAAGAGCTGGAGGGTTGGTTCATATCTTTGGGTGACAAATAGCCTAGGGTAGTACCAGAGATTACTTTGTGGCGGCTGGCTTCCATTTCTTGATAAACATCAGGAGACAAATGAAGAATTCCTTTTGGAGCTATAAATAAAAATGAATGAACATTGTTATTACACTTAAAAATAACTGAAATACCAACATGTTATAGCATTATTAACTCAATTATTTCCATTGGTTTGGTAATAAAACAAGAAACACTGTCTATCAAGCACTTTTCTCACATTTGCAGATGCAACTGCAGTCCCATTTAGAGGCAAATGATGTTGTTTCAATATTTCCCATATCAGAAGCTTAAAAAGATCCACCAAAGTGATTTCTGTGAAATGTCTGTATGGTAAAGAAGTTGAGGTGGGACAAAGGTAAATGATGTGTGGACATGCAATGGGACAACCAAATTAGGAACAGGCAATTTAATACTTTATGAGCTCATTAAAGAGACATTAAACCCCTAATATATGCAGCAATTGAGACATAGCAGATAAAATGAAGTTTGTGTCCATCTAAACCTTAGGTACCAACTCAGATATCTGGTAGCCTACTCATGCTCTCCTTTTTAAAGACAATGCTAACTCATTAACATGTGAAAAAGTGACAGCGCATCTTCTTTCCCAAACTGGCACTGTCTCCTGTTTTGATTATCTCATTATGACACCATCATCTATCTGCCCAGTTGCCCAAACTAAATTCCTGACAACCATCTTTAATTTACCCACAAACAAATAGTTATCGCGTCCAGTCTAAAATTTTTATCTTCATCCTTAAGTGCATCACAGTTTAAGCCAGGTCATGGATACATTGTGATATCAAAAGCAGTAAGTTTGGGCTGTGCTGTGGTTGGTAGGGTTGTAGATACATAAAAGAAACACTTTCCTTTGACCATTTGTATCAGAGATGTTTCGTACCCCATTTCATGATGCTTGTTCTAATGATTTTGGATCAGATAGAAACAACTCACAAATCATATTATCTTTTAATATTATTGATAAATCAGCACTTTTGGAGAATGTGCTCTGAGAGAACTGAAACAACATAATTCCTTTGTGTCTGCCCTTCTCTCTCCTGCTATTGAAGCTTCTGACTCAAGACCACAATGTTGCTTTTTTTTTTTTTTTTTTTTTTTTTTTTTTTTTTTTTTTTTTTTTTTTTTTTTTTTTTAAGATTTTATTTATTATTTCCAGAGAGAGGGGTAGGGAGAGAGGCAGAGGCAGAGAGGGAAAGAGACATCAATGTGTGGTTGCCTTTCACCTGCCTCCAGCTATGGACCTGGCTGGAGACCTGGCTGGGGAATCGAACCAGTGACCTTTGGGTTTGCAGACCAGTGCCTTATCCACTGTGCCACCAGCCAGGGCCCCACAATGTTGCTTTTTTAAGTAACTTTTTACTTTTCAATTATGGTTGACATACAATATTATATTACTTCTAGATGTAAAATATAGGGATTATAAATTTATATAATTTACAAAGTGATCGCCTTAACAAACCTAGCACCCATCTGACACCAAATAGAGTTATTACATTATTAACTATATGCCCCATGCTGTAATTTACATCCCTTTGAATATTCGTATAACTGGTAATTTGTACCTCTTAATTCCTTTCCCGTTTTCACCCATCCCAAAATCTGCTTCCCTTCTGGCAACCATAAAAATATCTTGTTTGTTTGTTTTGTTTATTTAGATTCCACATAGTATAAAATCACATGGTATTTGTCTTACCCTGACTTATTTCACTGAGCATCCATGTTGTCACAAAAAGTAAGACCTCATTCTTTTTTATGGCCAAGTATATACGTGCCACTGCTTTTTGTGGGGTAGAGGATTACAGGAGATCAAACACAAAGTTCTCAGTACAGCATGGGTAAATTCCTTCTTTCTCATCAGCTAAGCACAGAAAGGACTGGGATGGGAGTGAGACAAGAGGATGCAGGTCATGGAAGGGGATTATACAGACTCTGGAACCATGCAGATCCTGGTCTAAATCTCAGCTCTGCCATTACTTGTGGTATAGCCTTGTAAAAGCTATCTAACTGCCCAAAAACCCAGTTCCTCTAATACAAGAATAGTCCTGCTGGTTATTATAATATAGAATGAAAAAGTATGTGATATTCCTGGTATAGGACCTGATATACACTAAATGCATCTGCAGTGATTTTAGTCCTTATCATCATGTTTGCCAATGTATTTATTTTTTAAATTATATTTTATTGATTATGCTGTTACAGTTGTCCCAATTTTTCCCTTTTGCCCCCTTTCACTCAGCCACCACCCACTCCCTCAGGCAATCTCCACATTGTAGTCTATGACCATGGGTCATGCATGTGTGTGTTTTCTATTACCTATGCTGTACTTACATCCCCATGACTTTGCTATAATTACCAATTTGTACTTTTTAAAATTTGGTCTTTATTGTATTTTTTTTCCATTACCATTTAGTCCCCTTATACTCCCTTCCTTCAGCAATCACCACATCTTTGTCTATGTCCATGAGTCCTTTTCTCCTTTGGCTCAATCCTGCCATACCCTCACCATTTCCCCAACCCCAGCTGTCATCCTGCTCTCTATGAGTCTGTCTCTGCTTTGCTTGTTACTTGGGTTTCTTTATTAGATTCCACATGTAAGTGAGATCATATGGTATTTATTCTCTCTGACTGGCTTATTTCACTTAGCATAATGTTCCCCAGGTCCACCCATACTGTCACAAAGGTAAAATTTCTTCTTCTTAAGGCCAAGTAGTATTCCATTATGAAAATGTCCCATAGTTGTTTTACCCACTCATTTATTGATGGACACTTGGGCTGCTTCCATATTTTGGTGATTGTAAATAATGCTGCAATTAACAGAGGGGTGCTTATGTTCTTTCAAATTAGTGTTTGGGTTCATTCAGAGATAGTCCCAGAAGTAAGAGCACTGGATCAAAAAGCAGATGCATTTTTAATTTTCTGAGGTATCTCCATACTGCTTTTCATAGAAGCTGCACCAATCTGCATTTCCATCAACAGTGCAAATTAGTTCCCCATTCTCCACATCCTTGCCAATATTTGTTTGTTGATACATTGGTGCTGGCCATTCTGACAGGTGTGAGATGGTACCTTTCTGTGGTTTTAATCTGCATCTCTCTGATAATTAGTGATGTTAAGTATTTTTTCATATGACTACTGGCCATCTGTATGTCCTGTTTGGAGAGGTGTCTATTCAGGTCCTTTGTTCATTTTTTAATTTTTTTTTTAGTGTTGAGTTTGGTAAATACTATATAAATTTTGGATATTAATCCCTTATCAGATGTATTGGCAAATACGTTCGCCTGTTCTGTGGGCTTTTTATTTTGATGTTTTCCTTTACTGTGCAAAACCTTTTAGTTTGATCTAGTCACATTTGTTTATTTTTTCTTTTCTTTGCCTTGCCTGGGGACATGTATCCCAGAAAAATTGCTATGAGCAACATCTGTCCGAGATTTTGCTATGTTTGCTTCTAAGACTTTCATGGTTTCAGGTCTAATATTGAAGTCTTTGATCCATTTTGAATTTATTCTTGTGTGTGGTTGTAAAGAGGTCATCTAGTTTCATTTTTCTGCATGACCTGTCCAATTTTTCCAACACCATTTACTAAACTATCCTTAACCCATTGTACGTGCTTGCTTCTACTCTTGAATATTAAGTGCCCACAAAGGTGTGGATTTACACTAGTCCAATATCATTCAAGGTTCAGTTATAGCCTTGTCTCTCATTATGCTCTGCTTGAAACCCTTTATCCCAGGCATAGCAAATTATTGTCAGTTTTTTTAATCTATGGTAAGTCTTCATAGCTTTAAGCCTTTCATCTTGCATTTTCTCTTATCTTTTTTATTTTTTATTGCTGTTATATTATATTCATCTCATTTTTCCCCCTCTACTCTCCTGTTCTGCACCCTCCTTATCCACCCCCTACAGTCAATCCCACATGTTTGTGTCCATGGGTCATGGATGCTAGTTACTTGACTAAACTGCTTCCCTTCTTTGCCTCCTTCTCCCCCACCCCCACCCCGTACCCTCTGCACACTGTGTGTTCCTTGTACTCACGTCTTTGGTTTGGTTTTGTTTGCTTGTTTACTTCTTCATTAGTCTCCTGTATTAAGTGAGAACATGTGGTATTTAATTTTTGCTGCCTGGCTTATCTCACTAAGCATGATTCTCTTCAGTTCCATCCATGCTATCACAAATGGTAGGAGCTGTCTCTTTCTTTCTGCTGTATAGAACTATAGAACTCCATTGTGTAAATGTACCAAAGTTTTTTGATCCATTCATCCACTGATGGGTACTTAGGTTGTTTCCAGCACTTGGCTATTATAAATAGTGCTGCTATGAGCATAGGGTTGCATAGGTTCTTCTGAATTGGTGTTTCAGGATTCTTTGGGTATAATCCTAGCAGTGGAATCACTGGGTCATAAGGCAGTTCTCCTCCTAGTTTTTCAAGAAAATTCCATCCTCTCTTCCATAATGGCTGCACTAGTCTGCATTCCCACCAACTGTGCACCAGAGTTCCCTTGTCTCCACATCCTTGCCAGCACTTGTTGTTTGTTGATTTGTTAGTGATGCCCATTCTGAGAGATGTGAGGTGGTACCCTGTAGTTTTAATTTGCATCTCTCTAATGGCTAGTGATGTTGAGCATTCTTTCATGTGCCTATGGGCCCTCTATACGTCTTCCTGGGAGAAGTGTCTGTTCAGGTCCTTTGCCCATTTTTTAAAATTTAATTTTATTGTTGTTGTATTACATCCATCCCCTTTTTACTTCCCTCTGTTCCCTTCCCCACCCACCCACTCCCCGACAAAGTCAATCCCACTTGTTGTCCATGTCCATGGTTCTTCCATACTAGTTCCTTGACTAAACAGCTCCCCTTCTTTGCCTCCTCCTCTCCCCTCCTCTTTCCTGTCTCCCATTTGCTCACTGGAGATCTATTCAATGTATTCATGTATCTGACTCTATTTTGCTTGTTTGTTTTGTTCATTATTGTCCTGAAATGGATGAGATCATATGGTATATGCCTTTCACTGACTGGCTTATTTCACTAAGCATAATACTTTCTAGTTCCATCCATGTTGTTGCAAAGGGTAGGACTTCCTTCTTTCTTTCTGCTGTGTAATATTCCATTGTGTAAATGTACCAAAGTTTTTTGATCCAATCATCCACTGATGGGCACTTAGGCTGTTTCCAGTACTTGGCTATTGTAAATGGTGCTGCTATGAACATAGGGGTACATAGGTTCTTATGAATTGGTGTTTCAAGGTTCTTTGGGTATAGTCCTAGTAGTAGAATTGCTGGATCAAAAGGCAGTTCCATTTTTAGTTTTTTAAGGAAACTCCATAGTATTTTCCATAGTGGCTGCATCAGCCTACATTTCCTCTAACAGTGCACCAGGGTTCCCTTTTCCCCACATCCTCACCAACACTTGTTGTTTGTTGATTTGTTGATGATTGTCATTCTGACAGGGGATGAGGTGGTATCTTATTGTGGTTTTAATTTGCATCTCTCTGATGGCTAGTGATGTTGAGCATTCTTTCATATGCCTTTGGGCCCTCTGTATGTCTTCCTCAGAGAGTTGTCTGTTCAGGTCCTTTGCCCATTTTTTAATTGGGTTGTTTGTCTCCCTGGTGTTGAGTCGTATTAGCTCCTTATATATTTTGGAAATCAAACCCTAGTCTGAGGTGTCATTGGCAAATATGTTACCATATGGTTGGTTCCCTTTTCATTTTCTTGATGTTTTCTTTGGCTGAGCAGAAACTTTTCAGTTTGATGTAGTCCCATTTGTTTATTTGTTCCTTTTTTTTCCTTGCCTTGGGAGACATTTCAGTGAAAATTGTGCTGCATGGGACATCTGCAATTTTTTTGCCTACATTTTCCTCTAGGGTTTTTATGGTGGTACTGCTTATGTTTAAGTCTTTTATCCATCTTAGGTTTATCCTAGTGTATGGTGTAAGTTGGTGGTCTAGTTTCATTTTTTTTGCATGTGCCTGTACAGTTCTCCCAACACTACTTGGTGAAGAGGCTATTTGCACTCCATTTTATGCTCTTGGGGTGCCCTTTATGTCATTAACTTGGGCTGTCTGGTTGTATTTTGGATTTTTTAATATGTTGCTCCTTTTACTCCAGTTGGCTGATTGAGAGACACTCCTTCTATCACGCTTCATATATTGTTGTTGAGCTGCTCCTAAAACAGAATGACCAGTCTAGGCAAAATAACCACAACTACAAAGATATATTACTCCTTTAATCCCACTTCTGCCTGCATATGAACCTAGCTAAGTACCCATACCCTCAAAGGTTACCCCACCCTTAATCATACCATCAGCTGCAAATGAGCCAGTCTTAATAAGGATAAAACTATTATAAGAGGGAAAGAGTGATTAAGTTGACTAAAGTAAGGATAATTTTGAAGGGTGCAAAGGGGTAGCAACAACAGTGGGGATGGGAGACAGAAAGCCAACTTTAACTCTTATGCAGAAATGGGGAGGGGGAAAATCAGAATGCCTCAAGTTCAAGTGAACAGAATTAAGCCTAATCAGAAGTTATAAATATTTATATTTGCATATATATATATGTAAATACTGTGTGATGGAACAAACATAAGTGAGAGAACTGAAAGGATGTTGACTTAGAAATAGTAGTAAAAAAGGAAAAGGAGAAAAAATGGGATGGGAGAAGAAAGAAAAAAAAAGAAGAAAAGAAAGAAAAAAGGAGGAAAAATAGGAAAGAAAAAGGGAAGAAAAAGAGAAAGGGGAAAAGGAAAAAAAGAAAAAGAAAAAAGGGATTAAATGTGAAGTTTTGCCACAACACTATCAACAGACCTATGAGCTATAAATTTTATGTGTGAGATGGGAGTGTGAGGTAAAAAAGAGAAAAAGAGAGATTAAGAGGAGGAAGTGGAGTTGGTTTATAACTATGTTTTATAACTACGTTTTATAGCTAAGTTTGTAAAGTTGCCGCATCTACCTCCCTGTCCACCCTCAATGAGCACTGATTGGTCAAGATGGAGTGAGAACCAGTATGTTTTTTGGCAGGAAAAAAAAGAATGTACAGCCCCTAGTGGTGCACTCACAAAAAGTTTTAAGAGGCTGGAAAGGGGAGGAGTACTTAGACTGAGGATTGGGAATGAGTTGTAGCAGGAGAGTAAGTAGACTTTAAAACAAGAATAGGAAGAGGATCTTGGGTAATTAAATGAATTGAGAGAAAGGAGGAGTAAAATTATGGGACTTGGGATACACTATGATATAAACACTATTTACTTAAAATGCACTAATTGTGAGGGCTGGAAGTGACTTCTGAAAAGGATGTGTTAGGGATTAATAATTCATGTAGCTCTCGGTGTATCTTAGGTGTTTGAAATTAGCAGTGGTCCATTTCAAGTCTGCCTCTTTTCCTTGGTCAGATTTCTGCAGTCTGCAGTCAGGCTGGGGGGCCTTGGAGTGGCAGGGCCTATGGCTGTTACAGTCAGGGCTGGTTCTGAGTGCCACACCCCTGGTAGGCTGAGTCTCCAGTAGCCTAGCTGGGTTTTTGCACAGCAGGCATTTTGGGGCCCTCCTTTGTGCACACTGGTTCTGTGGGGAGAACAGCAGGATGCTCGCTGCTTATGCTGGTGATGGCTACCCCCTCTCCCTCCAGCTCCTAGAGGAGGTTTCAAGCATTGGGCACCTGGTTCTGTGGGGAGCCCCACAGCTCTGTTTGTGTGCTTGTGATGGCTAGCCCTCCTCCTCCAGCTGAGGAGGTTTGTGCCACCTTCAATGAACACCTGGCTCTATAAGGGAGCCCGAGCTGTTTGTAGGCGATGGCTACCCCTCCCCCTCCAGCTCTCCAAGGAGGTTTTTGCTGTCTGCAATGGATGTGCTGGTTGTGTCAACAGCAAGTTCCCCTCTCACAGTTTCAAGCTTCCATTTCTGTGGAAGCCTGTGGAACGGTGTGGGTGTGCCCCTTCTCGCTGGGGCTCTGAGCTGCCTTCTGCCCAAGTGGCATGGCGATGCACTTTTCTGCCTTCACACTGCCCCAGCAGGTGCACTTCCCTGCTCCCCGGTTTCTGCTCCCCATGGGTCTCCCCTCCTCTTTCTCTGGCCCCAGGAGGCACTTCCTCCCTCTCAGCCTCTGGAGCTTGGCTCTCACATAGTCCCTGCCCTGCAGGAGTTCAATTCCTCATTCCCTCAAGATTTTGCACTCACTGTCCACGGCTCAGATTTCTAGTCACTGGGGAGCCTAAAGCTGTCTTCAGTCAGAGCCGCCCCTCTGTGCAGAGCTGCCACTGCCCAGAGCTGACCTTGGCCCGCCAGCCGGTTTGGAATTGTCTCACCTGCTGTCCTGTAGGACTCTGCAGCCTCTGGGCTGTGCTCCTCTGAGTCCAGATGCTTACTGCTCCAATTTGCAGGGACCTACAGATGTCTCATGCTCCCTATCCTCCAGCTGCTCTGACACTTAGGCACGCCATCAGCACTGCCCTCTACTCTGTCACTATCTTTCTCTTCCCATTTTCTCTTATCTTAAAGGTGTTTCTCCTACCTAATTCTATTGGAAAACTCACATTCATGTCTAAGGAAAGATAAACATTTCATCTGTAAAATTTAATTTTTAGAACTTCCAAATACTACTGTTTGGTGCTTTGTAATAATAACACCATTATACTGTAATTTGTTCCTTTCTCTAACATGCTACTTTTCCTATTACATCACAGTCATTCTTCTCTATGGCATTTGAAGAAGGTTCTTGTCTCTAAATTTGAACCTCTGGCATTCGGCACCTAGTAATCACTCAATAAGTTTCTCTCACAAATGAATCAATATTCCCTTTCATAACTCATTTAACATTAAGCATTCTGATCTGATTACACATTCTCAGACTGCAAGTCAAGCTCATTACTTTATCCCCACATTTTACACAGAAATTGAATATAATAGCACGTTCTCTATTATCTTAGAAGTAATTGATTAAAGAATAACCCTGGTGTGTTTGCTCCTAAATATTGAGCTTGGTCTGCCCATCCATCGTGACTGCTTCTACTCTGAGCCGTACACACATTACTGGAAATGGTGAGCCTGGCCTCAATTTAGTGAAGAAGGTGGACACACATGTAACAGAAGGAAGTAAGTGTAGTATTTGATTGAAATATGGGAATGGGAAGACACTTAAGCAGGCTGCTGAACTGGTTATCTTTCAGAAAATTAATATTATAATTTAGAACCTATGGCATTTCTTGTAAAGGTAACAACAAGATAGTTTGTGCTAAATATTCATATCTAGGTCTTAGTGTGCAGAAGCCTGATATCAGGAGTGGCCAGTGCAAAGGAAAAGCACATGTCACTCACTGCTTGGTAATGTCCAACTTTATACTTGTCATAGGCCAACTGATGATTTTTAATAATTTTTGTGCCTTCTTTCACTTTCAAAGGTATCCCAGTGAGAATGATAACTAACACATCACATTAGATAGAGCTGAGCCATCTTGTTACAGGCTGTTAATAGCAAGATCTTGTAATGCTAGGAGGTAATATTCTTTTGAGGCTGCTAAATACATGTTCACATTTAATCCTCACAACAAGCTTGCCATTTTATAGTAATGCCAGTTTTACAGATGAGAAACTGGAGTATTTAAAGTTAAGGAATGTGCCCAAGACATATAGTTAAAGAGTGTATGAGGCAAGGTTCAAATTAGGTCTTTTCTCAGAATTTATAATCTCAACTTTTACATCACACTGCCTACTGGTCAAAACCATTTTATTCAAGTAGCAAAAGTATTTGAAGAACTGAATTATTAAGACCCAGAGCTATCTTAATATCTCCTTCCCTCCCTCTTTGCTCCTCCTCCATCCTTCCTTCCTTTCCTTCCTTCCTTCCCTCCTTCCTTCCTTCCTCCCTCCCTCCCTCCCCCCTACCCTTTCTCTCTTTCATTTAATAAATGTTTAGTGGCTACAAGTCAGGCACTGCCCAAGGCACTAGGAACACATCAGTTAACAAAGCAAAATCTCTACTGTTGTGGAGTTTGTACAAGTTTCAAGAGTTGGGTGTTTATACTATGTTTTCATGGTGCCACTTGGGAGGTATTTTGGTGAAAGTCAATGTGACCTCCTATGTGCAACATAAAACATCAGCAACAAGTTTGGGTGAGTAGGAAGGGAAGATACAGCCATGAATACACTACACATGGCTGATGAACAATGCCCGTTTCCCGGGCCTTGGCCCTGGACAGTCATTTAATTCAGGAAACATGTATGGAATGTCCACAGGTGCCCAGCCTGGTGATGAGCTTTGGACTTTCCTTTAGAGCAGGTTACACATTACTCTCAGAACAGGAAGAAGAAAAGGGCATCTCTACTTTATATTTCTATTACATATAAGTAATATTAATCATTTTTTAATTATCTTTTTTCCTGATAAACAAATGCACGTGGAAGCACACACTCTGTCTCTGATGGTTAGGTCACAGGGAAATTAAGATGCTTAAAGCTAAATTACTAACAAATCTTACTCTCAGGTAGATTTAAAGGTCACTGTTCCTTGGAGTCTATCTAGATATGGCCTTGGCATATTCTATCAGGGGCCTGGACCCTATTAGATGTGATCTGGTTAGCAGGATTTTTATTTGCAACATCCCACCTGCACTGAAGGGGCTCAGGTCCACAGTTGTAATCATGCCCTTTGAGTAGTGACAAAACAAATAAGGACACTGGAGGCTTTTACTAAGGCCTGGCAATGCCATGTTTGGGGCATTTTAATTACCAAAAAATGAGCTGCATGCCACGCCTACTACTGTTAAAAGCATTTGGGACATGTTAAGCAGATGTAATTTGAATGTAACTGTGTGTAGCTCTATTAAAGGTTAACTTTCCTTAAAAAAAAAAAAAAGATGTGGGCTTATTTCTGGGCTCTCTATTCTGTTTGGTTAATCTATGTGTCTGTTTTTATGCTAGTACCAGGTTGTTTTAATTGCTATGGCTTCATAATATAGTTTGATATTAGGTAGCATGATTCCTCCAACTTTGTTCTATTTCAGGATAACTGTTGTTATGTGGAGCCTGTTGTGGTTCCATATAAATTTGTGAAATATTTGTTCTAGTTGTGTGAAATACATAATTGGAATCTTGATAGAAATTGTACTGAACCTATAAATTGCATAGGGTAGTATGGACATTTTACTGATGTTACCCTTCCAATCCAGAAATAGTATGTGCTTCCATTTATTTGTATCTTCTTCAACTTCCTTCTTCAGTGTCTTGTTAACTTCCTGAGTACAGGTCTTTTACATCCTTGGTTAGGTTTATTCCTAGGTATTTTATTATTTTTGAAGTAATTGTGAATGGGATTGTTTTCTTAATTTCCCTTTCTGTCAGTTTGTTATTGGCATATTAAAAATGCAGCAGATTTCTATATAAAAATTTTGTAACCTGCTACTTTGCTGAATTCATTTATCAGTTCTAGTAGTTTCTTGGTGGAATCTTTGGAATTCTCTGTGTACCATATCATGTCATCTGCAAATGAAGACAGTTTTACTTCTTCCTTTCCAATCTGGATGCCTTTTATTTCTTCTTCTTGTCTAATACCCGTGGCTAGGGATTCCAGCCATGGGTATTATTCTTTGAATAAAAGAGGTGAAAGAGAACATCCCTGTCTTGTTAATTTAAGTAGAGCACTTGTAGTTTTTACCTGTTGAGTATGATGCCAGCAGTGGGTTTGTCAAAATGGCCTTTGTTATGTTTAGGTATGTTCCCTCTAATCCCATTTTGCTGAGTTTTTATCATAAGTGGGTTCTGGATATTATCAAAAGTTTTTTCCACATTTATTGGTATGATCATGTGGTTTTTATCCTTCATTTTGTTCATGTGGTAAATCACATTTATTGACTTGCCAGTGCTGTACCAACCTTGCATTCCCAAAATAAATCCCACTTGATTACGGTGTATGACCTTTTTGATGCATTGCTGTATTCGGTTTGCTAATATTTTGTTGAGGTTTCTGGCACCTATGTTCATCAAGGATATTGACCTATGATTTTTACTTTGTAACGTCCTTATCTGGTTTTGGGATTGGAATAATGCTGGCCTCATAAAATGAGTTTGGGAGCCTTCCCTCTTCTTGAATTTTATTATGAAATAGTTTGAAGAGAGGTGTTGGTTCTTCTTGGAATGTTTGGTAAAATTCACTAGTGAAGTCATCCAGTTAAGGGGTTTTGTTTGTTAGGAGTTTATTAATTACAGCTTCATTTTCATTAGGTGTAACCTGCCTATTCAGATCCTGTGATTTTTTCTGATTTAGTTTTGGAAGTTTGTGGTCCCTAGGTATTAATCCATTTCATCCAGGTTGTCCACTTTGTTGGCATATAATTGTTCATAACATTTTCTTACAATCCTTTGTGTTTCTTTCATGTCAATTGTTATTTTTCCTCTTTCATTTGATTTTACTAATTAGAATCCTTTCTCTTTTTTT
Source organism: Noctilio leporinus (assembly GCA_004026585.1). Lineage (NCBI taxonomy): Eukaryota > Metazoa > Chordata > Mammalia > Chiroptera > Noctilionidae > Noctilio > Noctilio leporinus. The sequence continues at coordinate 67,566 of PVIW01002683.1, read as the reverse complement.
TCTTGATGAGTCTGGTTAAAGGTCTGTCAACATTGTTTATCTTTCCAAAGAACCACCTCTTGGGTTCACTGATCTTTTGTATTATTTATTTATTAGTTATTTAATTTAATTTTTTTTAATTTAATAAATAAATAATTTTATTTTTAGAGAGAGTGGGAGGGAGGAAGAAAGGGACAGAAATATCAAGATATGATTGCCTTTCCCTTGCCTCCAGCTGGGGACCTGGCTAGAAACCTGGCTTGCAATCTGGGTACATGCCCTGACTGGGAATCAAACCAGAAAAGCTTAGGCTCACAGGCCAGTGCTCAATCCACTGACCCACACCAGCCAGGACCTTGTCCCTTTTTTTTTCATCTATTTCGTTTACCTGTTACTCCTTCCTTCTACTCACTTTGGGCTTTGTTTGTTTTTTAAGTGCCTTTAATTGTTAAGACAGATTGTTTATTTGAGCTTTTCCTTGTTTTTTAAGATAGGCCTGTAATGCTATGCATTTCCCTCTTAGGAACGCTTTCCCTGTGTCCCACAGATTTTGGATAGTTGTGTACTCATTTTCATTTGTTTCAAGGTATACTTTGATTTCTTCCTTGATCTCGTCATTGACCCATTCACTGGGTCGTAACATGTTATTTAGTTTCCACATCTTTGCATTTTCAGTGTTCTTTTGATTGATTTCTAGATTCATAGCATTGTGGTCAGAGGAGATGCATGATATGATTTCAGTCTTCTTAAATTTATTGAGACTTGTTTTATGTCCTAACATGTGGTCTATCCTAGAAAGCAGAGGTTCGACATGCAGTGAAAAGTATGTATATTCTCCTACATCAGTGTGAAATGTCTGAAGATACCAATGAAATCCATTTGATATACTGTAGTGTGTTATTTAAGGCCATAGCATCCTTGTTTATTTTCTGTGCAGAAGATTTACCTGTTGAAATCAATAGTGTGTTCCCTATGATTGTATTTCTGCCAATCTCTCCCTTTATGTCCATCAAGATTTGCTCCACATATTAGGTGCTCCTATGTTGAGTGCATAAATATTTCTAGGGTTATATCCTTTTGTTGGATTGTTCCATTTATCATTATGCAGTGTCTTCTTTGTCTTTTACTATAGGCTTGATTTTAAGGTCTATATTATACTCACCAACTATGTTTCCTAATCCCTGCACTATTTCCCCATTTTACCCTTTCCCTCCTCCCAGTTGATAACCCAATGATCCCCATACTGATGTTTCTGGTCCTGTTCTGGTTGCTTGCTTGGTTTGTTTTTGTTTTCCTTTTTATTTTTTAGATTTTGTTGATGATAGTTGCAAGTTTGTTGTTGCTTTAATGTTCACAGTTTTGATCCTCTTTTTCTTAAATAAGTCCCATTAATATTTCATATAAGAGCTTGGTGATGATGAACTCCTCTGGCTTTACCTTGTTTGGGAAGCACTTTATCTATCCTATTCTAAATGATAGCTTCAGGTTAAATTACTCTTGGTTGTAGGTCTTTACTTTTCATCACTTTGAATACTTCTTGCCAGTTCCTTCTTGCCTGCAAAGTTTCTTTTGAGAAATCAGCTAATAGTCTTTATATGAACCCTTTGTAGGTAACTCTCTTCTCTTGCTACTTTCAAGATTCTCTATCTTTAATATTTGTCATTTTAATTATGATTTATCTTGGTGTTGTTTGATTTGGATTTAGCTTGTTTGGGACTCTCTGTACTTCCTGGACTTGTATGTCTATTTCCTTCACCAAATATAAGTTTTCCTTTATTATTTTTTCACACAAGTTTTCAATTTCTTGTACTTCCCCTTCTTCTTCTGGCATTCTTATGATTTACATGTTGGCATACTTAAAGTCCCAGAGGTTCCTCAGCTTCTCCTCATTTTTTTTTTTTCCAATTCTTGTTTCCACTTTCTATACTGGTCACTGTTTATTTCTTCCTTGTGTTCCAAATTGTTGATTTGACCCCACTTTCTTTCCCTTCACCATTGATTGTGTGTGTATTTTTCTTTGTTTCACTTGGCCTAGCCTTCACTTTTTCCCTTATGTGTTTACCATACTCAAGCATATCTGTCAAGTCTGTGAGAATCTTTACCAACATTTTAAATTGTGCATCTCTCTGGCTGGCTATTTCTTTGATGCTTAGTTCGGCAAACTGGGACCTTGATCTGTCCTCTTTTTTGTAATATTTCTCAGACTCTGCATCTTAACAGACTCCAGTGTGCTGTTACTTAGGTAGAGCTGTCACACCTGTTAGTTGTAAGGGGGAGGAGTCTTAGGTATTCATCAGTGCAGGGCGACCCATTTTACCAAGTTGTGATGCCATATGTGGGCAAGGGGTCTGAAAGGAAACTACCACGTGCTCAGCACTTGCCCTTTTCAGGCACTTCTCTTGCTTCCTGTATAGAGTTAGCTCCTCTCTGGTTCTGTGGTTCCCAGAATGGGTGGGTCTGTGGACATTTCAGGACCATGGGGCCTCTAAACAAATGGGCTTCTCTGTTAAGACTGATAGTTCCTCTGCTCCAACTCCCACTGGTTTTCAGTCAGAAAAACCAATGTGGCTTTATTTTCTCCCCTGGCTCTGGAATCATGAGCCGCATGATCTGATCTGGTGCTGGGAGCATTCAATAGGTGCCCTTCCTATGATTTCTCTTTTCACCAGACAACCCTTGACACTCTCCTGCCTGCACCACCAACTCTTGCAGCAGCACTGCCAACTCACGCTCCTAACCGCTTCCTCTGTGTCCCAGCTCCACCTTTCCTACCTTTTTGGATGAGTATTTCTTTCTTCTGTCTTTTTTTTGGTGGACTTCTGTCCAGTTCAACATTCTGGAATTTCTGGATGTCTCTAGTTTTGAGGTAGATGTACCTGTTTCTGGTTATGGGGGGAGTTTATGTGTCCATCTACACCCTCATCTTTGATCTCTATATCTCTTTATTTCTGACTGATCCTTTTCTTGGGTTTCTATGTCTTTTTTCATGCTATTGAGTATCCGTATAATTATTACCCTAAACTCCCTATATGATATATTGCTTGCCTCTTTAACATTTATTCTTCTAGAGAATTTTCTTGTTCTTTCATTTGTGGTTTGTTTCTTTGTCATCCCATTTCACTGCTTCTTTGTATTGTCCAGTGATTAGTGATATAGCTTCAAGCTGTAATCAGCAGTAATCAGCAATCTGGCTTAAGTATCACAGTGGGAAGCAGAATAATCCCTGATGGTGTGGCTATTGCTTCCCCTCATGTTGATGCCACTTGGAGAAAAGTTGCTCTGCCTGAGAATGATGGCTTTTGCAATATGGGGAATGACTTGTGGGTAATGACTTGGCCTGGGGATCCTGATGGCTGTTCCTTCAGTTCTCTCCTCACAGCCGGACTTCCCTGACACATCTCTGGTCCACTATGCTCTCCTTCTGCCAGAGCCCAGGGTAACTGGGTACAGACAAAATTTTGTGCATTAGCTCTGTAAGAGACTCTCCGCATCTCCAGCCATCACTCCCTGGCAGATAGAAACCCTGCTGCTTTTCACAGCTAGATGTTACCTTGGTTCCTTTCTGCCTCTAGTGCTGTTGGCTGGGGACCTCAGCTTGGGGTTTACACCCTACATGTCTCAGGGGAACCCCCAGGCTGCTGAAATATTCCCCTGAACTTCAGTTGCCACCTGTGGGAGCCCAGGCACCTTTCTCACTCCTCCTCTACACTCCCTACCAGTGGTGCATCAACCACTTCAAAGTAGGCACCTTGGCACATTACATATTTCTCCCAGTCACCATCAGCTGCCCTGTTATATTTTTCTGAATCTCATAAACAGTGAAATCTTTTCCCATGCAAAGGTGATTTTAGTTAGGGAAAAGCCATAAGTTGTAAGGGCAAAATTTGGGCGATAGGGGAGGTGAGTCACCTAGGTCATTTGATGTCTCACAAAAAAACTCCAAACAAAATAGGATGCATGAACTTGTGCACTGTTGTGATGAAGCTGCCAATCACCAGTTGCCTATAGTTGCTGCCTTCTGAATCATCTGATAGTTTCTGCAGAGGAATGCTCAGGGTTAATGAAAAATTTGATGCAGATTTGTTGTTCTACTCTGATTTTGAATGCACAATACATGTTTACCCAGTGGCATCTACCACCATCACAGATTAGTACAATGAAATCATCATTGTTCACACATGTGCATTCCAGTCCACTCTTCTTGGATGCCCAATTACATCAATGTTGTGCAAATTGCTTTCTTTATATTAAAAATGACTGGACTTTTTCTTAACAGATCTCATATGTCTATTTCCATCACCAGATTAGGGACATTTTCTGTTATTTTTTTTTTAAATCAGTGTCCCATTTCTTGATCTCTCTTCTACTTCAGAAACTCCATAATGTAAATGTTTGTTCACTTGAAGTTGTCCCAGGGGCCCCTTACACTATCCTCAATTTTTTTTTTAAAGATTTTATTTTATTATTTTTAGAAAGAGGGGAAGGGAGAGAGGCAGAGAGGGAGAGAGACATCAATGTATGGTTGCTTTTCACCTGCCTCCAGCCACAGACCTGACTGGAGACCTGGTTTGCAACCTTGTTATATGCCCTGGCTGGGGAATCGAACCTGCGACCTTTGGGTTCGCAGGCCGGCACCTTACCCACTGTGCTACCAGCCAGGGCTACTATCCTCAATTTTTAGGATCCCTTTATCTTTTTGTTCAATCAGGTTGTATTTTTGCTTCTTTATGTTTCAAGTGGCTGACTTGATTTTAAGTTTCATCTACTTTACTGTTGATTCCCTGTAAATTGTTCTTCATTTCAATAGTGCATCCTTTGTTTCTGAGTGAATATTTTTATGGTGTTGAGGTTCCTACTAAGTTCTTTAAGTATCTTTATAACTGGTGTTTTGAACTCTACATTGCTTTTCTCTATTTCGTTTAGTTCTTTCCTGAGTTTTGTTCTGTTGTTTCATTTGGGCCATTTTTTAAAATCTCCTCATTTTGGCAGCCTCTTTGTGTTTGTTTTTATGGATTACGTAGAGCTGCTATGTCTCTCAGGCTTGATATAATGACCTAACGTAGTAGGTGTCCTGTAGGGTCCATTGGCACAAAGCTGGGTATTCAATGTGTGCTTGCTGTGTGTGCTGTGTATACCCTCTTCTTGTAGTCAAGCCTTGATTGTTCTTGGCACAACCAAGGTCAGCCACCACCTGTGTTCTGTCCAGGGTCAAACAGCATAAGCTACAAAGCAATCTGCAGATGGCTGCTATTTGTGCTATCTTTGAAGGTGCCCAGGAGAGACCAAGCTGTGATGCAAGGCTGGCTGCTGCTAGTGCTGGGCCTAAGGCAACTTAGTGAGAGGCAAGGGGCTTGCTGAATCCAAATGCTGCTTGTCTGAGATAATTTAGGAAAATAAGCATGGGCCAAAACAAGCCTTTCATATGGAAAAGCCACTGGAAACAGCTAGGATCAGCCAAAATTTCAGAGCAGTGGATCCTTAGGAAGTCATCCAGGTGAGGCAAACAGTGTATGCCAGAGTGAGTCTCAGAATGGCACCTGCCTGCCAGCTCTGTGGCTCTGTGTAGGGGGAGAACTCAGAAAATGAACTATAGCCTCTGCCAGCACTTTCCTCTGGGAGAAAGCTGCCCTCCTCCCAGCTCTAGTCCTGATGCTAGACAATTTTCTCACTGTATATCCCTGATGCTTTTCAATCTGTTGCCCCCATGTTAGATCTCAGAGGCAGTGAGTCTGAGTAAGTCTGTGCATGGGCCCTAAAGAGGAAGTGCCTGAGACTCCAGCATTCCTGTCTTCAACAGTCCCAATCCCAGTTTTTTACAGCCAGAATTTATAGACTTATTTTCCTGGCACTGACTGGAACCCTGGGCTGCAGGGCCTGGTATGAGACTGGAAGCCCTTGCCCCTAAGATATCCCTCCCAAGTTTTAGCTGCCACACATGGGTGTGGAGTTAGCCCATTCCACATATCTGCTCCTTCTACCAGTCTTGATAGGGTTTCTACTTTAGTCCCATAGTTGTAGGACTTCCTAATTTATGATGGTTGTTCTATAGTTTGGTTGTAATTTTGATGTGGTTGTGTGAAGAGGTGAATCATGTTTGCCTATGTTGCCATCTTGATTGGCTGTTCCACTAGTTTGTTTGTGTTTTATCCAATTGTCTATTGATGGATACTTAGGTTGTTCTGTAGCTTGGCTATTGTAAATAATGCTGCAATGAACATAAAGTTGCATATGTCTTTTCAAATTAGTGTTTGAAGTAAATACCCAGAAGCAGAATTGCTAGGTCATTATGAAGATGCTATTTTTAATTATTTGAGGAACCTTCATACTGTTTTCCATATTAGCTGCACCATTTTACAACCCTACCACATTACACAAGGGTTCCCTATTTTTCACATCCTATTAAGTTAATTTATTGATGATACCAAGGCTGACAGGTGTGACATGGTATCTCATTGTGGTTTTAATTTGCATTTCCCTGATGACTAGTGATGTTGATCATTTTTTCATATATCTATTGGCCATCTGTATGTCCTCCTGGGATAACTGTCTATTGATGTCCTCCACCGATTTTTAATTGGATTTTTTTGGTATGAAGTTGTATGAGTTCCTTATGTATTTTTGATAATAACCCCTCATCACATGTATTATTGGCAAATGTCTTCTCCCATTCAGTAGGCTCTCTTTTTTGTTGCTTTTGTTGGTTGCCTTCGCTCAGTACAAATTTGTAATTTTGATGTAGTCCCATTAGTTTATTTTTTCTTTAATTACTTTTGCCTAATGAGAAATTCCAAAAACTATTTCTAAGAGTGATCTCAAAGACTTTGTGTCTATGTTTTCTTTTAAGGGTCTTATGGCTTTGTGTCTTACATTTAAGTCCTTAATCTATTTTGTGTTTATTCTTATATGGTGTTAGAAAGTAATCCACTTTAATTCTCTTGCATGTGTCTGTCCAATTTTTCCAGCACCATTTAGTGAAAAGACTATCTTAACCCTATTGTAGAGACTTGCCTCCTTTGTCATAAAGTAAACAACCATATATGCATGAGTTTATTTCTGGGGTCTCTTTTAGTTCTATTGATTTATATATCTCTCTTTATAATAGTATCATGGTGTTTTGATTACTATAACCTTGTAGTATAGTTTGATATCAGGTAGCATGATATCTCCTACTCTGTTCTTCTTTTTGGATCTTTTGTGATTCCATATAAATTTTAGGATTATTTGTTCTAGTCCTGTGAAAAATGCATTGAATCTGTGATTGTTTGGGGTAGTATGCACATTTTAATAATTTTAATTCTTCCTATCCATGAGCATAGTATATACTTCCATTTATGTGTATCTTCTTCAAATTATTTCTTCAATGTCTTATGGTTTTCAAGTAGAGGTTCCTTTACACCTTTGGTTAAATTTGTATCAAGGCATTCTAATCCTATTGATATAATTGTAAATAGAATTATTTTCTTAAATTTTCTCATAGTTCATTATTGGTTTATAAAAATACAACCAACCCCTTGCTTCACCTGCTGGTAAGGGGCTCCACCCTTCTAAGAAAGCTAAGGCCATGATGAAGTGAAGCTTTCACTTTATCCAGCAACTAGCACCATGCCCAGCAGTGATTACCCAGCAGTCACCTGCACCACAGTCTTCATCTTGCAAGATCAAAGCCTGCATTAGGATAGTGGGTTTAAATGTTGAACCTTTTGGGGCAGAATTGTTTGCAAAGGTTCTGGTCAAAGTCAATACCAGGAGGCCCATCTGCAATGTATGGGATGGTGGACCTGTTTCAGCAGCTAGTATTGCAATAGCAGGAGGTCCTGCGCACTACCCATTGGTGTCCCAAGGTGAGGGGAAGGAAGTGAAAGCAAAAAAAAAAAAAAAAAGAAGAAGAAGAAGAAGAAGAAGAAGAAGAAAAGAAAGAAAAAACAGAATATAAGGAGTCTAATGATGACATGAGCTTTGGTAGTTTTGACTAAATCTATTTTGTATTATGTTCAATAAAAAGCTGAACTCTGCTAAAAAAATAAAACTGATTTCTAAATATTAATTTTATATCCTGCAACTTTACTAAATTCATTTATCAGTTCTAACAGTTTTTTGGAGGAATCTTTAAGGTTCTCTATAGTATCCCTGTCATATATCATCAATGTCATCTGTAAATAATGACAGTTTGAATTCTTCTGTTTTAATTTGGGTAGCTTTTATTTCCTTTTCTTGTCTGATGGCAGTGCCTAGGATTTCCAATCATATGTTGAAGAAAATTGGTGAAAGTGTACATCCTTTCTTCTGAACTTAAGAAAAATGCTTTTAGCTTCTCCCCACTGAGTATAATATTAGCTGTGAGTTTGTAATACAAAGCCTTTATTACATTGAGGTATGTTCCCTATATTCCACTTTACTGAGCATTTTTATAAATGGGTAATGGACTGTGTCAAATGATTTTTCTATATCTAATTGTATGATCATATGATCTTTTTCTTTATTCTCACCTGAGAATATTTTCACTGCTGTTAGGGACAGGAAAGGGGAGAGAGAAACACCGACTGCTTACCTCTCATAGGCTCCCACACTAGGGATCAAACCTGTAACCTAGGTGTACACATACCCTGACCAGAAACAAACCCACAGCCTTGTGGTGTACAGGATGACACTCCTACCAATTGAGCCACATAGGCCAGGGCTGATCATATGATCTTTATCCATCATTTTGTTTATGTGGTGTTTCATATTTAATCATTTGTGGATACTGAAGCAACCCAGCATCTCAGGAATAAATCCCACTTGATTTTGGTGTATGATCTTTTTAATGGATTGCTAAATTTGTTTTACTCATATTTAAGGATTTTTGCATGTACGTTCATCAGGGATATTGGCTTGTAACTTTTTTTGTAGGGTCTTTTTCTGGTTTTGGTATCACAGTAATGCTGGCCCTCTACAATGATTTTGTGACCTTCTTTCCTTTGCAATTTTTCTGTAATAGTTTGGGAATAATAGGTATTAATTCTTTAACTATCTTGTAAAATTCACCTGGGAAAGCTATCTAGTCCAGGATTTTTGTTTTGGGGGAGTTTTTGAATACTGATTTTTGCTGGTAGTAATTGCCTGTTTTGATTTTCTGCTTCATTCAGTCGTGAAAGATTGTTTCTAGGAATTTGTTGGTGTGTAACTCTTCCAAGTACTTTCCTGTAATTCCTTGTACTTCTGTGGTGTTATCACTTCACTTCTTCCATTTCTAATTTTATTTATGTGGGTCCTCTTTTTATGTCTCAATGAGTATGATTAAAGGTTAATCAATCTGGTTTATCTTTTCAAAGAACTAGCTCTTAGTTTCATTGATATTTTGTATTTTTTAGACACCATTTCATTTATTTCTGCTCTATGTTTATTATTTCTTTCCTTCTACTCACTTTGGACTTTGTTCTTTTTCTAGTTCATTTTGCGTAAGGTTAGATTGTTTGAGATTTTATTTTTGTGGTGTCTTGAGATAGGACTGTCTGAATTTCCCCTGTAAAAGTGCTTTAGCTACTATCCATAGATTGGGGTGGGGGGTATTTTAATTTGTCTCAAGGCATCTTTTGATTTCTCCCCCATCTCGTTAATGCAAACATATGTCAGTCTTCATGTTTGTGTGTCTCTCAGTTTTCTTCTTGTAACTGATTTCTAGTTTCTTACCATCATGATTAAACATTGTTGACATAATTTCAACTTTCTTAAATGTCTTGAAACTTGTTTTGTGGTCCTAGAAAATGTTCCACGTGCACTCTAAAAGAACATACATTCTGACACTCTGGGGTAAAATGTTCTAAAAATGTCAATTAAATACACCTGGTATAATGTCATTTAAATCTGCTGCTTCCTTATTGATTTTCTGTCTAGATTATCTATCCATTGGTGCCAATGGGATGTTAAAGTACCCCTTGTTGGATTGATGCCTTTATCATTATGAAATGTCCTTCTTTGTCTCTTATTGTAGTATTTGTTTTAAAGTCCATTTTACTAATATAAGTATTGCTATCTCAGCTTTTTGTTGTTATTGTTGTCTCTATTTGCAGTAAATATCTTTTTCCATCTCTTTACTTTCAGTCTACATGTATCTTTCGATGTGAGATGAGGAAAGACTTCAATGTTCCTTGTCAGGATACTTCAACAATCACTTTCAGCCTGTGTGTCTCTTTTTTTTTTTTTTTCTGTGTGTCTCTTTTGATGTGAAATGAGGAAAGACTTCAATGTTCCTTGCCAGGATACTTTAACAATCACTAACAGGTTTTACTTTTGCTAGTCTTCCCAATGTCCATTTCTCAAAATGCATTCTATAACAGTTACCAAAGGGTTCCATTATCAATAAATTTAGGAGATACAAATTAAATAACATATACCTTTTGGAGAACTAAAAATGTACACTAACAAAGTCTTTGAAAAGTCCCTGAGAACAGAAATCTACTCAATTTGCATTAACCCTGAATTTCCCAAATTTACTTTATATCCAAGCTTTATACATAACACTTAATAACATCTAAAACTTTGGAAAATGCTAAAGACTAGCCATTCTCTTACTTAAAGCATTTATTGGCACCCTGTCACTGACACTATGAAATCCTAACTCCCTAGGAATACATGAAAACCTTAAAGATCTGGCTCCTCCTTACTTCTCTGTCCTCATCTACCAAATTCTTTATGAAAACCCCATGTACCAGTCATGCAGGTACATTCACACTTATAATACTCTAGGTTGTTGGATAGCGCCATGCCTTTATTTCTACTGTTCAGTTACTTACACACACATTCATATACCACAGTTAAGTTCTTATTGCTGGGTTGCAGACACTGTCCTGTCCTTAAGTCATGCAGTCTACTGGGAGAGGAAAATGAAGAGACAATATAGTGTAGTAGATGCTTCAGTAGAATAGTGGGTATAAAGAGCAGGGAGAGCAGGAAAGCAGATGGAGCTCAGAAAAAGGTTCCGGGAGATAATACTGACAGGAGATTTCAAGCGATAAAAAGAATTAAGGCAGGAGAAGAGAAACTGAAGACAGATGGTCAGCATGAGCAACAGCAGGCACTGTCAAGGTGTACATTCCAGGAAATCCAGGCAGTTCCTTACTACTAGAGCAAGAAGAGGGAGTTGGGAATTACAAAGATGTAGGTGGAGGGAGCCAGGGGTGAAGCTCTGCCAGGCTTTATCTTGATGACATTAAAACATAAAGGAGTTGTTTTTTATGCTCTTACCAGCAAACTGAAAGGTCACTGGTTTGACTCCCAGTCAGGGCACATGTCTGGGTTGAAGGCTCAGTTCCTGGTTGGGTAGGGTGCAAGAGTCAACCAATCAACGTTTCTCTCTCACATCTATATTTCTCTCCCTCTCTTTCTCCCTTCCTTCTCTATAAAAATAAATAAAATCTTCTTGAAAAAGATTCTTAATTTACACAACTGCAACTAATATATCAGTCCTATTTTATGGATTTACATTTATACTTTTGTGCCAGTTTTATAATCAAGAAGAAATTTCAATAAACATTTTTAAAAGAAAACAGGGGGTGCCAAGATGGTGGAAGGGTAAGTGGAGCTACACCAATCTCCTCCCAGGAGCAATCTGGAATTACAACTTAATTAAGAAAAAAATCATCTGGAATAACAAATGAACACAAGCTGGAAAGAAGCCTTATAACCATGGACAGAACAGAAGAGGCCTCCTCATCGCAACACGACTGGTGAGGCAGCGGGCTGGGCTCCCACTGGCAGCAGCAGTAGCCAAAGGGATGGAGCTGAGGGTTCCACCTGAGAAGGGTGGATTTTAAATCCCTAGCTGGGCTTCCCAGCCTACAGCAACACAACTAAGAGCAAAACAGCATCCAGCTGTGAAAAGGAAAACACTGTGGGGTTTGCTAGCATGAGAGCACTAGAGACAAAGAATTACTAAAATGACCATAAATGAAAATATATTAGCACCCAATTACCAGAAGAGGGAGGGCAGAGTGGACTAGAGATGCTTAAAGAGTTTGGAGCAGGGGCTTAGAGGAGAGAAATGAGGGAGCAGCCAACAAGGTAACAGTGCTGATTCATCCTACACACCACAGGCAAATAAGCTATGCCAACAGGCTTCTGCCTGAGGGGACCTCATAGCTCCACCCATTGTAATCATTATGCCCCTCCCAGTGATGCCTGAACCTGATGGCTGATTACAGATTCACTGATTTACAACTGAATCGATCTGTGCTGCCCAGCAGTGTCCGAGCCTGCCTGTTGACCACAGATTCATTGATTTACAACTGATTCAATCTGCCTAACACAGCAGTGCCTGAGCCTGGCCACTAAGGACAGATTCATTGGATTACAACTGAATTAACTGGCCCTGCCCAGCCTTACCTAAGGTGACCATTGATCACAGATTGCCTGGATACAACTGAATTAATCTGTCCTACTCAGCAGAGTCTGAGCCCTGTGGTTGATCATAGATTAATTGGATTATAACTGAATTAGTTGGCCCTCTCCAGAGGTGCCAAAGGTGACCACTAATCACAAATTGATTAGCTTACCACAGAACTAATCCGACCTGCCCAGTGGTACCTACATCTGATAGCTGAGCACAGATCAATAGATTAAAAACTGAAGGGCACAAAGATAGTGGATCTCTCATTGGCTCCATCAGGTTGACTATGCCCAGACTATGGAATGATCTGACATCATCAGAGGTGAATCCAAAAAGTAAAGAAAGTGCATGTCTGCACAACAGAAAGAAGGTCACACCACAAAGACAGGAACTAAAACAAGGCCATTCTAATAAGTGAAAGTAAACAAGAAGGGACACCTAAAAATGGGGAAAAAAGAAACAGTCCATCACCGAAAGGAAAGGAGGAATCCTCAGAAAGATTGCTAAATGAATACATCTCCACCAAACTAGCATTGCATGAGATGCTAAAGGGTCTACTTTAAAAAGATGAAGAAACAGAGAGACACAGAGGAACACAGGTACAAAGGGGAAAACTGTCAATGAATAAGTATATGTCAATAACAACCTCAAACATAAGCAGATTATATGTGCCAATCAAAAGACATAGGGTAGCTGAATGGATAAGAAAACATGACCCACATACATGCTGTCTTCAAGAGACCCACCTCAGAACAAAAGATTGATGGACTTAAAGTGAAGGGATGGAAAAATATATTTCAAGCAAATGGACAGGAAAATAAAAAAGGCTGGGGTAGCAATACCTATTTCAGACAAAACAGATTTTACAATGAAGGCCATAAAAAAAGATAAAGAAGGACATTTCATAATACTTAAGGGAACAATCCACCAAGAAGATATAACCCTTGTAAACATATATGCACCCAACATAGCAGCACACAAATATATAAGAAAAATCTTGGAAGACTTCAAGAAGGACATGGACAGCAACACATTAATAGTAGGGGATTTTAATACCCCATTATCAATAATGGACAGATCTTCCAGGCCAAAAATCACCAAGGATATTGTGGCAATGAACAACCCTTTAGATGAAACAGATTTAACTGGTATATACAGAACTTTTCACCCCAAAGAAGCAAAATACACATTCCTTTCAAATGCACATGGAACATTCTTAAAGATAGACCACATAGTAGGACACAAGACAAGCCTCCACAAATACAAGAAAACTGAAATCATACCAAGCATCTTCTCAGATCACAATGATTGAAACCAGAAACCAACCACAAGGGAAGAAACCAAAAACATTCTAATTCATGGGGACTGAATAACAGGCTATTAAGTAATGATATATTAAGTAATGAGTTAACAATGAGATCAAAAAGTTTCTGGAAACAAATGAAAATGAATACACAACAGCCTGCTGTTATGTTAAGGACCCACAACAGTCCTCAGCTGTGTCTGAGGACACAGCAAAGATAGTCCTCAGAGGGAAGTTCACAGGAATACAGGTCAACCTAAAAAGAAGCTCACATAAACAACCTAACCATAAAGCTACAAGAACTAGAGCAGCAACAACAAACAAAGCCCAGAGCAAGTAGAAGGAAGGAAATAACCAAGATAAGAACAGAATAAAATGACTTAAAGACTAAAACTAAGTACAATTCAAAGAATCAACAAATCTAGGAGCTGGTTTCTTGAAAAAATTAACAAAATTGACAAGTCTTTAACCAGGAATATTAAGAAAAATCAAAAGATTCCAAATAAACAAAATGAGAAACTACTGAGGAGAAATCATAACTGATATCACAGGAAAACAAAGGATTGTTAAGAAATTACCACAAACAACTATATGACAAGAAACTAAACAAGCTGGGTGAAATGGACAAATTTCTGGAAAAGTATAATTCACCAAAACTGAATCCAGAAGAAGCAGAAAGCCTCAATAGACCAATAATAACTGGTGAAATTGTAGCACTTCCAGTGCATAAGAGCCCCAAATAAGATGGTTACACAAGTGAATTTTACCAAACATTTAGGGAAGAATTAAATCCTAGCCTTCACAACCTATTCCAAAAAATCCAAGAATAGGGAAGACTCCCAAAATCTTTCTATGAGCCAATATTATTTTCATCCCAAAACCAGGTCAAGACACAACAAAGAAAGGAAACTACAAGCCAACATTTCTGATGAACATAGATGCTAAAATTCTCAAAATACTGGCAAACCAGATCCAGTAATACATTAAAAAGATCATACACCATGATCAAGTGGGATTCATCCCAGGGATCCAAAGATGGTACAACATTTGCAAATCAATAAATGTAATACACCACATAAACAAAATGAAAGGCAAAAATAATATGATCATATCAATAGACGCTGAAAAAGCATCTGATAAAGCACAGCAACCATTTATGACAAACACGTTCAGCAAAATAGGAGTAGACAGAGCATACCTCAACATAATAAAGGCCATATAGAGGAACCTTTAGCCACCATCATACTCAGTGGATAAAAACTAAAACCTTCCCCCCCTAAAATCAGAAACAAGACAAGGCTGTCCACTCTCTCCATTTCTGTTCAACATCATTTTGGAAATTCTAGCCACAGCAATCACACATGAAAAAGGAACAAAGGTATCCAAATTGGAAAAGAAAAAAATAGAAAAACTGTCATTATTGGCAGATGACATGATAGTGTACATAGAAAATCCTATAGACTCCACTAAAAACCTACTTGACCTAATAAGCAAATTTAGCAAAATACCTGGATATAAAGTCAATATTCAGAAATCAATGGCATTTTTTGAATACCAACAATAAAACTTCAGAGATAGAACCCAGAAAACAAATCCCATTTACCACAGCAACAAGAAAAATAAAGTACCTAGGAATAAACTTAACCAAAGAGGTAAAAGGGAACCCTGGTGCATTGTTGGTAGGAATACAGACTGGTGTAGCCACTATGGAAAACAGTACGGAATTTCCTCAAAAAACTAAAAGTGCAACTGCATTTTAAACCAGCAATTCCATTGCTAGGACTATACCTGAAGAACCCTGATGTTAAAACACTCAGCAAAATGGGAATAGAGGGAGCATACCTCAACATCATAAAGGCCATGTATGAGAAACCAGAAGCCAACCTCATACTCAACAGGAAAAAACTAAAAGCTTTCCCCCAAAGATCAGGAAAAAGACAAGGCTGTCCACTTTCTCCACTTCTGTTCAACATCATTTTGGAAGTTATAACCACAGTTATCAGAGAAGAAAAAGGAATCAAAGGTATCCAAATTGGAAAGGAGGAAGTCAAACTGTCATTATTTGCAGATGATATGATAGTGTACATACAAAACCCAATAGGCTCCACCAAAAACTTACTTGACCTAATAAGCAAATTTAGCAAAATAGCTGGGTATAAAGTCAATATCCAGAAATCAAAAGCATTTTTGTATACCAATAATGAGACATCAGAAATAGAAGTGAGAAAACAAATCCCATTTACCATAGCAACAAGAAAAATAAAGTACTTAGGAATAAACTTAACCAAGGAGGAAAAAGACTTGTACTTCAGTAAACTACAGAACATTGAAAAAAAGAAATTAAGGAAGATGCAAATAAATGGAAGCATATACCATGCTCAAAGAAGGAAGAATTAACATCATTAAAATGTCCATGCTACCCAAAGCAATCTATAGATTCAATGCAATCCCAATTAAAATACCAATGACATATTTCACAGAGATAGAAAAAATACTTCAAAAATTTATATGGAGCCAAAAACACCCACAAATAGCCTCAGCAATCTTGAGAAAGAAGAACAAGGTAGGAGGAATCACAATACTGGTCTTCAAACTACACTACAAGGCTATTGTCATCAAAACAGCATGGTACTGGCATAAGAATAGACATATAGATCAATGGAACAGAATAGAGAGCCCAGAAATTAACCCAGGACTCTATGGTCAATTAGTATTTGACAAAGGGGTAAGAAAAATAAAATGGAGTAAAAACAGTCTCTTCAACAAGTGGTGTTGGGAGAACTGGACAGCAACATGAAAAAAAATAAAACTAGACCACCAACTTACACCATACACCAGAATAAACTCAAGATGGATAAAGGACTTAAGCAATGCCATCATAAAGGTCCTGGAAAAAAACAGTCAGTAAAATTTTAGATGTCCTATACAGAAATACGTTTACTGATACTTCACCAACGGCAAAGGAAATAAAAGAACAAATAAACAAATGGCACTATATCAAATAGGAAAGTTTCTGTTCAGCTAAAGAAAACACCAGCAAAATTTAAAGGGAGCCAACTGTATGGGAAAACATATTTGCCAATGATACCTCAGACAACAGTTTAATCTCCAAAATATATAAAGAACTAATGTGACTCAACACCAGGGAGACAGACAGCCCAATTAAAAAATGGACAAAGGACCTGAACAGACAACTCACTGAGAGAGACATACAAAGGGCCCAAAGGCATATAAAAGAATGTTCAACATCACTAGCCATCAGAGAGATGCAAATTAAAATCACAATAAGATACCACCTCACACCTGTCAGAATGGCAATCATCAACAAATCAACAAACAACAAGTGTTGGTGAGGATGTGGGGAAAAGGGAACCCTGGTGCACTGTTGGTGGGAATGCAGGCTGTTGCGGCCACTATGAAAAATAGTATGGAGTTTCCTTAAAAAAACTAAAAATGGAACTGCCTTTTGATCCAGCAATTCCACTACTAGGACTATACCTGAAGAACCCTGAAACACCAATTTATAAGAATCTATGTACCCCTATGTTCATAGCAGCACTGTTTACAACAGCCAAGTACTGGAAACAGCCTAAGTGCCCATCAGTGGATGATTGGATCAAAA
Organism: Noctilio leporinus; assembly: GCA_004026585.1. Classification (NCBI taxonomy): domain Eukaryota; kingdom Metazoa; phylum Chordata; class Mammalia; order Chiroptera; family Noctilionidae; genus Noctilio; species Noctilio leporinus. Next base: position 50,298 of record PVIW01002683.1, on the reverse strand, counting down.
AACTTTGGTACATTTACACAATGGAATACTACACAGCAGTAAGAAAGAAGGAACTTGTACCCTTTGCAACAACATGGATGGAACTGGAAAGTATTATGCTTAGTGAAATAAGCCAGTCAGTGAAAGACAAATACCATATAATCCCACTCATTACAGAACAATAATGCACAAAACTAACAAACAAGCAAAACAGAACCAGATACATGAATACAGTGGGCAGGGGGAAGGGGGTTGGGGGAAGGAAGAGGCAAAGAAGGGGAACAGTTTAGTCAAGGAACTAGTATGGAAGAACCATGGACATGGACAACAAGTGGGATTGACTTTTGTCGGGGAGTGGGTGGGTGGGGAAGGGGACAGAGGGGAGTAAAAAGGGGATGGATATAATACAACAACAATAAAATTAAATTTAAAAAAAATAAATAATATAAATAAATTAATAAATAAAAGTACAAATACTGTTATGATCCTGCTGTTAACTGGTACTAATTTTAAAAGTAAAATATTTCATTATATGAATTGTTTCCTAAAGCAATTCCATATTGCTATATATCTAATTTGTCTCCATTATTTTGCAATTATAAACAGTGATAAACATTTTATTAATTAAATCCTGTTTACACAAAAATTAATTTCCTTAAGTTAGAAGCAGAACTGCTAGTTCAAAAAATATGCATTTTAGAGTATTTCACACTAACTAATTACTCCAAATTGGGACAATTTCAATAAAAGTTGTACCAATTTGACACACTCATGTTAATATATTAAAATACATTTCCCCTTATTTTTTGGTATTGGATATTAATTAAAAATAAAAACTTGCCACTGGCCTATGTTATTGTAGATAAGTAACAAAGACTTATCTAATTTTTTTTAAAGATTTTATTTAATTAATTTTAGAAAGAGGGGAAGGGAGAGAGGCAGAAAGGGAGAGAGACATCAATGTATGGTTGCATGTCACCTGCCTCCAGCCACAGACCTGAATGGAGACCTGGTTTGCAACCTGGTTATGTGCCCTGCCTGGGGAATCAAACCTGCGACCTTTGGGTTCGCAGGCCGGCGCCTAATCCACTGTGCTACCAGCCAGGGCTACTTATCTACTTTTTAATTATAATATTTAAACTAAAATAGGAACAACAGTCCTATTTCACGGTCAGTCCCACATCATGACCTCTGGTGAGGTGATAGGACTTGGAAGTTTGAGACAAGTCCCAAAGGCCAATGATTGAAGCAACTGTGCCTATGCAAAAGAATCTCTGCACAGCCCAGAAATAAACCCACACCTTAATGGTGAATTAATATTCGACAGAAAAAGCAAGCACATACAATGGGCTAAAGATAGTCTATTCAATAAATGGTGTTGGGAAAAATGGACAGATACATGCAGAAAAAAGGAACTAGTCCACCTCCTTACACCACACACAAGAATAAAATCAAAATGGAGCAAAGACTTCAATGTTAGACATGAAACCTTATAAATTCTAGAAGAAAATATAAGCAGCAAAGTCTCAAACACTACTCATAGCAGTATTTCATTGGACATATCTCCCCAGGCAAGGCAAACAAAAGAAAAATAAACAAATTGGACTACATCAATCTAAAAATATTTTGCACAGCAAAGGAAATCATCAATTAAATAAAAAGGCAACCCACATAATAGAAGAACATATTCACCAATACATCTCTAAGGGGTTAATATCCAAAATTTATAAAAAGGCAACCCACATAATAGAAGAACATATTCACCAATACATCTCTAAGGGGTTAATATCCAAAATTTATAAAGTACTTATCAAACTCAATACCAAACCACAAACAACCCAATTTAAAAATAGGCAAAGGACCTGAATAGACACTTCTCCAAAGAGGACACATAGATAGATGGCCAACAGACATGAAAAGATGCTCAACATCACTAGCATCAGAGAAATGCAAATTAAAACCACAAAAAGATGTCATTTCACACCTGTCAGAATGGCTATCATCAATAAATCAACAAACAACATGTGTTGGCAAGGATGTGGAGAAAAGAGAACTCTTTGGCACAGTTGGTGGGAATGCAGATTGGTGCGGCCACTGTGGAAAGCAGTATGGAGATACCTCAAAAAATCAAAAGTGGATCTGCCTTTTGACCCAGCAATCCCACTTCTGGGAATATATCTGAAGGAACCCAAAACATAATTTGAGAGAACATAAGCACCCCCAAGTTCACTGCAGTGTTATTAAAATCACCAAAATATGGAAGCAACTCAAGTCTCCATCGGTAGATGAGTGGGTAAAACAATTATGGGACATTTACACAATGCACTATTACTAGGCTAGAAAAAGAAAATAAAGTTTTACCCTGCAACAGAATGGATGGACCTGGAGAATATCATGCTAAGTGAAATAAGCCTGTCAGAGAAAGGCAGATACCATATGATTTCACTGGTATGTAGAATCTAAGGAACAAACTGAAGTAACAAGGAAAATGGGGACAGACTCATAGATGGAAAGAAAGATGACAGCTAGTGGAGGGGAGAGGAAGGGGAAAGGAATTGAGCAACAAGAAACAAGGATTCATGAACATGCACAGCAGTGTGGTGCCTGCTGGCGGTGGGGGAGATAAGGGTATTAAATGGTAATGGAAAAAATATGGTAAAGATTTAAAATTTTTTAAGTCGATGGCAAAGTGGACATCCTGTCCACAACCAGCAACTGATGGACGTATGGGCAACAATAGCATGGCTCATCTAATAGTAATTTTTTTAATTTTTAAAAATTTTATTGTTGTTGTATTACACCCATCCCCTTTTTGCTCCCCTCTGTCCCCCTCCCCACCCACCCATTCCCCCCAAAGTCAATCCCACCTGTTGTCCATGTCCATGGTTCCTTTATACTAGGTTCTTGTCTTAACTGCTCCCTTTCCTTGCCTCTGCCTCCCCCCTCCCCCCAACCCCTTTCCCCCTGACCACTGAAGGCCTATTCACTGTATTCATATATTTGATTCTGTTTTGCTAATTTTTAAATTTATATATGAAAATTCATGAAATCTAAATAAGGTTTACAGTCTAGGACACTGTACTGTACAAGTTCTCAATTTTGATAATGTACTATAATTATACTGGGTTGGCCAAAAAGTTTGTTTGTTTGTTTTCCATTAGATGCATCTTAAAGCATTTAGTTATCTTTTAACTTCATTTGAAACAATTTTGTTAGATTATATTGCGATAACTGTCATATCAGTGTGTGTTTTAAAAACTACATCAAGCCCTGGCTGGTAGGTAGCACAGTGGATAAGGCACCGGCCTGAAAACCCAAAGGTCGCAGGTTCGATTCCCCAGCCAGGGCACATAACCAGGTTGCAAACCAGGTCTCCAGTCAGGTCTGTGGCTGGAGGCAGGTGAAAAGCAACCATACATTGATGTCTCTCTCCCTCTCTGCCTCTCTCCCTTCCCCTCTTTCTAAAAATAATGAAATATTTAAAAAAAAAAAACTACATCAAAATTTGTGAATTTCTGTGTAGCCATTTTAATACTGAAGGTGAAAGAAAATAAGCAACATTTCTGGCATATTATGCTTTATTATTTCAAGCAAGGTGAAAACACAACTGAAATGCAATAAAACGATTTCTGTTAGCAAAGGAGAAGGTGCTATGACTGATTGAATGTGTCAAAAGTGGTTTGTGAAATTGTACGCTGAAGATTTCTCACTGGACAATGCTTCACGGTCATGGAGACCAATTGAAGTTGACAGAGATCAAATCAAGACATTAAGTAAGAAATATCAACATTCTACCACACGAGAGAATCAACATATTCAAAATATCCAAATCAATAAAGTCATTGGTAAAAATGGTAAATGTGTCTTTTATTTCATGGAAACAAAACTAAATGGACTTTTTGGCCAACCCAACTGACATCACTACTGGGAGAAGCTGAGTGATAAGTATATGTAACCTCTCTGCACCATTTTCACAATTGTAAAAAGTTAACAAAACCCAATAACATAAAAGCAATGTTACTCTGTTCTGGGCCTCTCCTTTGGTAACAGAGGTGCTAGAACAAGGCAGTGCTGAGACACTGATGCATGAAGGATGGTGGCACTAGTTCTAGATGGCCCTGAGGTTAGCAAGGCCAGAATGGTGGTGTCTGTTTCTTGAGGTCAGCAGCTTTGACCACAGCCTCTGCCTAATATGCAGTGCCTGGGTCCTCAGGCTCTGGTGATACATGACCTTTAGTTACCTGACAGCAGGGGAGATCCTTACATTGGTGTGGACCTCTTGACTAAGACATTTTCTTTCCCAGAGAAGCCTGAGGCCATTTTTCAGGTGAGAGTACGTTTCGTCCAAGAAGATGCTCACTGGAGTACCAGGGACATCTTCCTCGAGTACAGGAACAGATCGTCCATCTTCTCCATGACCTATAGCTGACAGGCTGACTGGATCTCAGAAAGCTCCCCTTCCCACTGCCCTATTTTGAGATGCAATGGAACAGGGGGTACTTTCATAGCACACCACCTCTCTTCTCCCACAGGGCTCAATTGTCAACTTGGTCTTCCTGCTATAGCCCTTCAGTCCCTAATTCTGCCAATTTTTGAGTGAAATATATTCTTTAAAGTGGAGACAAAATCAACAGCACAAAATTTGAAGGAAACTCTACTGAAAATTGAACTAAAACAAGGAAATGTTGATAATGGGGGAGGCTATGAATGTGTGGGCACAGGGGGTATATGGGAAATCTCTAAATCTCCCTCTTAATTTTCTTATAAATGTAAAACTTCTTTAAAACAAAATAAAAAAAATAGCAAATAAAAAAGGTTGACACTTGTTTTAGCACAAAATATTACAAAGAAAAGAAAACACAGCAGAGCAGTAAATGTACTTGATTGGAGCCACACACTATTTGAGTGTAAGTTGTGGCAGCAGGCAGCCTCTTAACCTCACTTTCCTTGTCTGTGACACAAATTAAACATGAGGAACCTGAAAATCTCCTGCAGCTCTGTAGTCTATAAATCATCTTAACACAAACCAGAAAGCTTGGAATAAAACAATACACTTAAATAACATCATCCCAAAAGCCCATTGAGTGTTTTTTTAATGAGCTATTATTACTCAAGTTTTTATATCTTATGAAAAATCATGTAATACAGATGGTTGCTCCACTATCATGACAAACATTTCACACACTTTCTCAGCCATTTTAGTGTTTTTACTTGATTTGCTCCCCCACCCCCAATATTAAACTGGTATCTAAAATAACAGATTGGACATTTTCCATGTTATGAAATGTCCTGAAATAACTCTAGTACATGATACATAAAACACTCAAGACATATTTCATTCTAGTGGAATTTCTTTAGAATATTTGTTTTTTATTAATTAATCAGCAAAGTGATAGATCTACAAAAAATATGTTGTCTACTAGGGCAAATTCAAATCTTAGAAAACATGAATTCAATTCTTCACTATATCCAACTTACTCGGTGTAATCAAGCAAGTTATAAAATCACCTGAGCCCTGGCTGGTGTAGCTCAGTGGATAAGGCACCAGCCTGTGAACCCAAAGGTCGCTGGTTCGATTCCCAGCCAGGGCCATAACCAAGTTGCATGCCAGGTCTCCAGCCAGGTCTGTAGCTGGAAGCAGGTGAAAGGCAACCATACATTGATGTTTCTCTCCCTCTTGGCCTTTCTCCCTTCCACTGTCTCTAAAAATAATAAATAAAATCTTTAAAAATAAAATAAAATAAAATAAAATAAAATCACCCGAATCTCAATTTTCCAGCTTATAAAATGAGAGGCTGGACATTCTCCAGCCTTTAGACACTTCTGATTTTGTGTCTTGTTTTTCTTTTTCTATGCATATCATGTTTCGAGTATGGTGTCTTAGTCAGACTGAACTCATTTAGCAATGCTAAGTCATCTGCCTGTTTCTTCCACTGAAAACTGCCAACCTAAGATTCAGAACAGCTTGAGATATGAACTCAGATACAATTCTACCTCAAAGCAAAGAAATTCTACTAAGAATGAATGCACTATTTCTATTAGGTTGAAAAAACAATAATGACACCTATTAGGGTACCAACTCTAGCAACAGTAAGCAGAGAACCAGAGGTCTACGAGGAAAGAGTGAAAACTTTTTTTTTGTATATTTTTTCATTTGTTCAAATATTGAGCACTGACAGCATCAGGCACTGTGCTATATGATGTTTTTCTTAAAGATTTTATTTATTTACTTTTTAAAGAGAGGGGACGGAGGGAAAAAAGATTGTTGTGGTAAACCCCCAACTGGGGATCTGGACTACAACCCAAGCATGTCCCCGGATCAGGAATCAAACCAGTGACCTTTCAGTTTGCAGGCCAGCATTCACCCCACTGAACACCACCCAGGGCTATATGATGTTTTATAAAATCAAACAATTGATTTTTCCAAACATATTCCAAACGACATGTTCCAGTTTTGTTTTTAAATTTTTACTTCTTTTTTAATTGGGTGGTGGGTGGTTAATTATGCTTATCTTATAGGTTGAACAGCTTTTTAAAAAGCAATTTTAACTTCAAAAATCTTTAAGATCACCAATAATACCAAAAATGGCCCAATGAAGTCAATCAATACTTTCTGAATAAAATGAAGAATGAACGCTACATCCATTATACACATAAGTTTTAAGGAGGTGTTGCCACTGCCTCCTGGACCTTAACAGCCTCCAATCACACAGTTCCCAGTTGCTTCTTTTAGGGGACACTTTCACTATATTGACTCTTCTTATTTCCTGTGTTAATGGGATTTTTATCTTTTTAATTCCTTGTACTCCATGTAGTAAGGGCAGAAAAATCATGGCCCAAGAACTCCTTCATTTACAACTAGTTTAAATAAAAAACCTTTAAACTTATGTTAAGATACAATAAAGACACAATGATTAAAGCTGGCGCATGAATAGAGAGATACACAGAACAAGAAAAACCATAATAAAACTACCTATGTACAGAATCTTAGTATCTGAAAACAGGAAAGTCTCAGCGCAGTGGGGATTGATTTTGATCTACACTTTCAGTATAAATCCTGGATGGACCATGGATTGAAAGACAAAAAATAAAAGTCCTAGAAGGTAAAAGAATTTTTATAACCTCAGAGTGGGGAAGGCATTATTAAGATTACAAATGCTTTAAATGACTATTAAAAAGTCCATTCAAATACATTAAAAAGGAAACCAAACTTCAGAAGAAAATTCCATCATAAACAAAGAAAACAAAAATAATATTGGCAAACCATATAAAAAGGTATATACACACTCTCTTATCAAATAAGACTAATTTTAAGATAATAGATATGAATATATTGCTGATACAAAAGGTATAAAAATGACTCGTGTACAAAAATATACCGAACTCATTCATAATAGGAGAAATGAAAGATAAACTACATTGAATAACATATTTCAACTATCAGAAAGGCATATATCCAAAAGTCTGATAGCACAGTGTTACAGCAGTAGTGGGGAAACTTAATCCCATCTACTGCTGGTAGAAATGTAAATTGGTTAAGTCTCTACTGAGCATAAACTAGCAATATCCATCAAAATCATAAGTGCATGTATTCTTTGACTCAGTAATTGAGTAAATAAGAATTTACTCAACAAATATACTAGCACACATACAATATGATATATGTGTGAGCCTTTACACTGTAGCATTATTTATAATAGAAGAATACTGTAAACAATCTAAATGTTCATCAATTAGAAACTGGTTAAATTATAATAAAGCCCTTATACAAACTAACATAGAAGGAGCTTCAGGACATACTATAAGTGAAAAGAGAAAATTGTAGAATAGTGTGCCTGGGATGCAAGGGGATAACATAATATACAAGGTCTGTCTGGAAAAAGTCCAGCCATTGTTAACATAAAAAGAGCAGTTTGTGGGACATTGATGTAACCTTGACTCAAAGGAGGGTAGATTGGAATGCACATGCATGAACAATGATGACTTCACTGTACTAGTCAGTGGGGACCCTATTGATTGAGCATATGTACTGTCTGGCTATCACATTCAAAATCAGCAAGTACAGCAACAAATCTGCATCAAATTTTGCATTAAGCTTGGACATTCCTCTGGAGAAACTATTTGGATGATTCAGAAGGTCAAAACTATGGGCAACTGGTGACTGGAAGCTTCATCACAAGAAAGTGTCTGTTCATGCAAAGTTTTTTGGCAAACCATCAAATCACCCAGGTGACTCAGTTTCCCCTACAGTTCATATTTGGTACCCCTCATGTCTGGCTTTTCCTAAAACTAAAACCACCTTTGAAAGAGAAGATTTCATAATGTTCATGAGATTTAGGAAAATATGACAGGGCAGCTGATGGCAACTGAAACAACTGTATGAGGTCCCAAGGTGACTGAGGCATCATAGTCCTATACACAATGATTTTGTATATTATATCATCTTCAATAAATATCTCTTTTTCTACATAGCTGGATAGTTTCTGGACCTTGTATATCTAAATTTGCTTGTATATATATGAAAAGATTCTGACACAGTACCAAAGAAACTAATTAACAGTAAGTTACTTGTTTTGGGGGAACAGGGTGGAAGGTGTGCTAATGAGGACAAACATGGGGGGAAATTTTTCACTTTCTTTGCATTTTTATCTTCATTTGTTCAAAAAGCTTAATAGGACAAAAAAATAAAGGAGATTAATGAAATAGTAGAATTTGAACTAAACTTCAACTAAATTCATCATCAAAAATGAGATCAATAAATTTAAACAAGGAAGTGAAAGACGTGTACTTGGAAAACTATAGAATATTAAAGAAAGAAATTGAAGATTCAAATAAGTGAAACATATATCATGTTCATGTATTAAAAGAATTAACATCATTAAAATGTCCACACTCCCCAAAGCAATCTATAGATTCAATGCAATTCCTACTAAAATACCAATGGCATATTTCACAGATCTAGTACAAATATTTTTAAAAATTATATGGAACTATAAAAACCTCAAATAGCATCAGCAGTCTTGAAAAAGAAGAACAAAGTTAGAGAGATACCTGATATCAAACTATACTATAAAGCCACTGTAATCAAAACAGTCTGGTACTGGCATAAGAACAGACATATAGATCAATGGAACAGAAGAGAAAGCCAAGAAATAAACCCATGCTTTTATGGTCAATTAATATTTGACAAAGGAGGCAAGAACATACAATAGGGTAAAGACAGTCTCTTCAATAAATAGTGTTGAGAGAACTGGATTGGAACATGCAGAAAAATGGAACTAGACCACTAACTTACACCATACACCAGAATAAACTCAAAATGGATAGAAGACTTAAATACGTCATAATATCATTAAAATACTAGAGGAAAACACAGGCAGTAAAATTCCAGATATCTTGCAGAGCAATACTTTTGCCAATGTATCATCTAGGACAAGGGAAACAAAGGAAAATAAACAAATGGATCTACATCAAATTAAAAAGCTTCTGCCCAGCTAAAGAAGCCATCATCAAAATGAAAGGGGAACCCACTGTGTAAGAGAACAGATTTGCCGATGTAACATCGGATAAAGGTTTAATTTCCAAAATATACAAAGAACTTATATGACTCAATACCAGGAAGACAAATAATCCAATTAAAAATGGGCAGAGGGCCTGAATAGACACTTCTCCAAGGAGGACATACATATGGCCCATAGACATATGAAAATATGCTCAACGTCAACAACCATCAGAGAGATGCGAATTAAAACCACAATGAAGTATCACCTCACAGCTGCCAGAATGACTATCATTAGTAAATCAAGCTACCAGTGCTGGCAAGGATGTGGGGAAAAAGAGAACCCTTGTGCACTACTGGTAGGAATGATAACTGGTACAATCATTCTGAAAAACAGTAGGGGGGTTTCTCAAAAATTTAAAAATGGAACTGCCTTTGACCCGGCAATTCCACCTCTGTGAATATATCCTAAAAATCCCAAAACACCAATTCAAGAAAATATATGTACACTTATGTTCACAGCAGTATTATTTACAACAGTCAAGATCTGGAAATAACCTAAATGCTCACCGGTAGATGAAAGGATAAAAAAATAGCTGTAGTATTAGGTTCCAGTCAAGGTGGAGGTGCAGGCAGACGTACTTCACTTCCTCACAAACCACAAAAAGAATCACAACTAACCTCAAAATAAAAGACACTTAGGACTGCCAGAAAGTTGAACTCTATGGAAGTCCTGCACTCAAGGATTTAAAGCCAAATTCATCCAGAAGAGTAGGAGGAGTGGCAACAGTGAGTTGGGGCAAAGAGGATGCTTTGTGGTGCAAGTGGTAGCAAAATGGGCAGTCCCACATTCACTAGTGGATAAAAACTGGGAGGGATACCTTGAGAGTAAGCAATCCCAACCCTAGACAGGACTGCACAACCCAGGGTTCCAGTACCAGGAAGATAAAGACTCACAACTTCTGGCTATAAAAACCAGTGGGGGTTAGGGTAGTGGAAGAAACTGCCAGTTTCTCAGGAAAGACCGTTTAAATGGCCCACATGCCTTAGAATGTATGCAAACTCACCTGCCCGGGGAATCACCACCAAAGGCAACAGCTAGAAAGGTGCCAGTCACAAACTAAAAATGGGTGAAGTGACTAGAAATGGGGCCAGTACCTGGCAAGCCTCCAGAGGCCAGAAAGTGGCATTGTCCCTTCTCCAGCCCCTAACCCGCTACAGAGCGATAAAGCAGTAAAGCAGTGTACCTCACCCTGTCCAATACCTAAGGCTCCACCTGACACAACTGAACAGGTGTGTTAAGGCAGGGAGTCAAAGCAGCTCCATCCAATACACAGTACAAACATGGGGAGGCTGCCAAATTGAGGAGACAAAAAAATATGGCCCAAATGAAAGAACAGAACAAACCCCCAGAAAAAGAACTAAATGAAACAGAGATAAGCAACCTATCAGATGCAGAGTTAAAAACACTGGTGATCAGTTCAGAGAACTCAGTGAATATGGCAAAACATAAGGGAAGAAATGAAAGCTACACTAGTGAAATAAAAAAAAATCCACAGGGAACCAACAGAGGATGGAAGAAAGCTGGGATTCAACTCAACAACTTGGAACATAAAGAAGAAATAAACATTCAACCAGAACAGAATAGAGAAACAAGAATTTTTTTAAAAATGAGGACAGTATACAGAAGACTGGGACTTCTCCAAAAGTGCCAACATCTGAATCATAGGGATGCCAGAAGGAGAAGGGTAACAGCAAGAAGTTGTAAACTTACTTGAAAAAATAATGAAAGAAAACTTCCTTAATTTGGTGAAGGAAATAGACATACAAGTCCAGGAAGCACAAAGTCCCAAGCAAGTTGGACCCAAAGAGGACCACACCAAGATACATCATAATTAAAATGCCAAAGGTTAAAGATAAAAAAATGTCACCTACAAAGGAGTTCCCATAAAAATATTAGCTGATTTCTCAAAAGAAACTTTGCAGGGAAAAAGGGACTGGCAAGAAGTATTTAAAGTGATGAAAAGCAAGGACCTACAACCAAGATTACTCTATCCAACAAAGCTATCATTTAGAATGAAAGGCCAGATAAAGAGCTTCCCAGACAAGGTAAAGCCAAAGGAATTCATCATCACCAAGCCATTATTACATAAAATGTTACAGGGACTTATTTAAGAAAAAGAATGAACGTTAAAATTACAACAAACTCACAACTATCAACAAATGATTCTAAAAAACAAAAACAAATTAAGCCAATAATTATAACAAGAACAGAATTATAGATATGGACATCATTTGGAGAGTTATCAGCTGGGAAGGTGGAGGGAGGAATAAGGGGAAAGGTACAGGGATTATGAAGCATAATTGGCAGGTACAAAATAGGGGACAGGAATAGTATAGGAAATAAGGAATAGTATAGGAAATAGAGAAGCCAAAGAACTAATATGAATGACCGATGGATGTGAACTAAGTGGGGAGGGGGAATTACTGTAGGGAATGAGGCACCAGGTAGAAGGGGGCAAAGGGGAAAAATTGAGACAACTGTAATAGAATAATCAATAAAATATACTCAATAAAAAGCTATGGTAATTTAGACAATGGAATACTATATGAAAGTAAAAAAGAAAAAACCTCTACTTTTTACAACAGCATGTATAGACCTAGAGACTATTATGTTAAGTGAAATAAGCCAGTCAAAGAAAGGCAAGTACATGATCTCACTTATATGTGGACTCTAAGGAACAAAATTAACTAATGAGCAAAATAGAATCACAGGCATAGAAACATGACAGTTTTAAGAGGGGACTGGGGAGGCTGAGATTGGTTGAAAGAAGATGAAGGGATTAGCCAAAGAACATATATGAAGGACACACGGACATAAACAACCATATGGGGATTACCTGATGGTGTGTGTCGAGGGGCTGAAAAGTGGAGGAGGACAAAGGAGGAAAACTGAGACAACTGTGATACCATAAACAATAAAATATATATTTTAAATGAGACCAAAGATATAGGAGTGATTTTTAAAGTTTCTACTTCTGGCAATATAGAGGGCTAGACACCCTGAAAACTGCACCAGCTCTCACACTACAAAGCAACTAGTTATTTCTTGTAAAGCTAAATTTACACATACTACATAATCCATACATTCCACTCTTACATGTGTTCCCAGAAACTCTTAGGCATGTATACCAGGAGACATGTTAAAAATTATAGTTCTACCCTGACTGGTGTGGCTCAGTGGATTGAGTGCTGGCCTGAGAAGCAAAGGGTCTCAGGTTCGATTTCCAGTCAGGGCGCATGCCTGGGTTGCGGGCTAGGTTCCCAGTTGGGGTGCATGTGAGAGGCAACCGATTGATTCTCTCAAACATTGATTCTGTTTCTCTTTCTTTCTCTCTCTCTCTCTCTCTCTCTCTCTCTCTCTCCCCCCCTTTCCTTTCCCTAAGATAAAATAAATAAAATATTTTAAAAATGTCTTTAGTACTATTTTTGCAATACAAAATCCTGAAAATAATCCAAATGTGGATCAACAGGAGAATGGAAATATCAATTTTAGAATACTCACATGATGGAAGGAATACTTAACCTTAAATCACAATGCTAAATTGCGAAGGAGAGTTCAAGAGAATACACAGTATATTGCCATTTCTCTGAGGTTAAAAAAAATGAAACTACACAAATACTGTTAAGAAAACATTACTTATTTGATAAAACTATAAGAAATAAAGAGGTGAAACCCAGAGAGAGAGATTATCTCTGTTGGGGGAAGGCATGGTTGGCCAAAGGATGTCAAAGAAGGAAATACAAGTGAAGGTTGATAATATTCTAGTGCTTATTTTGTTATCGTGCTTCATAATTTACAAGTATTAAATAATTATGTATCAAATATTACCTATATTTTTCTTTAAAAATGGCAACACAAGTTCAACCTTTCTTGAAAAACTTTAATACCAGAGTTATAGAACCCCATCTTTCTAGACAAGCTGATGAATGAGAAATTACAAGCATTATCCTTATTCTCTCCTCATATATATTGTAGTTTCTTTGATAAAGAAAACTGATTGAGTAGGGTTTTTTCTTTTTTATTTACTTATATTTTTCTATTACCATTTATCCCTTCTAAACCCTCGTCCATCAACACTTCAACTTTCCATCTCTGGGAGACTTCCATCTATTTTTGTCATCACTGCGTTCTTTTCCAGTTTTCAAAACACTCATTTTAAATACCTTTCAATTCCCACAAAGCTCTGAGAATAAAGAACATATATTACAGACTTCCAGAACAAATTTCAGAAATCAAAACTTCCGTTGGACTTTAGAAACCTACACATTTCTCTTGTTTAAAAAAAAATCATAAAAGTGGACTTAACCATTTAATACATAATATATATGGTTAAATACAACCTGATTGTGCAACCAGGTCAGAGTTTGTGTACATGCGAGTGTTTTATATATACTTTTTTTTCCTGATTATTAAAACAGTATATGTTTATTAAGAAAAAATAGCCCCTTATAATTTTCCATATATTTTCTTTAGTTAAACTCGAGAAAGAATGGGCCTAAGCCTGGCATTCTTATTGCTTCAGAATGGCAGAGCTAATTCACAATCCTAGCAGCAGTATGTCAAAGCCCATTTCCACAAATAGCTGGAATCATCATATTTAAAACCTTGCCAATTTTTATGGATCAGAAATGATGTAACATTTAGTTTTAATCTGCACTTTCCTGATTGCTAAACAAATTTTTTATTACTTAATGTCTGTTCTTTTTAAATGTCGCCATAAATCCTTTGGCCAATTTAAAAAAAAAAAGATTTTATTTCTTTATTATTTTTAGAGAGAAAGCCAGGGAGGAAGGAAGAGAGGAAGAAAAACATCATTATCTTGTTGCCTTTCACGTGCCTCCGGCTATGGACCTGGCTGGAAAGAGACCTGGTTTGCAACCTGGTTATGTGTCCTGACAGGGAATCAAACCAGCCAGCGACCTTTGGGTTCACAGGCCAGCACCATTCCACTGAGCCGCCAGCCAGGGCTGGCCAATTTTTTGTTAGGATGTTTACTTTTTATTAATCTATATATGTCCTTTGTATACATATAACCCATTGCTCTGTATGCTTCAGTCTGTGCTTTCTGTTATTCATTGCCTTTTTGTTTTTTTTATGCTGTTCCCTAAATTTGTTTTTAGTTTTAAAAAATATATATTTCATTTATTTACTTTTTAGAGAGGGGAAAGGAAGGAGCAAGGGAGGGAGAAAAACATCAATCTGTGAGAGACATTGATTGGCTGCCTCTCGCATGCCACCAGCTGGAAACCTGGCCTGCAACCCAGGCACTTGCCCTGACTGGGAATTGAATCAGTGACCTTTTGTTTTGCAGGCCAGCTCTCAATCCACTGAGCCACACCAACAAGGGCTGTTTTTAGATTTTATGTACCTAAATCAATCTCTCTTTTTCTTTGATTTCATCCTTTACTCTTATGCTTAAAAACACTCATACTGAGCTCAATAAATATATTCCTTAATTTCTCATATGGTTTCCTTTTATTGGGAAACATGAACCTGAAATCATTTTTTGTATGAAAATATAAACCAAGCAAAATTTTTTTAAATCATGAAAAGTTAAATTACTTCAATTTTTCCTGAGAATGTTTCAGAGAAATTAGCTACCTGTGTTAATCCTTTTTTTTTCTTCAAATACCATTTTGATCACTCATGGTCCAAGAACATTCAAATAATAAACCAAAACAAAGCAGATGTTAAAGACTGGTCTTCAAACATTACAGCCAATGATGCCACACTTGCCTATGATCTTGCTGATGTAAAACCACATCCACACCTCAGTGGCCACCAAACCATTCAGCAGAGCTTCCTTAACTATGAGATGTTTGAGGCTACCAGATAGCACTATTGACTATTTTTTTCAAGCTCTGAATAGCTATTGGGATCTCAGCAGGGGTTGGAGGAATCACCTCAACCTTGGCATGGTGCCAAAATGTGGCCAATCGGGGTTTGGAGTAAGTCACAGCAGCATTTACCAGCACAGGGGCCTTCTCAGCTAGGTTATGGACAAATTGAGCCATGGCTACAGAATGGAAATTCTGTGGCGCCACCAGCCAGCTGATGTGTTAATCTTTTAAAGACTTATTTTCTAGCTTAAGATCCTTTCTCCTTAAATGAATAGGCCTTGAACTAAAAACTTAACTGGTCTGACTAAACAGAAGCAAGCTTAGTGCTGTCTCTCAACTTCCCAGACTTAGTGGGCAAGAAAAGAGAACCCTGATCAAAGCAATAAAAACAGCTAAAACTTCTCACTATTCCGGCAGATCCAACACAATCACCATTGTTAAAGGGCAGGGTATTTCTCTGGAACAGCTGGATCACTCCTTGTAAGGGGTAAAACACATTTCCACCTATAGGCTCAGAGGTGCAAACAGCAGCAATGACCATGTGAAAGTCTTGCTGCCCCAACTGCTTCAAATAAACAGCCCTCTATTTATGGGCTAGACTTAGTTCAAAGGCCATCAGCCACGCAGGGATTAGGCTGGGCAAATGTAGCCCATTGATACTTTTTAAATAGATGGCTATAAGTCAGCTATACCCTTAGATTTCCAACACAGAATTACTGTTGAAACAAACTATTAAGTCAGATCGCTCAGCTTTATATTTATATATAAATCTAATTGGTTCCAACTAAATTGTCTCATTACAGAGTAGTTTCTGTTATAGGAGCCCTAAAAGGAAATCGTAGAGGAACTCTCCCAAAACACTTAAGGAATCTATTAATGTATTATCTTAAAAGTATACATCTTGCCCAGCAAGAAAAGAATAAAAAATTTAGAGGTTCTAAATGCAGTACACATCATTTGGGAAACACGCATACACTCTACATCAGGTCACTGGCCTGACATAGCCTCTGGTTGCAGGATGAACAGTTTGATAATATACAGATATGATACAAAGTGACAAAAATTTTGGTAAGTCAATTACAAAACTAAGAAGACCAGTAAGAACTCTATTCCATTCCAGAAGTATTTGTCTTGGGTCATCTCTAATGAACCAGAAGAGTCAGCATATTTCACAGGGGCTAAATAAAACTTTTTAAAAGGTTAACGGAAAAATATTTATGTGAAAAATGCCTCCAAATAATCTTTTAGTGGGTGGATTCAGCACATACCAGTGAATACCTTTGAGCTTAGTCCAATTTTGAATTAAGCTAGAGTTCACCTTTGAGAAACAATGAACCTGTTTTTAAGTAAAACCCTTTATTAATAAGAAACGTGGAATGTGAAGACAAAAAAAAGATATTCTCAGCTGAATTATATCTAAATACAAAGTTTTCCATGAACCATTAGGAGACCTTTAAAAAGCATAATCTTTTTTAAAAATTTGTTTGTCATTCATCTGTAAAAATCTAGCTTTGTGTGTGCATGCCAAGCATTAAATTGCCATGTGCTAAATTTAACACAAACTTCACATTACAGAATTACATTCTCTTGCCCTTCAACATGGCTATGACAATGATTTAAAGGGTAAAAACACCTTCATAGTAGTCTACCTTCAACTGCAATTCAGTCCAATGAAAAAAGCCTGGAAAACGTGAAAAAATTAGGTCCATATTTTAAATCTGCAGGCAATCAAGCCAGGAACCAGGCTATGTAATCACAATCACTTGCAAAACCATTTAAACTATTTTTTAGTTGTAATTGTTAGCAGTTTCTTAGGACTGTAATCTTAAAATAATATCTCCCACCCAAAAAATAGTAATGCCTCCCACTTCAAAAATTAAACGCATATGGTCATGAACTTTCTTTGTCTACCATAGTTAGGCGCTGACTATGCCAGGTTAAAACTCTTCTTTCCCTTTTCTCAATCTGCCTTCCTTTCTTTTACCTTTTGTATACTATGGCTCCAAGTTAATTTCATATTTATCTGAATGTTTGGCTAAAAATCTGATGTAATTATAATTTGTGAAGTAGAGTTTCACAAAGAAAACAATGAAGAGGAGTCACTTTAAGATGACATTCTATTTTTCATAAAGTAGTATGTTACCTTTTCAAATGTTATTCAAGAATGGCTAATCATTTTACAAAGGTTACATAATTAAAGATTCTCAACAATTTAAATTGGTATGCATGACTCTTAACAGAGCACACTGAATAAGATGTACAGTGAGTTTCTCTAGGTCAGACAACATGTCAGCAAGGCAGCCAACACCAGCAATCTCAAATTCCTATCTCCCCCAACACGTGCCATCCTGAGAGATCCCTGCTCTAACCTCTGCCTGTAAAACTCCAACACAGGTATTCCTCACAGGATACAAAACATTAGGACACAAAATTTTAAACGTTAGGAACTAAGTAAGTAGAAATGTATTTAACCTAAATGTTACCATAATATATGAATTTAAATTAAATTTAGCTAATGGATTCATCACTTGAGTGATCAGTTCCTAAGAAGACAACTTCTTCCCAATGTTGTCTTTGAGTAGCTATGACCCAGCCCCGGAAGACTCTGGGATCCCACTAGAAAGAGCTAGCTCACTTCAGAGTCAGGCTGCCCCCATCCTGCCTGGTAGGCTGAGGCAGGGACCACTCAGTGTTGACAGGAAAGGGCCCTAGAACCACAGCTGGGAAGGGGTGAGGGATTGTCTTCCTTTCAAATTCTCAGTAGAGCTACTGTAGACCAGAGGAAGTTTCAAGTGTGCACAGAATGGTTAAGTTTTAAACTGGTTTCAAATAGCTTTATCACATCAAAGATTAAATTGAAAGCATATCTTTTATTCATTCTTTCACATTTCTGATCACTGAATTTCATTGGCTTCTTTGTTCCTTCTTCCCCCACTTACAAAGGATTTCCCGGATCCATTAGCAAGTTAAAAACCAACAAATATATAAAGCTAAGAGGCAAAATATCACTGTTTAATGATGGAGTTTGCAGGTTATTTGTAATGTGATTTCATCTTAAAACTGTCAAGCTAAGAATTGGCATCCAGGCCTGACAGGTGTAGCTCAGTGGGTTGGATGTCATCCTGCAAACCAAAAAGTCACCGATTCAATTCACAGTCAGGGCATACACCTGGGTTGTGGGGCAGGTCCCCAGTTAGGGGCATGCAAGAGGCAAATGATCAGACACGTGGATGTTTTTCTCCCTCTCTTTCTGCCTCCCTTCACCTCTCTGTAAAATGTAAAATCTTAAAAAAAAAAATTAAAACTGACCTCCATATACAAATAAATAATGTTTCTATTTTTTGAGAAAATATCTAGTGCCAAAAGTAACTATTCAAGTATAAGCTATATACTTGAATATATCTTTGGTCACCATGTGCAAGCAAAAACATCTGACAGATAAAAGTTACAAATAAAAGTAACAGATACGAACAGAGTTTTGGACAAACCTACACAGAATTATATATATTTATTAAATAAAGAGGGAGAAGACACAGAAGGAAATCACGCCCACTACATGCTTACTAGAAAACAGGTACTGTGCTTAGTATGCGACATAAAACTGCAATCAATTTAATGCTTCTTACATTCCCTTACCAAGTAATTATAAACCTATATATTCAAACATCAAAGTAATTAAACTCTGAGAATCCTGAACTGATTACATTTTCCTTTGGGGTACCTGCTAAGCTATCATATTCATCATATATATATATGATCAAAGGCTTAGGACCCTATTAAATTATTTCAATTATTCCCAAAAGTAACTCATAAACTCCATTACATCACTGAAATATTCATTTCAAGAGGCTAGTTTTGATGATACAAATATTGAGTTCTTACAAGCATGCTTTAATAAGAGTTTGTCGCTAATCTCATTATACAGAGTAGAGCTGCTTATATTAAAAACTAAACTGACAGTTTGCAGAGTGAAGTTTATCTGGCATCCAGAGGTTATAAGGAAGAAAACTAGGAGTGAAAAATCAGAGGACTCCACTGGCCCCTCCCTTCGATAGGGTCTACACTCGCTGGTTGCTTTGTTTTCCTGATTTATAGTAAAATGGTCACTTCAGTAAAGATAGGTATTTTTGGGGAAAGGTGGGGAGGAAGTTAAAGATAAATGTCTACATTTCCCATGTATAACAGCCTGATCACATACCTTTGAAAAAAGAAATAAACTGAAGTGGATTTTTAGATGTCTTTTTTTTTTTTTTAAGATTTATTTATTGCCCTGGCTGGTAGTACAGTGGATAAGGCACCGGTCTGGTCTGTGAATCCAAAGGTCATAGGTTTGATTCCCAGCCAGGGCAACATAACTAGGTTGCAAGCCAGGTCTCCAGCCAGGTCCATGGCTGGAGGCAGGTGAAAAGCAACTGTACATTGATGTCTCTCTCCCTCTCTGCCTCTCTCTCTTCCCCTCTTTCTGAAATAATGAAATAAAAAATCTTAAAAAAAAAAAGTTTTATTTATTTATTATTTTTAGAGAGAGGGGTAGGGAGAGAGGCAGAGAGGGAGAGAGACATCAATGTATGGTTGCCTTTCACCTGCCTGCAGCCATGGACCTGGCTGGAGACCTGGCTTGCAACCTGGTTATGTGCCCTGGCTGGGAATCAAGCCAGCATAGACGTCTTTTAATACTAGATAATTAGAATGCAATTGTGAGCAAATTTATTCTTACATTTCTGGAATTCAATAGTTACTTTAATAAAATATTAAAAATTCTAATGACTCAGCACAATGTGAAAAAATGTTTATTGCAATGTTAAATGAAAACACAGTACAAACTTTGTTACAGACAAAATCTATCATCCATACCTACTCCTACTTTCCTATGGGAAATGGAGGTCTCTGTCACAAACTATGCATGGGGAAAATTTAAATGGAAATACTGGCTGTGGTAGACTTAAGACCATTGATGGATGTCACCATGAAGTGAATTTTTAGGGCATCATTCTTTGCATTGAAGTAAGACAGAGGAACATTCTGAATTTTAAATGGCTTTGACAATTGCTCTTTAATTGTAAAAACAATGGGCAGTTCATTAAAATCCTGATGTATCTTTACAACAGTGCTGGATAGAAGTTACAAATACTATTTGATATAATGGAAATAAAGAAATCTTCACAGGTATCTAAGAAAAGTAGAGCAAACTCTTCCCTAAAAAGGCATAAAATTATTGTACAGTCATGTTTACTAAGTAATTATCCTCAGCCTTGAAAACCATGGATAGCATAGCTCTTAGATCCTTATATCAATACAGGAATACCCCTGAATGTCTGTAATCTGTATTTTGAACAAGAATCATACAGTTGGCTTTGCACTATTTTATTTAGATTATGTGAACTTAATCTTTTAATTAATAACTGAATAACTTTTAATGTAAAAAATATCATTTTAATGTAAAAAAATACAATTCAGTAAAAATTTGTGTTTACCTAAAAAGAATTACAGGTGAGGGTGGGAAGAGGACAGAGGGGAGCAAAAAGGAGATGTTTGTAATGCAACAACAATAAAATTAAATTTAAAAAATAATAAATTTTTTTAAAAATTACAACTGTGAAAATTTGTTTTTAGAGTATAATGAGAGTGTAGATCATTGTTTTTCTTTTTTGATTCTTTCATACTATAATTATGTTGCAATAAAAACAACTTAAAACGAATGTTATCACTATGTGAATTAAATGTCTGCTATGACTTCCCCATATTAAGAATATAAGCACCTGTGTCTTTCAGCAATTCCACAAAAGCAAACATCACAACATCCTAGTACCCCCGTAACACTAAGTATGCCATCTTGAGCCAAGACAGACCCAATAAATACCCAGTGACCTTAGTCACTGAACCACCAATAAACACCAAGCATCGTTTAGAGACTTACTGTTATTTGTTGGTTCAGGAAAACCAGCCTTTGGACCACTCCATCCTTTGTTTTCCCCTGTCTGAAAGATTAAATCAATTGTTAAAATCCAGAGAAACAGAATGTTCAAAAAGAAAGAAGTAATCAATTAAGCAAGGGCAAAGGTCTCTCACATAGTTATTCTGCTTATTGTCTCCACCTCTGACCCCAGGACCATGGGCTCAAGAGTAACTATCTTGAACAATATTAACTATCCCTTTTCTACATTTAAATCTGTTTTTTATGTCTTGTTCTGCTTTTACCCTTATTTACATTTACAATTTAAGTTATCAAGAAGCCCCCGTATTTCATATATTAAATACAATGCCTACTTTAGGTGATTAAAAGTAAACAATTCTTATTCAAATAGTAAACCATAATCATCACCACAAAGCTAAAGAGACTAAAGGAGCTTCTTTATCCCTCCTGAGGTCAAAATAACAATATTACTATGTCTGTTCTAGAATGGTTCTTTTATTTTTTAAGATTTCATTTATTTTTAGTGAAGGGAGAAGGGAAGGAGAAAAAAGGGAGAGGAAAATTGATGTGAAAGAAGTATTGATTAGTTGCCTCTTATGCCCTCAACCAGGGTTGGGGCGGGGCGGGGGCAGGGGGGTGGTGCCTGCAACCCAGGGATGTGCCCTGACCAGGAATCAAGCCAGCAACCTTTTGGTTTACAGATGACATCCAATGTGCTGAGCCACATCAGTAAGGGCCTGGAGTAGTCCTTGGCAATGATCACCAAATATTATCCATAAAAAACCCTGAAAGCTAAGACCTAATTTTAAGTAAAACTTGTAATATCCTCAATTTCATCTGATAATTTGACATGTTTGGTGTAAACTTAGCCTGAAGTAGTAACTATATAATCAAATTAACCAGTGACATTAACTGACTATGTTCTCTTTCTTGAAGCTGATATTATTGATGCCAGGTACTCCTGGAAAGAAAAGGCACATTTCCTATTATCATCAGCATTGTATACTTGTTATCAAATGTCAATTATCTAATGAATACATTAGATCCAGCTATAAATAAAAACACAACTCTAGCAGACAGTTTGCCACTTTAAAAGGATTGAGGAAGTGTAAATTTTGTAAAAATGCAGATCTATGTTGGTGGGGAGGCTGGGGAGATGCCCACTCCTGTTCTCTGTGAAGTACAAGATGAGATCACAGAATGAGAGGGAAGCTGATCAAGGGCAGTAGTAAGCTGGTGCAAAGTGTGTATTTAGAAATAAGTCACTTTCACGAGGAAAAAAGCAGACTGATGAGAAGAAAGCAGGTTCTCAGGCAATGTTGGTAGTAATAAATTTAGCATTTTATGCAATCTTTCTTAATTCTTCTCCTTCTACTAATAACCAAGGTTATATATTAGATTATACTCACTATGCTTAATTTTTCACCTTCAACTGAATCCCAAGTCTACTGCTCTCTCATTTCTATCCAAACGCTCTAATGAGGCTTTTTCTAAGGCTTAGGCTTCAACACAACAGAGTGAAAACAAGGAGGAATCTCTTCTCTCTCCCAAAACATCTCTAAATTGATAATCTAACATCCCTAAAAATCTCTCTTCCCTCCCTTCTCCCACTCCCTGTCTCAAGAATAGAAAAGAAGTCAGCAGCAGAAGAGCTAAGTTCAAGTCTGGAACCTGGACAATAGTGAACAAGAGCTGCCCCTAACCTCAGTTGTCAGGAGGCTGAATTCAACAAAGAGCTCATAGACAGTAAACTGATGTGAACCCTGGAACCCCAGATACCCTCTGGAATTAGGAGTACACCTGCCACTTCTAAAGATGAACCTTGGAAGGACCTGAAACAGGACGATTGTTTAGAAGTTTTTCAAGGTGCTATGAAATCTCTAGGTTGTTTCATTCACCCCAAGCAGACAGATTTCCTACAAGGTTTCCCTTAGGTGAAAACACAGACTCTGGACACCAGGCACAGCTGAGGATGAGATTGCCACCCCAACACAGCAGGCAGGAGATAAGAGTCTGAGGTTATATCCCGGAAGCTAAGGTCCCAGCTCCCTTCCTCATTTGGGCCTCAGAAGATAGCACCCAGGCTTCTAACCCAAAAGGAATGGCAAAGACAATACAGGGAATAGAAAAAAAATTCAAAAACAGGATTAAAAACTCCTCAGAGACATAAAAAATTATTATACCTATTACACAAGAAGAGGAAGCTATAAAAAGGAGTATTTTGGAAATACAGAAGAGCTCTGGGACATCAAAAATATAAAGAGCCAAGCCAAAGTAAAAATTTTCAAAAAAGGACAAAAAACAAAACTGATGAAGTCTCCTAAAAATAGAATAAAAAGGAAAAGATATACAAATAAAAAAGAGAAAAAAGAAAGATCAGAAGATCATAAGACTAACAGATATCACAGAAGGAAATAATAGCAAAAATGGAATGAAAGAAATTATCAAAGAAATAATATAAGAAAGTCCTCAATTTAAAAATATATAAGTTTCTAAGCCCTGGCTGGTGGCACAGTGGTTAAGGTGCCAGCCTGGCGAACCCAAAGGTCGCTGGTTCGATTCCCCAGACAGGGCACATAACCAGGTTGCAAGACAGGTCTCCATTCATGTGCATAGCTGGAGGCAGGTGAAAGGCAACCATACATTGATGTCTTTCTCCCTCTCTGCCTCTCTCTCTTCCTCCCTCTCTAAAAAAATAATAAAATATTTGGAAAAAAAACATATATGTTTCTAGATTGACACACAAATACGCAAAACATTTTATCAAAGAATACATACATCAAATCAATCATTCATGATATTTCTGAACTCCTGGGAAAAGAACAGTTAGGAAAATGTGAAGAGGGAGAAGAAATACTAAAGTTTCATGTACAGACTGCCGAATCAGAGGGCACTGGAGTGTCGAAAGTAATGTTAGGAGGTAGAAAATTTGAAGCAATGCCTTCAAAACACTTAAAAATTACTTATATTTTAGAATTATATCTCAGGATACTATAAATCAAGTAAGTATGTGGGAAATGTAAAGGTATACAATCAGAAAGCTACTAAAAGTATATGCTCCATCAAAACAAAGAAGTAAATCAGAAACAATGGCAACTTAAAAAGGAAATTTCAGGGTAATAGTGAAGAGACAAAAGTTTTGAACAGACGCTTCAAAGAAGAGATATGAATGGGGAATAAACACATAAGATATTCAACATTACAGGGAAATGCAAATTAAAATCCAATGAGATAACATTATACACCTACTAATATGATTAAAACCAATAATATCAAGAACTGGAAAAGATATGGGGGAATGCAAAATGTTATAGCCTCTCTGGGTAAAATCCTTACAACTTCTTCTAAAGTTACACATGGACTTACTATGTACCCATATACATATACTATACTAGAAACAATATACTAGAAAAATATGTACACATATATCTTTATAATAGCCTCAAACTATAAACAACACAAATGTTTGTAAAGAATAAAATAATAGCCCTGGCTGGTGGCACAGTGGATAAGGTGTTGGTCTATGAACCCTAAGGTCGCTGGTTCGATTTCCAGTCAGGGCACATAACCAAGTTACAGACCAGGTCTCCAGCCAGGTCCCCAGATGGAGGCAGGTGAAAGGCAACCATACATTGATGTTTCTCTCCCTTTCTTCCTCCTTCCCTGCCCTTCTCTCTAAAAGTAATGAATTAAAAAAGAAACTGTGACTAAGAAAATAAATAAAATAATAATAAATGCAACAGGGTGGATAAATCTCAGCAAAAGAGGACAGACACAAAAAGCTACACACTGTATGGTTTGTTTTATATGACATTCTGGAAAAGGTTAAATTACAGAGATGATAGAAATCAGATCAGTGCTTGCTACGGGATTAAGAAAGGGGAAGGTATTAACTACAAATGGGCATTAAGAAACTTTCTGAGATAAAAGAAATGTTATAAATCTTCATTGTGGTGGTGGTTAGTTAGTGTATACACATGTACACAACCACATTTGTCAAAATTATTGAACTGAACCTCGATAAATCTGAATTTTTTAAACAGTAGGGGTATTTTAGTGCATACAGAATTTCTCTGTAAGCATATTTATTTTATTCTTATTTATCAAATCCTCATATAATAGTCACTAAACTTCAGAGACTATTCTAAATGCTATACAAATATTAACTCCTTGTGGAAGATGCCTTTAGGAAGATAGACTTAGAATCTAAGTGTCTCAGACTAACATTTTTTTAACATGTGAGGCTAACATACTTTTTTACTGTTTATTCTTTTGTGATATTTTAATTCATTCAACCATGTACATATCTTACTTATTTAAAAAAAATAAAAGAAACTTTTAAAATACTTTTATGTAAATGCCCCATAGTTTTATCCACTCAACTGCTGATGGACACTTGGGCTGCTTTCATACTTTGGTGATTGTAAATAATGTTGCAATTAACATTGGGGTGCTTATGGTCTTTCTAATCAGTGTTTTGGGTTCCTTCAGATATATTCCCAGAAGTGGGATCACTGAGTCAAAAGGCAGATACATTTTTATGTTTTTTTACACAATGGAATACTACTTGACTATAAAAAAGAAGAAAAATTTTACCCTTTATAACAGTATGGATGACCCTGGAGGACATTATGATAAGTTAAATAAGTCAATCAGAAAAAGACAAATACCATATGATTTCACTCATATGTGGAATCTAATGAACAAACTAAACCAACAAGCAAAACAGGGACAGACTCATAGATAGAGAGCAGGCTGACAGCTAAGGTGTGGGAGAAGTTAGGGGTGGAGGGATTGTGCAGAAAGGTAAAAGGACTCATGGACATGGACAACAATGTGGTATTGAGGGAGGAGGGGAGTATAAGAGAACTAAATGGTAGTAGAAAAAACACAATAAAAAAAGGAAAAGAAGATATCCTTGAGCACAGGAAAATAAAAAAATAAATAACTAAATAGTGCTTTTGACAGTTTCTAAAGTTCCCTAAGATCTTACTGGCAAGTCAATGTACTTGGTCCCCTCAACTGATCTCAGCCTCATCTGGCTGCCACCTCTTTCCCTGTGTTTCTCTACTTCTCCCTCTTCCTGTGTCCTCCAAGCACATAACCTGCTACTGAAATCCAACCACAGATACTTCGGAAATATCTCTGGTATCCTTCCCCTTCTCTCACCACCACCACCTTGGTCCATACCCTCAGTATCTCTTACCTGAACAATCAACTAATCCTGCTCACATCTACTCACTCCATTACATTTAGGAAGAAAGGGAGAGAAGCATCAATGTATGGTTGCCTTTCACCTGCCTCTAGCTAAGGACCCTATAAAGAATACAAACCTGATCACGTCACTTTCATGCTCAAATCTTAAATTAGTAATTCTCCAAACTCTTTACTTGCCTATTCCTGACTTCAGATTCATCTCCATGTTCTCTAGGTTTCAGAATTCTATAATTTTTGTTATAGGATTAAAGCTCCTCACCCCAACACTTACTGCTCAGATCCCTAAATGCAAGGGACCAGCTTTCAATCATCTTGCCTTCGGCTAGTGGGTGCAATGGTCAATTGTACGTGTCAACTTGTCTGGGCTACTGTGCCCAGATATGTGATACAACATTATTCTGGGTGTTTCTGTGAGGGTGTTTTGGGAGAGACTTGCATTTAAATAATTAAACTTTGAGTAAAGCAGATTGTTCTCCATCATGTGGGTGGCCTCATGAGTTGAAGGTCAACTAGATGAAAGGCTGACCTCCCAAGCACAAGAGGGAACTCTTCAGTAGAACTGCACCCGAACTGCAACGCCTGCCTGAGTTTCCAGCCTAACTGGCCACCCCAGCAGACCTTGTGCTAGCCAGGCCTCCACCACTGAATGGATCAATGTTTAAAATAGGTCTGTCTCAATGTGATGCTTAACTATATACATGTACATACATATGTGTGTATGTACATATATGTACACATGCACATATGCTATTGGTTCTGTTTCTCTGGGGAACCTTGACTAATTATATAGTGGGTATCAAAAAAAATATTTTAGAAGTCCAATGTACTATCCATTGTGCTACAGAGCCCACTAAAAAATGTATTTTAAATTAATGAAATTTGGGGCCAGGCTGGTGTGGCTCAATGGACTGACACTGGCCTGTGAACCTAAAGGCTGCTGGTTCAATTCCCCAGCCAGGGCACATAACCAGGTTGCAAGCCAGGCCTCCAGTCAGGTCCATAGCTGGAGGCAGGTGAAAAGCAACTATACATTGATGCTTCTCTCCCTTTCTTCCTCCCTCCCTGCCCTTCTCTCTGAACATAATGAATAAAATTTTTTTTTAAAGTATTAAAAAATACTAATGACGTTAATGTTGTTTTTTTGTTCTGTTTTGTTTTCACTTAACTTACAAATTAATGTCTGAGAGTTATTTTGACATGTTTTTCTAAGTCATTCACCAAGTTTAAGTCAATACAAAAGTGTTAAGTTAAAACAACATATACACAATATAAGAACTACAGAAACTTGAACACATGTTAGGTTTCATGTTACAAATATTTTTAAGGAAGAAAATACATTGACTACCCAGGTTATAAAAACAGAACTGAAATCTCTAGCAATACCACACAGACAAATAATTTTTTAATCACTCAAAATAATTGCCTACATATTTACAGCTGCCTTGAAAAGCATATCTAAATGTTCTTTAACAGATGGTTTTGTTTCTACAGAAATGTGTTCCTGCAGAAACTGAAAATATCTCTGAAACAGAATCCTTAGGTGAGAAAATGGAAAAAGATTGTTTTTGATAAGAAATAATTATTCAGCCTATGTTATATTTTCATAGAAAGAAAATGTTAATAATAATTTCTATGTGTGCATAGGTAAAATAATAATATACTACAAAATGAAATTCAGCCAGTTCTTGACAAGTTATCTGCCAAGTCCTGAATTCAGGGTTCCCTGCCTCTCTTGCAACAGAGGCAGGTGTTAATGATGTCATTAACTGTGCAGAAGAAACAGAAAACCATGAACGTAAGTCTTGGCAGAAAATAAACACCCTCTGAGTTTACCTTTAAATTTAAAATAAATAGAAAAATTAGTTTATAGAGTGTGTCCAATATAGTTCCTGCCCTAAAGGGATAACTCAGGATCTTTATTTCCAGTGTTTGCAGGTATAGTTCAGAAATAAAAACTAAACTCTGTTCTTAAAAATTTAGCACAAATTAAAACTGTCTACATGGCAAAACTGACCAGTCAATAAGCTAAAAATTACTAGATCGAGATTATAACAAATACACACAGCCATACAAATTTTTAGTATTTGCTAAATGTAATATTATACCTACTATTTCTTTTTCTTGACATCATAACCATACGTTATTTTAGAATGGGACAATCTATCTTTCAAATATAGAGTACTGCCTTAAAAAAGTTAAAATTTGACATCTACTTTAATACCAGTTAAGACATACGTAGAGTCAAGGAACATTGGAACAGAATTTATTAATCACTTTGCTATCTTGACCAAATAGGAAATGTACATGTAAACTTAACTCTCACCTTGTCAAGTTGATCTTGAAGACTAGTGGATGCTTTATAACCAAGTTGTAACAGCATTGCTTCCGCTGCATTTTTTTTGGCTATCTTTTTATTAGGTCCTGTTCCAGTAGCAACTTCATTGCCTACCTTGACCTGGTAAGATTAAAGTAAGAATTTAGCAAGAGTTATTTTGATAAACAGGAACTCCTTAACACCATAAGGCAATGTATTCTGTTCTCTAGCATCCAAAAAATATAAAGTCCACTCCATAATAAGAACAATTTGATAAAACCCCATTTACGTAATGTTAGATACATACAAGTGAAAATATACATGTAGAAAATATGGAAATAAGGTTCTCAAAACATCAATGCAGGTTATTGTAGAATGATAGGATCCTGTAAGATTTTTACTTCCTTACATATTTCTGTATTATTTGATTTTTTAAACAATAAGCTTATATCAATTATTTAAACAGAAAAACAAAATTCACATTGTAACAGAGTATATGTTGATTCTAACTGCATTTAGTAATCTTATTTTTTTCTTTTTTTATTGTTGTTTCTATTACAGTTGTCTCAATCTTTTCCCCATTGCTCTCCACTGAAAGGGTTGACTTCATGTTGGTGCCATTTAAAATAATATTCACAGCCCTGGCTGGTGGCTCAGTGGATAGGTGCCAGCCTGCGAACCCAAAAGTCACTGGTTCGATTCCTAGCCAGGACACATAACCAGGTTGCAAGCTAGGCCTCCAGCCAGGTCCATAGCTGGAGGCAGGTGAAAGGCAACCATACATTGATGTTGCTCTCCCTTTCTTCCTCCCTCTCTAAAATTAATAAGTAGAATCTTTAAAAAATAAAATAAAATGTTCACATTGCATTACCAATGTTACAAAGGTTTATATTAAATGTTCTTAAAGAATTAATATACAGAGGTTAGTACAATATTATGATTAAGAACAAAGACTTTCAAAGTCAACTTGGGGTGTGAAATTCAATTCTACTACTTCCTAGCTATATGAACTGATTCAAATTATTTAACATCTCTAAACCTCAGTTTTTTTAATCAGTGAAAGAGGAGTAATACTACCTTACAGTGCTGCTTTGAAAATTAAATAAGAAAATGTATGTTAACTGCAGTGCATTAATCATATTACTTATTAAACAGGTTTTTTAATCATTAAAACTATTCCACAGTTCTCTTTCTTAAGTATTGCATGTGTGTATATATATGTATGTACATATATTTAAGTGTATATAACTCAACTTATATCCACATATAAATTTTCTGAGTTGAGTAATACTTTTAGAGATGCATGTGCCAAGAGACACGACAGATATAAAACATAAATTTGAAAGTAAAAGAGAATAAAACTACCAGACAAAATAGAAAATACACAACTTATAGTGGGATTTTTTTTTTACACACTGGTCTCAAAAAGTGATCAAAGAAACAAGATAAAAAGATAATCACAATTATGAATATTAAACAGTGTAATTTAGTGATCTCTGGGCAAAAGAAAAATTCTAGTGAAAATTAGAAAATAGTTCAAACAATAGAAATGGAAATACAATATACTAAAACTTGAAGGATGCAGCTATTGGAGGATCTAAAAGAAAATATACAGCCATAAAAAAATAACAAGCTAAACATCTATCTTAATATACAGCCATAAAAAAATGATGAGCTAAACATCTATCTTAAGAAGTTATTAAGAACCTATGTACACCTATGTTCATAGCAGCACTATTTACAATAGTCAAGTGCTGGAAAGAGCCTAAGTGCCCATCAGTGGATGATTGGATAAAAAACTTTGGTACATTTACACAATGGAATACTATACAGCAGAAAGAAAGAAGGAACTTGTACCCTTTGCAACAACATGGATGGAACTGGAGGGTATTATGCTTAGTGAAATAAGTCAGTCAGTGAAGGACAGATACCATATAATCTCACCCATTACAGGACAATAATGAACAAAACTAACAACAAGCAAAACAGAACCAAATATATGAGTACAGTGAATAGGCCTTCAGTGGTCAGGGGGAAGGGGGTTGGGGGGAGGTGGGAGGAAGAGGCAAGGAAGGGGAGCAGTTTAGACAAGAACCTAGTGTAAAGGAACCATGGACATGGACAACAGGTGGGATTGACTTTGGGGGAATGGGTGGGTGGGGAGGGGGACAGAGGGGAGCAGAAAGGGGATGGATATAATACAACAATTAAAAAAAAAAAAAAAGAAGAAGAAGAATTAGGGATTAAAAAAAAAAAGAAGAAGTTATTAAGCCCTGGCCAGTGCTGCTCAGTTGGTTGAAGCATTGTTCTGTAAACCGGAAGACTGTGTGTGAGCTTGGATCCTGGTCAGGTCACGCACCTAATGATCAGTGTTTCTCTCTCATATCGCTGTTTCTTTCCCCCAACCCCTTCCTTTCTCTCCCTCTAAAATCAATAAAATGTCCCTATATGAGAATAAAACAGTTGTTAAAAATAAAATAAATTCAAAGACAACAGAAGAATAAAGACAAATGCAGAACCCTGGCTGCTGGCACAGTGGATAAGGTGCCAGCCTGAGCTGGTTCAATTCCCAGCCAGGGCACATAACCAGGTTGCAAGCCAGGTCTCAAGCCAGTCAGTAGCTAGAGGCAGGTAAAAGGTAACCATACAGTGATGTTTCTCTCCGTCTCTGCCTCTCTCCCTTCCCCTCTCTAAGAGTAATAAATAAAATCTTTAAAAAAAAAAAAAAAGAAAAGAAAAGACAAATGCAGAAACTAAGGAAACAAAAACAAAGTACAAAAGAGAAGTTTGAAAAGCCAAAAGTTGGTTCCCTGAAAAGAATAATAAACTGACTGGTAAGGTAAGACTGACTGGACACAAATAAGAATGAAAATAGGTCTACAATAATTTCTGTAGCATTACAAAGTAATAAGAATATTAAATACTTCAGATAAAATTTTATGAAAATTAAGATTAAATGGAAAAATTCCTAAAGAATTATCAAAAACTGTCACAGAACAAACCAGTTAAAGACTTATTATTACTAAAGAAATTAAAACCATAATTTTTAAAACTCCACAAAAGACCTGAGAGCTTTTCCAGCAAATTCTACCGAATATTAAAAAAAAAAAAAAAATCATGCTAATTTTACATAAATTCATCCAATATTAGCAAAAGAGGACTCAGTTCTCAATCTTTCAGTGAGGAATCACTTTAATTCCAAAATTCAACAAAAACAATATAAGAAAGAAAATTACAGACCTGTTTCACTCATAAATATAAATGCAAAGTTTAAACCATATAATAGTACATTAAACAAAGCAATACAAAAAAATAATCTGAACAAAAGTTTACTCCAGAAATACAAGTCCAGTCTAACATTTGAATCTCAAACAAAATCAATCAATGGAAACTGCTGTATTAATGGGTTAAGGAGACAAACTATGTGGCCATCATAAGGGAGCAAATTGATGAAATTCAATGTATGTTTATCATAAAAACTCTTAGCAAAAGAAAAACTCTAGTGAAAGAAACCTCTTCCTTAATATGATAAAGGGCATTAACCTACAACAGACCTTGGCAAACATTATACTTAATGTTGAATTTTGAAATTAGAACACAACAAGGAAGACCTCTATTTTTATCAGTATTTAGCATTTTACCACAAATCCTAGACAAAGCAGTAAGGCAAAAAGAAAAAGATATATATAAATGAGAAGTGTATAAACTCATTATTTGCTGATGTGAAATATATGTTTGCATAAACATTTATTTATTTATTTATTTATTTATGTGAAACGCAACAAAATGTTACAAATAAATTGTAAAAATTTATGAGTATAAGTTTTCTCAATAAAAAGTAGTATACAAAAGCCAACTGCATGTATATATTCCATCGATAATCATGTGGAAACTGAAAAATATTAAGTGCTGGCTGGTGTGGCACAGTTGACTGATACCAGCCTGAGAACCCAAAGGTTGCTGGTTTGATTCTCTAGTCAGGGCACATAACCAGGTTGTTGCAAGCCAGGTCTCCAACCAGGTCCATAGCTGAAGGTGGGTGAAAGGCAACCATACATTGATGGTTCTCTCCCTTTCTTCCTCCCTCCCTGCCCTTCCCTCTGAAAATAATAAATAAAATCTTTAAAAAATATATTAAGACACCATTTACATTAAATTAAAATATCTTTACACAACCGTGGCTGGTGGTACAGTGGATAAGGTGCTGGCCTGTGAACCCAAAGGTCACTGGTTCGATTCCCCAGCCAAGACACATAATCAGGTTGCAAGCCAGGTCCATAGATGGAGGCAGGTGAAAGGCAACCATACATTGTTGTCTCTCTCCCTCTCTGCCTCTCTCCCTACCCATCTCTCTAAAAATAATAAATAAAATCTTTTAAAAAATATAAAATAAAATAAAATAAAATACCCTAACACAGAAAACTAAGCATTACTGAGAAAAATTAAGATAAACCTAATTAAGAAAGATATGCTGTGTTCATGCATTGTAGACTCAGTATTATAACATTACCGATTCTCTTCAAATTGACTTATAAAGTCAATGAATTCCCATTAAATCCCACACATATTTTTACAATACTTCACAAGCTGATTCCAAAATGTACATGGCAATAGAGAACTAAGAGCAACCAAGACTCTTTTGAGGAAGTACATGGTGGGGCACTTATTCTCCTGGATATCTAGATTTACTACCAAGTTAACATAAGGGCAAAGAAAGATAAACTTGACTGCATTAAGATTGTTGACTTCTGTTCTGCAAAAGGTATCATTAATAGAAAGGAAAGTCACAATACAAGAGAACACATTTGAAATGCCACGTAAGTACAAAAGACTTACATTACACCATATATAGTGGATTGTTTTTTTTTTTGAAGATTTTAGTTATTATCTCCAGAGTGAAGGGAAGGG
Organism: Noctilio leporinus; assembly: GCA_004026585.1. Taxonomy (NCBI): domain Eukaryota; kingdom Metazoa; phylum Chordata; class Mammalia; order Chiroptera; family Noctilionidae; genus Noctilio; species Noctilio leporinus. Next base: position 16,563 of record PVIW01002683.1, on the reverse strand, counting down.
AGAGAGGCAGAGAGGGAGAGAGACATCAATGTATAGTTGCCTTTTACCTGCCTCCAGCCATAGACCTGGCTCGAGACCTGGCTTGCAACCTGGTTATGTGCCCTGGCTGGGGAATCAAACCAGCAACCTTTGGATTCGCAGGCTGGCACCTTATCCACTGTGCCACCAGCCAGGGCCTATAGTGGATTTTTAAAAAGTCATGTTTTTTAAAGCCAACAGAAGTGGGCAAGAGAGGTGAACAAGCAATCTCTATCTGAAAATATGGAATATTTTATCAGATGTCATTATGCTTTGTTTAAAAATAATTAGAGACTTCTAACCAAGATGGAGGTGTAGATAGACACACTTTACCTCTGTGGACAACCATAAAAGTGATTACATCTACCTCAAAACAAAAAACAACCAGAGCTACCAGAAAATCGAACTACATGTAAGTCCAACAAAGATTTAAAGAAGTAATACTCATCCAGACATATGTATGTATAGGAGGAACAGAGATAGGGAGGTGGGGTGGAGAGGATTCAGTGTGGCAGCAGCATCAAGCTGGCAGAATGAGTGATCACACACATTATAAAATCCAGGATGGACACCTGGGAATACCAGCCCTAGTTCAGACCTCACAGTTCATGGTTCTAGCACCAGAAAATGACGTTTGTTGCTTCCAGCTATGAAAACCAGTGGGGGCTGAGAGGAAGAAACTGCCTGTCTCGAAGAAGAGTTTGTTTAGAGGCCCCCAAAGTCTTAGAACGTCCACAAACCCACTCACTCTGGGAACCATCATCAGGGCAACAGCTAGAGTGGTGCCAGTCACACACAGAAAGTGGGTAAAATGACCAGAAAAGGAACAAGTAGCACTGTTCCCTCTCTGACCCCTCCCCCACATACAGTGCCACAAGGCAATGAAACCAGTTGCCCAGCACAGATGAATACCCAAGGCTCTGCCTCTTACAATGTAACAAATGTGACAGCTTTACCTAACGCACAGAGACACAGAAGCCTATCAAGGTGAGAAAACAGAAAAGTATGGCCCAAAAGAGGGAGCAGATCAAGGCTCCAGAGGGAGAACTAAGCAATACGGAGATAGCCAGCCTAACAGATGCAGAGTTCAAAACACTGGTGATTATGATGCTCACAGAAATGACTGAGTACAGCGAACCGCTAAGGAAAAGTGAAGGCCACACTAAGTGAAATGAAGAAATATCCACATGAAATCAATACTGAAGGGAAGGAAGCAGTGTTCAAATCAATGATGTGGAACATAAGGAAGAAATAAATAGTCAGCCAGTTCAATTAAGAAACAAAAAATGAAAAAAATTAGTAGGAGAGGCTTCGGAACTTCTGGGACAACTTTAAGTGTGCCAACATCCCAAACATAGGAGTGCCAGAAGAGGAAGGGCAAGAAATTGAAAACTCATTTGAAAAAATAATGAAGGAAAACTTCCCTAATTTGGTGAAGGAAATAGACATACAAGGCCAGGCCCAAAGAGGACATATATAATTAAAATGCTAAAGGTTAAAGATAGAGAATCTTAAAAGCAGCAAGAGAAAAGAAAAGAGTTACTTACAAAGGAGTTTCCATAAGACTATCAGCTGATTTGTAAAAAGAAACTCTGCAGGCAAACAGGTACTGGCAAAAAGTACTCAAAGTGATGAAAAGCAAGGACCTACAACCAAAATTACTCTATCCAGGAAAACTATCATTAAAATGGAAAGTCTGATAAAGTGCTTCTGAGGCAAGGTAAAGCTAAAGGAGTTTATCATCACCAGACCCATATTATATGAAATATTAAAGGGACACACTTAATTAAAAGAAGAAAACCAAAACTATGAACGGTAAAATGACAGCAAACTCATAACCGTCAACAAATGAATCTAAAAAACAAGAACAAACTAAGTAAGCAACTAGGTAGGACAGGAACTGACAATATGGGGATCATATCTACATATGTCAGTGAGAGGGACAAGGGAGAAAGAGGGAAAAGGTGCAGGGATCAAGAAACATAACTGGCAGGTACAAAATAGATGCAGACATTAAGAATAGTAAAGTAAATGGAGAATCCAAGGAACTTATATGCATGACCCATGGACCTGAACTAAGAGGGAAGAGGATTGCTGAAAGGATGTGAGGAACCAGGAAGACGAGGACCAAGGGGAAAAAACTGGGACAACTATAGCATAATCAAAAATATATATACTGAAAAATTAAACAAAACAAATAAACAAAGCTCTAAAAAAATTAGAAAGCTTCAATACCTTCTTGCCACATTAATAAAATTTCACAATGACAACATACTGGGTACTAGCAATGAATGAATATGTGGTATAACTAATTCCAGTTTCTAGATATAAAGCATACTTCTACCCCTATTTTTCCTTTTTGGCTTTTGTGTCATACTGGCTATTTCACTTGTCTCAGAACACAGATTCCCATTTGGTACTCACTTGTATACTGTTTACTATTTAGTCTGGCCTAATTATTTAGAGTTTTATGGTACTATTTTCATCACTACTTTTAAGTTTCAGTGAACCAACTACTTTTAAGGAACTAGAGGGAAAAAGTTTAAACAATGTACAAGCTTTACATCAAAGAAACTTGCATTTTTAATTTTTTTTAAAAGAGTTTATTTATTATTTCTAGAGAGAAGGGCAGGGAAGAAGGAAGAAAGGGAGAAACATAAATGTATGGTTGCTTTTTACCTGCCTCCAGTTATGGACCTGGCTGGAGACCTGGCTTGCAACCTGGTTTTGTGCCCTGACTGAGAGTCGAACCAGTGACCTTTGGGTTCATAGGCCAGCACCTTTTCACTGAGCCACCAGCCAGGGCCAGAAATTGCACTTTCTAACAGAATTTTAGTCAGAATGAGCTATAGTTCATACAGCACATGAAATATTAAAAATATATTCATTATAGAATTTTTGAACTACCACAAATCTCATGGTTCAAATACTTGCAGTGTTTTTGAAATATTCATTGCTTTTTGTTCTGATACCAGAAACTACCACATTATGACAAATCGGCAGTGATGTATAGGCCTCACTCAGAAGCACTTGGTCTAGTACCATTCATGGTAGGTCTGTGGAAGCAGATGAACACCTACCAACCCTCATGTCTGTGTGGGACTGCACTTGACCTAAATACAACAGGCTACAGATATAATGTGCTTGAGTCTCTGGCTGGAGTCAGCCCCTGGTACCCGATGATTTTTCCAGTGTTCCATTTGTTCCCAGCTTCAGCAGCCCTTGAATTGCTGATGGAATAATGCTTACTAGCTAACAGATCAGGCCAGCTATGTCAGAAGCTTCCTTTATTGCTCTGAGTGTCAAACAACTGACCAAAGTTAAATAAAAGCAAAAGATAACTGAGAGCAAAAATGTTTCATCAGTTTTCACATGCTGTGTACATAGCACATACTGATTCAATTTTTCTGCTGGTTCATCCCCACATCTCATTTGTCTATATAGGCCTGAGTCCTTTGGCTCCAGGTCCTGCTCTTGGGCATGCTGCTCCCATCTTGGTACTCACTTTGGGTCTATGTCTGCTGGCTTTCCATCTAACCTATTCATTCCTTCAAGACTTACTTCAGGAACAGAAGCGTCCAGAATCATTACACCCGTCCACCCCCACCTGTTTCACACAAGTTCTTACAGAGCCATGGTTCAGTAGTTTGTGAGCAGCTACCCTCAGTTATTTAATATTAAATAAGACTGCTGAAAAAATTTTGAATTAAAGAATTTTTAATAAAAAAAATAAATTTTTAAAGACTGCTGTGGGGACTCTGATTTCCTGTTAACAGCACTTTTAAAAAACCACTTCTGTATAAAAGTCAAGCAAGTATACAATAAACCTTATAAGGCATCTTCCCAGAAAAGCTCACATATTTTTTAACTATTATAAGTAATAGTTTTATGTTAAATGTTAATTTTTCTGCAAAGAAGTTCAATTTTATTATGTAATAAATTTCAGACTGTATATTGTTTTAGAAAATAATTTAAGTAAATCAAGACCCCAAAAAACTAACAGAAAAGTTATAAAACAACATTAAAAACTTCATTTATCTTTCAGAGTCACAATAATCACAACTAAAAAAATAATATGATATATAATCATACAGTATACTGATATGCAATTTAATTTTTTAACATTTTTCATTTTGAAAAATTAAAATATTTGTATCTACAAAAATAAAAAGCTTTAAGAAATTCGCTCTGGAACTAATATGCAAATAATGTCATCAGAGATCTTCTTTTATCTAGCAATCAATACAAGTAACTACATACAGTTTACAACATACAAGTTCACATTTTAGTGGTAAGTAAATATTAGCAATTTCTCTATAGATATTTTACTTCCCTGTTCAATTTTAACAAATGATCACATTGCTTAAGTGGTTTATAGAAAAGCCTTTACTTTGATAAGGTTGCTGCAATACAGTAATGAATCCACTGGGGCTTCCAGGAGGGGAAAAACAATATGAATTCAGTGTGAAAACATGTAAACGCACAGCCAAATGTTTCCATTTCACTAGAATGTTATGAATACCCATAAAATGGGAGCTGGTGTAAGGTACTCTAAATTCCTCCTTCAAAAGGGGTACTCAATCCACCCCACAGAAAAGAAATGGTTTAATAACATCAAAGCTAGTTTTTATTCCTAATACAGATCTGAAATCTAGGTAATTTTTTTTCTTTCAATCTTTGGAGGTCAAAGAATACTTTCTAAAATTCTTCAAACCAAAGAATGGAAAATATACTAGCTCTCAATCAGGCAGGCAGGTAGGAAGCAAATACACACCGAAGGTTTATTAAGGTCCCACTATATACAGACCACTGTATTGGATACAATAAGATAAAGAAATATAAAGATTATAAATTAGGAAGGAAGGTTAAGTTTAAATGGGCATGGAAAGTTCATCAACATGAGAGACCATACGTGAGTCTCAAAATTTTTTACATATGGTCAGCATTTAATAAATATCTGTTCATTTTAACTGGACTATATTAAAGGTGAGATCCATGGGTTTGATTGGAAAAAAGTTTCTTTAACAAGCCAATTATAACAGAAACATTTTGAAGACAATAAGGATAATTCAAATATAGATTGATTATTAGGGTTCTAATGAATCATACCTAATGTAAGAAAATGTAGGAAAAACATATTTTTTAGAGATACACACTAAATACGTAGGTTGAAATAATATATAGTTAGGAATCAGCTTTGAAATTCTTCAGGAAAAGAACAGAGGGAGGAAGTAAAGAAAAATTAGCAGTTGAATCAAATGTGGTAAAAAATCTGAAATGTTGTGTCTAGATGATGGGCATATTCCCCAACATGCCATTTCACTATTCTTTACAGTATGTTACCAAATATATCTACCTTTGGATATGTTTGACATTTTCATAATAAAAATTAAATGTATCTGCAACAGTGGGGCTTGAGCTGGCAACTGCTGAACCACAGATGGGAGGTGAAAGAAGGAGGGCATTTTAGGTAGTCTACCTCAATGCCAGTCCCCACTCATCTGCCAATCCACTAGCAGCCACTTGCCAATTTTTCTGGCTGCACAACACCCTAGTTGAAACTCTCAGCAACTCCAAGTCCCTCAGTTCTCACCATGGTTAGGGAGATAGCTAGCTCTCTTTCCCTAATTTTCCTGAAAACCAAGTTCATACTCTTGGCCCTGTTCCATCTATAGCCATCCTTCCCAATTTTGTTTCTAATTTCATCAGTCTCCTAGTCCCAGTAGTTAATAGACTCTGACTGCTCACAGTAAGAGACAAGCCTTCTAAATGATAAACTCGGGCTAAATAACTTGTGTGAACTCAGTCCCTTCAAAACTCTTCTGTTTATTCTAACATGTCCTTGACACTTGAATGTTTCCACCAAGGCTTGAAGGGAATAAATTCTCTTAAAGGTAGATAGTGTTACTTCCTGCTATTAATTCCTAGTCAGCCTTTCCTCCATCTCTCTAGTCCAACCTGAAGATTTCTATATTTTTTCAATAGTTAAAAAAACTCTTCTCACTTAAAAGTTAGAAATACCTGCATCACAAATTCCCGACGGCGAGGCATTCCTCTCTCTGAAAGCAAAACATAGTCTGGCTCCTTCTCCTTCTTGGCCTGTTGAATTTGAGCCAGGCGGCTAATGGGGTTCATTCCTTGACCATATTCTGGTCCAGCCTAAAGAACAATGTAAGAAAACATTTCAAAACATGCTTGTAAAAGTTGTTATTGGATCCTTAAAGTGGTTCACTCCTCCTCCCCTATACCCCAAAACTGTGACTGGAGAAGATAAATGAGAGTCATTTAGAAAGATTTATGAAGGAAAAGCATAAAACAGATCTGAAACTAAAGCTTGTATAGAATTTAGGGCTCAGAGGTATTACTGATAAATTGGGTTAACTTATTCTGCTTTTAAATTCTTCAGTGTAGAGTCTTCATACTTCTGTTCATCAAAAAACACCAAAAGAATGTAAGACAAGCCATGAATTGGAAATAGTTATTTGCAATACATATAACTAAAAAAGATAAATTCAGTATGTAAAATGTTTTTTAAAAACTCCTAAAAAGTATTAAGAAAAATAGGCAAGAAACATGAATAGATTTTTAATAGATGAAAATCATATGAAAAAATAATCTCATCAGGACTCACAAAATGCCTATCAAAACCATAGTGAGATACTATTTCACACCCATCAATTTAGCAAAAATTAAGAAGTCTGACGGCCCTGTTTGGTGAGAACAGGGAGGAACAACAGAAACTTACACAGTGCTAATAGTAATATAAAATGAAAACAATTTGACAATGTCTAGTAAAGACAAAGATGATACATGTATTCCCTAGCAACCTATTCATCATCATGTATATACCTCAGAAAATTGTTACCCATATATCCTTATGTTCAGGAATACCCATAGCTACATTATTTGAAATAACAAAAAAAAAAAAACAAAACCTGAAAACAACCTAAACATTCAACAAAAGAAGAATAAATAAATTATGGTACATTCATACAATGGAATGGCATAGCACAGTGAAAATGAAAAAATTATTGTTACATGCATTAAGATGAATTTCAGAAAAAATGATGTTAAGTGAAAGCCCTGGCTGTTGGCTCAGTGGATAAGTGCTGGTCTGCAAACCTAAAGGTCGCTGGTTCAATTCCCTGCCAGGGCACATAACCAGGTTGTAAACCAGGTCTCCAGCCAGGTCCATAGCTGGAGGCAGGTGGAAGGCAACCATACATTGATGTTTCTTCCCTCCCTTTCTTCCTCCCTCCCTGCCCTTCTCTCTAAAAGTAATGAATAAATTCTTTAAAAATAAAAATAAAAAGATGTTAAGTGAGAAAATCAAGCACAGAATACATACAGTATGATGTAATTTATGGAAAACCCAAACAACCCTGAAATTAAGTAAGAACTCAATAAATGGAGAAACATGCTCATGGGCAGATGATTCAATATTGTTAAAGTGTTAATTTTCCTCAAACTGGTTTATCAAGCCCTTTCATTCCCAATCAAAATTCCAGCAGGTATTTTTTTTTTTTTAATAATAATAAGTCAACGCTAAAATTCATATGGAAATGCAAAACACAAATAACCAAAACAACTCTGAAAAAAAGGATGAAGTTGGGGAAATCAAACTATGGTAATTCAGACAGTATGTGTACTATTGGCATAAAGACAGGCAGAGACCGATAAAACAACTGCAACCAGGAATAGATCCACACATATAGAGCCAACTGATTTTTTATAAAGATGCAAAAGCAATTCTGTGGATAAATGGTAGTCTTTTTAACCAATGGTACTAGAACAAGTTGGATATTCATATGCAAAAAAATGTTTTTCAATTCATACTTCATACTATTTTTAAAAATTCATCCAAAATGGCTCATAGACTAAATATAACTGTAAAATTTCCAGCAGAAAATGTAAGGGAAATTTTTGTGACTTGGTTGTATGTTAATTTCTTAGATACAACATGAAAAAATCACATTCCATAAAAACAGTAACAACAATAATTGGACTTATTCAAAATAATTAACTTCCATTCTTTGAAAAAGACAAGTCATAGGCTTAGAGAAAATATTTTCAAACTATGTATCTGACAAAGAACTTGCATACAGAATGTATAAAACTTTTTAAAATTCAACATTAAATTTATTATATAAAATGGGCAACCAAAAATTCTTAGGTTTAAAGACTGGAGCCCTGGCTAGTGGCTCAGTGGATAAGGCGCCCGCCTGCTATCCCAAAGGTCCCAGGTTCGATTCCCCAGCCAGGGAACATAACGAGGTTGCAAGCCAGGTTTCCAGCCAGGTCCGTAGCTGGAGGCAGGTGAAAGGCAACCACACATTGATGCCTCCCTCCCTCTCTGCCTCTCTCCCTTCCCTGCATTCTAAAAAAAAAAAAAAAAAAAGATTGGAGGAACACCTCATCAAGCCTCAAGTGCTACTAAACACATAAAAAATTCTCATGTCATTAGTCACTAGAGAAATGTACAATCAAACCACAATGAGATGCAAAACACATGTATCTGAATGACTGAAATTTAAAAATATGCATGTAAGGAAGGATGTGCCGCAATAAGAATCACATACATAATGGATGAGAATGTAAGAGTATGATCTCTTTGAAAAATAATTGGCAGTTTCTGAAAATGTTGAATATATACCTAGTAAATGACCAAGCCATTCCACTCATGAGTATCTGCCCACAAGAAATGAAAGCATATGTCCATAAGATGTACACATAAATGTCCATGGCAGCTTTGTTTGCAATATCCCCAAACTAGAAGCATCCCACATATCTACCTGGAGAAAATGGATAAACAAATTATAATATACCATACAATAGAACACTATGTGGCAATAAAATAGAACCAATAATCAGCACATGCAACAATAAGGATAAATCTCAAAATGATTATGCTGAGTGAAAGGAGCTAGCCAAAAAAAGTGGTTGCTTGGGAAGTGAGGGTGGGGCTATTGCCAAGGGGCACAAGGACACATTTGGGAATAATGGATAGGTTCATTATCTTCATTATGGTCACAGTTTCACAGGTGCATAAATATGAGGTCTGTCTGGAAAGTATCTAGTCATATACTATGAAAAATAAGAGACTAAAGAAGATACAAGAAACATTGTACATAGGATAATGATGCCTCGGTCCCCTTCAAAGTAGGCATCTTGGGACCTCACGCAGTTCACTCAATTGCCATCAGCTATCCCATTGTATTTTCCTGAATGTCATCGATGATCTGAAATCTATTCCCTCTTAAAGGTGATTTTAGTTTTGGGAAAAGCTGGAAGTTAGGGTGGAGAGAGGGGAGTTGCCAAATCTGGGTTGCAGTGGGGCTGAGTCACTTGGGTGATTTGATGTTTTGCTAAAACACCCTGCACTGAGATGTGATGCATGAGTAGGTGCGTTGTCATGATGAAGCTGCCAATACCCAGTTGCCCATAACTGTGGCCTTCTGAATCATCCAAATAGTTTCCAAGGAGGAATGTTCAAGCTTAGTGCAAAATGTGATGTACATTTGTCGCTCTATTCATTCATTTTGAATGCACTGCCCACACAGTACACATGCTCAATCAAAGGCATCCACCTCTCCCACTGACTAGTACTATGAAGTCATCATTGCTCCTGTATGTGAATTCTGGTCCACTCTCCTTGGAAGCTAGGTTATATCGATGTGGCACAAACCATTCAACTTATATTAACCAAGGCTGGACTTTTTCCAGACAGACCTTGTATATCAAAATGTATCAAAGAGTATGCTTTAAATATGTACAGTTCACTATGTTATCAATTATACCTCAATAAAGCTGTTTTAAAACCTGATCAAATATCATTTTTCAGAAAAATTAACATATAGTGAAAGCATAAAGTAAGGAAATGTTAAGCACAAGAGCAATGAAAGGTAGTTACCTATGGGAGCTGGGCAGGATGTGATAGAAGGAACATACAGAAATCTTCAATCCAACAGAAAACTGTCATAAACTCAAATTGGGTGGTGGGTCTTACTTTTACATAATATGCCTTTTAACTTAAATGTAAGTTCTATATAAACTTTTTAGAAGGCACTCTATCTTTTAAACTTTATATAGGGTAATGTTTATTAATAAAGCTTATTTTTTAACTTTATTAAAGTTTATATGCAGCTCTTTCTTAAAGGGTTTAAAAACATTGAAGCAAATTAAGGCCCTGGCTGGTGGCACAGTGGATAAGCAAACCCAAAGGTTGCTGGTTCAATTCCCAGCCAGGGCACATAACCAGGTTGCAAGCCAGGTTTCCAGCCAGGTCTCCAGCCAGGTCCGTAGCTGGGGGCAGGTGAAAGGCAACCATACATTGATGCTTCTCTGCCTCTCTGCCTCCCTCCCTTTCTCCCTTCTCTTCTCTCTGAAAATAATAAATAAAATCTTTTTAAAAAATAAAATAAAAATTTTTTCTGCGTGTAACTAATTTTCTTCATATATTATTCCAAGAAGTGAAGGTTTGCATGTATCATGTGGCCAGAATTTTATTTCTTTGAAAATTTATTCTAAAACAGATCTCAGAGACAAGGATAATCACTCTGTTACAAATGACATGGGTGACACTAAACTTAAGCAAGGGCCCCTATATCATCTCAGCTCTTCCTGGGAACTGGCGAGTCTCTACCACTTGCAGTGTGATGCTGCAGGTATGGCCCCCGGTCAGATATGGAAGGGTCTTTTAAATCATGTTTAGGATTTTGGACTTTATCCAAAGAGCAACAGAAAATTTCTATAAAATTTAGCCTTGGCTGGTAGCACAGTGGATAAGGCGCCGTCCTGTGAACCCAAAGGTCGCAGGTTCGATTCCCCAGCCAGGGCACATAGCCAGGTTGCAAACCAGGTCTCCAGTCAGGTCTGTGGCTGGAGGCAAGTGAAACGCAACCATACATTGATGTCTCTCTCCCTCTCTGCCTCTCTCCCGTCCCCTCTTTCTAAAATAATGAAATAAAATCTTAAAAAAAAAATTAGTATAAAATTTTAAGCAGAGGCATGGCATGATCTGATCAGCATCTCTAAAAGATAACACTTTTTAAGAAACCATTTGATGTCAATTTTAAACCAACTGTAATAGTTCAGGTGAGAGACATTGTGAGTTGGGTAGTAAGGGCAGCAGAAGGACAGAGAGAAACAGGTTTACTTTAGAAATATTCAAGTGAGCCCTGGCTGGTGGCACAGTGGATAGGGCACCAGCCTGCGAACCCAAAAGTTGTTGGTTTGATCCCCATCCAGGGCACATAACCAGGTTGCAAGCCAGGTCTCCAGCTGATTTGTAGCTGGAGGCAGGTGAAAGGCAACCACACATTGATGTCTCTCTCCCTCTCTGCCTCTCTCCCTTCCCCTCTCTAAAAATAATAAATAAAATATTTAAAAAAAGAAAGAAAGAAATATTCAAGTGATGGAATCCATAGGGCTTGATGACTGATTGGATGTAAGGGATAAGAGAAAAGACGACTCCCAGGTTTCTATTTCAGCAGCTGGATGGTGGTTCCAGTCACTATAATAAGAAATGCTGGAGGAGAAAGCCATTTAGAAGAGAAATGAAGAGGTCTGGACATGGAGTTTGAGGGGCCTGTGAAACATTGCATGAAGACATCCATGAAGCAGGGGAGAACACAGAAGGCTACGTAAGAATCATTCCAAGAAAAAACTGAATTGAAGCATGAGAAGTATGAAGTATGAGCCTAGGGAGAGAGTAAGAGAGAACGGGAACAGCAATACTGTAATAGTTAGGTATTGGGGAGGAGGTGTGGGGAGCAGGGAGAGAAAAAGGGAATTTTTAGTTTTTGATAAAATTCTGGCTGCTTCTTCTATTTATATACCAAACAATAAAAATTAAGTAAATTACAAAGGAAGTTTAAAAACACTGATGAGAAAAGACAAATAGAGGCAATAATTTATGTCAGATTGAAGATTGATAAAAACGTAAAGGGAAGATTTTGAGTCAGGCCTTAGCAGAGGTATGCCTAGTTCATGATGTTCAAATAAGTGTATTTCAATGCCATGTTGGCGCTCTTCCTGTTTAATTTGCTTCTTTTATAAGAATTTCTTAAGTGCCAAAGGTATTGTTGATACAGATTCCAAAGACAAAGGACCAGAGCATAAATCCAATTAGATAATAATGGAGTTCTGAGAATACAAAGATGATTAGTTTCTTTCCTTGACTGATTAACTAGTCACACCCTTGACAATTAAGTTACTCCTTGGATATCAGCTCTTAGATTACCATCTATAAACCAGTAAGGACAGTCTTGTAACAGAAAGTTTTTTTCAGAAAGCCTTCTTTACTATCTCATTCTACAGAAGATTAAAACAAGGTATAAAACCAAAACATCAGGGAGTCTTACAATTTAACTCTACAGAATAAATGAACAAGAACTTCACAACCAACCAGTTTCAAACGGACACTCAAGTCGTATGACTTGACCTAAACCCTGACTCTGCTATCTAATCTTGGGTAAGTTTCTTTTCTTTTTCTTTTTTTTTTTTTTGGAGAGAGGGGGTAAGGAAGAGAGGCAAAGAGGGAGAGAGATATCAATGTATGGTTACCTTTCACCTACCTCCAGCTATGGACTTGGCTGGAGACTTGGCTTGCAACCTGGTTATGTGCCCTGGCTGGGAATCAAACCAGCAACCTTTGGGTTCACAGGCCAGCACCTTATCCACCGTACCACCAGCCAGGGTCTTTTCTTTTCTTTCTTTTTTTTAAAAAATATGTTATTTATTCATTTTTAAAAAGAAGGGAAAAGAGGGAGAAAGAAAGGGAGAGAAATATCAATGGTGGTTCTCTCCTGCATGCCCCTAACTCTAGGGAACTGGCCTGCAACCCAGGCATGTGCCCTCACTGGGAATGGAACCAGCAACTCTTTGGTGTTTAGGCCGGCACTCAATCCACTAAGCCACACCAGCCAGGGCTTTGGTAAATTGTTTCAACACCAAGGACCTCATCTACAAAAGGGGGCTGATACCTAACATCACAGAGTGCTTGAGAGGATCAAATGAGATAATGTAACTTTTTTTTTTTTTTAATCAAGGCAAATCATCAACAGATAATTTCTCTACTTCTATTGCATATAAAAAGCTGTAGACTCTAAAGCCCTGGCTGGTAGCACAGTGGATAAGGCGCCGGCCTGCGAACCCAAAGGTCGCAGGTTCGATTCCCCAGCCAGGGTACATAACAAGGTTGTAAACCAGGTCTCTGGTCAGGTCTATGGCTGGAGGCAGGTGAAAGGTAACCATACATTGATGTCTCTCTCCCTCTCTGCCTCTTCCCTCCCCTCTTTCTAAAAAATGATGGAATAAAATCTTTAAATAAAAAAAAACTGTAGACTCTAGATGTATAAAACTTATAGGGAAGTGACAAAAATGCTAAAAATGAAGATACTGTTCCAAGATGACCCATCTATTTATTGGCCCACTCTAAGGTATCATACTTGTAATTATCAAGATTCCAAATCATTGTATGCATGTTGCTTTCTCAAAATAACCTTAGATTTCAGAGGGCACCTATAGACTTTATTTTAAAGTAAGAGACATGATACAAGTAATTTCAAGTATGCTGTATCTGAGGAAAAATGCAGGAGCTAATCTAATCTGGGACTAGGGAAAGTCACAGAGGGCTTCCCTAACTAAATTAAGTCAAGTTTAAGCTCAGATCGAAATGGTGGACAAACAGGAAGAAAGCTCTGGAATAATATGATTACATACTAGTTAGTAGCAAATAATTTTGAGAATTCAAAACATTTCTCTCCTCTCTGAGGAACAGTATTCAATAATTTTGCTTTTAACAGCTCTAGGTAAAATTAACAAGAGTTATATTTATACCCTACTATAAAAAGGTATAGATCTTTTATAGCCTAATGGCTTACTATTATTAATTTGTTAAGATTAAATTTAGGCCCCTGGCTGGTATGGCTCTGGATTGAGCACTGGCTTGTGAACCAAATGGTCGCGGGTTCGATTCCCGTCAGGGCACATGCATAGGTTGCAAGCCACGTCTCCAGCCAGGTCCCCAGCTGGAGGCACATGTAAGGCAACCATACACTGACGTTTCTCTCCCTCTCTTCCTCCCTCCCTTTTCCTATCTATAAAAATAATAAATAAAATCTTTTAAAAAAAGATAAGATTTAGTTGAATAAATTAGATAAAAGTTACAGTCCTACCATTCTGTCATAAAGCACTGTTCTGCCATCATGGATAAACTACAAATTTTATACATAAAAAGATTTCAGAAAACAGACCATGGATATGTTCTCATACATACAAAATGTAGATAGACAGAATTAGACATAAAATAACAACAGTTCATATTTATTAGGTACTTAACTATTTGTATTACTAATTAATACTTAATAATAATTACTAGTGCATTCTGCATATTATTTCAGTTCATTCTTATAAAAGTCCTATAAAGTAAGTTCAAGTACCATTCCTCATTATAAATGACAAAATGTAAAATTAAGAAAATTAGATAACTTGCTCAGGCCACATGGAGACACATTCAATACTGATTCCAAAGGTCCTGTTCTTAATAGCTACATCCTTCCTGACTGTAGTGACAGCCAACGGAAGAAAGCCAGTTGTCCTCGGAACTGCTGTAACTCATGATGGGGGGGGATCTACTTGACATTTAGTTTTAGTCTCCCTTATGTATAATGTACAAGAGTATTTCAGGGAATGTATAACCTACATGTTCTCAGTGATGGAAGGACAGTAGTCATGTATTCATTAAAAAGAATATGTATTTATATAGTTATTCAGGTAAATGCACATTTTAAAATAAAGCAAATGTATAAAGGTATAAAACCCATGAAATATCTAAAAGGTGCTATTGGAGGAGTTAAAAGAAATTATGAAAGATGAAATGCATTTCATTTCTTTTAACGCTTGATTTGTGGAGCCTGGTGAGAAGCAACCTGCTAAACGTGGGGTCTGCGCAGGCTGCTGATATGCTGATAAATATAGTCTTTCTTTGCCACAGAACTCAAGTCCTGTTTATGTCATGTATACTGAACATGCATGGGCACTGTCCTGTACCAAGAGCCAATTCATCTCATTTCTCTGACTTTTGCCTCCCTTTTCTGAAATAAAATTTGATCCAACAAAAAAGAGAGTCATCTGGAAAAGCTGTATGTTCTGTATCTTTTTTTGGCAAGGCACAGATGGCTGAAAGAGTGGAAACCAAATACCAGCATTTGCCTCCAGCACTGCCACAAGGATAAGCTGATAAAGCACACAGAGTCTAGAACAAAGTTCCATACACAGGGTTCTTCACATTCACTGGCTGCCTCAGCTGCCACAGGATCAGCATTCTTCATGACTTCTACCCTGTATCCTACAAGCATTTTAGATACCCTAAGAAGGCACTATATGGAAGTGTGGTGTGCAGGAAGAACACTGGGTTAGGGATCAGAGTAGTTCAGGTTGCTCCATGCACAAGTGAATAGAAGTGAGCGAATGTTTTGAATATGTTATATAAAATCTAATTTGTGAAATGAGGAGTAACACCCTCTAACTTACATAGTCATGATGAGAATTACACTCAAGATGATCATGAATTGAAAAGTATTTTTTACTCAAGTATTCTATAGCAAAGGTGGTCATGAACAAGACAGTATTTTTTTAAGCCATAAAAAGCTCATAGAAGGCACCAGCCTGCGAACCTAAAGGTCGCTGGTTTGATTCCCAGCCAGGACACATACCAGGTTGCAAGCCAGGTCTCCAGTCAGGTTTGTAGTAGGAGGCAGGTGAAAGGCAACCATACATTAATGTCTCTCTCCCTCCCCCTCTCTCTAAAAATGATTAATAAAAATCTTAAAATAAAAAAAAAAATTTTACAGCTCATAGGTATGTGATGTATTCTCTAATGAACAAACATAGATATACAAGTGTCTAAAAAGCAACAGAGGGCTCTCGTGGAGGCAGCTAGCGCGAGGGTAGGGAGTGCTGAGCCTCGCGTCGTGCCCTGAGCTGCCCAGACTAGCGAACAATACAGTCAGAATGGCTAAAGGTGATCCCAAGAAGCCAAAGGGCAAGATGTCTGCTTATGCCTTCTTTGTGCAGACATGCAGAGAGGAACATAAGAAGAAAAACCCAGAGGTTCCTGTCAATTTTGCAGAATTTTCCAAGAAGTGCTCTGAGAGGTGGAAGACAATGTCGGGGAAAGAGAAATCTAAATTTGATGAGATGGCAAAGGCAGATAAAGTGCGCTATGATCGGGAAATGAAGGATTATGGACCAGCTAAAGGAGGCAAGAAGAAGAAAGACCCTAATGCCCCCAAAAGGCCACCGTCTGGATTCTTCCTATTCTGTTCAGAATTCCGCCCCAAGATCAAGTCCACAAACCCTGGCATCTCTATTGGAGATGTGGCAAAGAAGCTGGGCGAGATGTGGAATAACTTAAGTGACAGTGAAAAGCAGCCTTACAACAATAAGGCCGCAAAGCTGAAGGAGAAGTATGAGAAGGATGTCGCTGATTATAAGTCTAAAGGAAAGTTTGATGGCGCAAAGGGTCCTGCTAAAGTTGCCCGG
>PVIW01002682.1:0-204297 GCA_004026585.1 Noctilio leporinus | reverse complement strand
CCCCTTTCCTCCTGACCACTGCAGGCCTATTCCTTGTATTCATACACTTGGTTCTGTTTTGCTTGTTGTTAGTTTTGCTCATTATTGTCCCGTAATGGGTGAGATCATATGATATTTGTCCTTCACTGACTGGCTTATTTCTCTAAGCATAATATTCTCCAGTTCCATCCATGTTGTTGCAAAGGGTACAAGTTCCTTCTTTCTTTCTGCCATATAGAATTCCATTGTGTAAATGTACCAAAGTTTTTTGTCTGAGTCCCGTCTTCTTGGCTTCTAGATGGCTGTTTTCTCCTCTGTCTTTATATGGTCTTTCTTCTGGGCATGTGTCTATGTTCTAATCTACCCTTTTTTTAAATAAGGACACTTAACTCATATGACCTCATTTATCTTAATTTCCTCTTTGTAAAGGTCTTATCACAAAATGCATAGTCTGAAGTACTTAGGGTTAGAACTTCAAAACATGAATATCGTGGAGAGACTCCATTCAGCCCATAACAGGGGTCACTGCTTAACAAGTATGAGTTTTTCTTTTAGGGCAATGAAAATATTCTGGAGCTAGATAGTGGTGATAGTTGCAAACATTGTGAACATACTAAATGCCACTGAAATGTATACTTAAAATGATTAAAAATGGTGAATTTCATGTTGCATGTGTCTTAACATAATAAAAAAGTCATTGCCTAGTCATATTGATTTTATCTTAGGAAATACCTCAAATATGTATGCATATGCATTTGCTATCTCTACCACTGTAGCCAAGCCATCATTATTTCTTGCATGATATATGTCAACAATTTCTAATTACTCCGCTTGTTTCCACCACTGCTCTGCTCCCATTGACTCTCTGCATTAAAGCCAGAACTGTGGATTATACTGTTAACGCTGAGGGTAAAATCTTCCAATGATTTCTCATTTTATTTAGGGTCAAATCCAAAATTTCTGGTTGTAGCTACAGGCTCCTTATGCTCAGATCTTGGTCTACTATATCTCATCTTCGTTTCTCCCACACTGCTTAATTTGAAATAATCTTAACTTGTCATCTTATAATGTTTAAGCAAGCCAGGATTATTCTTACCTCCAGGCTTTGCTGTGCTATTCCCTTCCACCCACTGACCTGCCTGCATGCTTTGCCCACCTAACAACTGTAACTATTCCAGCCTAAGTGTGACTTCCTCAAAGAGATTTTCCATGATTTCTTTATCCAAATTATTCTCTTTCGTAGCACCTTTTTCTTCTTTCAAAGTTCATAGAACAATGAAAAATTACCCGTTTTGGTTGGGTTAATGTCTGTTTCCTCCATCTTGACTGTTGGCCTCATAAGGGTAGGAACCATGTTTGTTTGGGTAACTGCTTTATCCCTAGCACATAGCACAGCATGTAGCACATAGTAGGCACTGAATATTATTAATTCAAATATATAATTTAAATAAATGAAAAATTATAATAGATTTAAAAATTTCAAAAGCTCTATTCACCTAGAGATAATGTGGTTTGTAATTAAATTTACCTGATTCTCTCTAATTGCAATGACAAGGAAAATATAGCCAGGGGTAAAAATTAAAAATGAAATTGCCTTATGACCCAGGAATTCCATTTCTGGGAATGTGTCCGAAGAAATCCGAAACATTAATTCGAACACTATGTTCATTGCAGTATTATTTACAATAATAGCCAAGATTTGGAAGTAACGCAAATATCCATGAGTGGATAAAAAGCAGTGGTGTATTTGCATAATGGAATACTACTTGGCTGTAAAAAATAAGGGAATTTTACCATTTGTGACAGCATGAGTAGACCTGGAGCACATTGTGCTAAGTGAAATAAGCCAGTCAGAGAAAGTCAAATACCATATTATCTTACTTACATATGAAATCGAATGAATAAAATGAACTAACAAGAAAATAGAGACAGACTCCTAGAGTAGGCTGACAGCTGTCAGTGGGGGAAAGGGTCTGGGTGGGCAGGGTAGAAGGATTAAGCAAAAAAGAATTAGAGAAAGAGCTCATGGGCATGGAAAACAGTGTGGTGATTGTCAGGGAGAAGAGGGATGAGGAGAGGTGGAGGAGGGTAGGGGGAGGTGATAAATGGTGACAAAGATTTGACTTAGGGTGGTGAACACACCATACAGATGATGTGCTGTAGAAACTGGTATAATTTTGTTAACTAGTTTCACCCCAATAAAGTCACTTAAAAATCTGGACAGAACACTAAGCATAACTTTTTACCCCCAAAATAATAGTAACAAATGAACAATTCTCTAAGAAAGTATAAATTACTTTAAATTATTTGAGAAGAGGTAAAAATTGAATACATTAATAACAATATTAAAAATCTACCCCTGTGAAAGACGCTAGGTTAAAATAAATTTATATGCCCACTGTATTCAAACTTTTAAAGAAGAGATAATTACTCAGTTAAATAAAATTTTCAAATTAATTAAAAATATTGAAAACATCAAAACTCATTTAATTAGGCTACACAACCCTATTACAAAACCAGAAATAAAATAAAAAACAATAAACACAAAAAAATGGGGACATATATAGATCAATCTTGTTTAAAAATACCTTAAGTTAAATATTCACAAATTAGAACCAGAAAATTTCCATGTTTACTTTGGCAGCACATATACTAAAACCAGAATGTTTTTCAGAGAATAATATAAATGACCAACAGGATTTATTCTAGAAATGCAATAGTGCTTTTACATTGGGTAATCTATTTATATAATTCAACTAGATTAAAAGATTTATTACAAAAGGCATTTTCATGCATCAACAGTGTTATTAATAAATGTAAACTAGGAATAAATAAGGCCCTCCTTCATTTAATAAAAAATCTGTCAAAAACTTAGCAACCATCATAATAGTGAAGCATTAGAAGAATTCTCAGTGAAGCCTTGACCAGAATAAGGATGCCTAATGTTATCAGGGCCACCAGAACTGGGCATTCTAACCAATGCAGCAAAGAAAGAAAAGGAAATAGAATTATTGGAATAAGTAACTCAAATTTTTATTATTTGTATATAATAGAATTGCCTGAGAGAAGTAGTGAAAAAATAATTTTAATAAAATAGGTAGGTACAATGTCAGCATACAAAAAATCAATCACTTTTATGTATGCAAGTAAAAAGCTAATTAGATAGAAAATGAAAGAGAAAACAATTCAACTCCCTAACAATAAAAACGATCAAAACATCCATGAGTAAACTTAGCAGAATGCACACAAGACCTTTTTAAGGATAATTATATGTCTTTACTAAAGTATATTTAAAAAGCCAGAATAAAAGCCTTTACTTCAGGATAAGTAAAGGAATAGTGTAAATATGTTAATTATACCTAAGTAAATATGTAAATTAAATGCAGTACAAATTAATACCCTGATAAGATTTTTAAAATAGAAGTCATAAGGTTTTTAAAAAATTCATCTGAAAGAGAAATATGGAAAGATGCCCTAAGAAGGAAAAATGGAAAGAGATCAACAATGAAAGGATAAGTTGGAAGGTATGGCCATTTCTTTGTTTCCTACTTTTCCTTAAAGAAGAGAGAGGTTTTTTACTCCTTGGAGGGAGGTTTTGTTGGAATAAATACTCCAAGAAAACTGGGTTTGGGGTGCTGGCATTCTCTTCCTTGAGCTGTTTAAGTAATTGCTTCATGGATCTCATCCTCCCCATAAGCAGATCCTAAGATCTACTGTACATAACTAGGGAAGAAATAGAAAGTTTCACTTGAGTCCCAGGTCACACTGCATCCTCTTACAACAATAGATAGGAAGTTCTGTACTTTCGAGAGAATACTGGACACTAACCAGCCAGTGTAAAACTGATGTCACACTTTTTATTCTTATTGAACTCTAAAGTGTCAATTGTCAACTTTGGAGGAATGCAGAAAGAGAGAAGGATGAGTAATCAGCAACCCCAAATCCCCAATAAGGAAGTTGTCTTGTGGATTCTCAGAATGAACCAAAAAGTAAAATAACACCTGTTAATTTGAGATAGAACTAGGATTTCAAATAATGAGAACATGAGAACATGGGTTTGAGGTCATTAGCTATCCATTTAAGAAATTATACCTATACCTCACAGCAAACATAAAAACATCTTTGGAATATTAAATAATCAAATAAAAAATCCTAGACTTATTAAAGGAAAGCACAGAAGGTTGTTTTGACAACATGGAGCTAAGAGAATCTACAAAAGACATTAAACCCCAAAACCATGAAAAATATTAACAGATTTTCTAAATAAAAATGAACATTCTGCACACTGAGAGATCCATCAGCAAAGTTGAGAGGCAAGTAACAGACTGAAAGAAAATATTTGCAACAGAGAAAGGTGAACCATCAAAGGGTTCCTAACAGTTCAATAAGAAAGAACAAAAGAAAAATTTTAAATAGTTCTAAACTGTCTGTTCTTTGAAGAAAATACAAATGGTCAGCTTATGTGTGAAAAATGTATTCTTAAACTCACCAGAATTCAGGAATATTCATATCAGAGTTTCAGTTTTTTCTCATCAGATTAGCAAAACTTAAAATGATTAGTTAATGGCCAATGCGGGCTGCTATGCAAACTTAGGCTCTCTGACCTGGCTCAACCTTTCCAAATTCAATTTGACAATATTTTTCAAAATAAAGATTTACATACTCTTTGGCCACAATTCTATCTTAAAAACCATGTATGATGGCCTTGCCCTCTCCTGCCGTGGTCCCTGGCTAGATCCTCACTTCTCAGTGTGTGAGATCTCCACTCACGTGTTCAGTTTCAACAAAGAATGTTCACAAGGCTACAACTCAAAGTTTCTCAAACACACCCCCAGGTGGCTAAGTTAGGAGGGCCTTCCAGTCTCAACACGGTTCTGTGACGGAATCAGCACCCTTTCTCTACTTGACAAAAGGTGAAGACCGACTTAGACTGCCTCCTGGGTTCTAGAAGTAAGGGAAATGAATGAAGCAGGGAGAAGAGGCCATAGGAGGCCTGTTCCGAAAGTATCGAGCCAATGCCATTATAATTAAAAGTTTGCAGAGCCCATACTTTCAGGACAGACCTCGTGGTGTGAGTGGTAGGCTCTAGAAAGCAAACTGCTGAGCATATGCTGTAGCCAACTCATCCATATTCATATGCAAAATCTCCTGGCTTTTAAGTGGTTTACTAAGTTTATTTGGTTCATTATTTTAAAATAAAGAAAGTACTATATTTGCCCTGGCTGGTGTGGCTCAGTGGATTGAGCACCTGCCTGTGAACCCAAGGTCGCAGGTTCAATTCTGAGCCAGGGCACATGAGCAGGTGGCAGGCCAGGTTTCCAGCCAGGTCCACAGCTGGAGACACAAGAAAGGCAACCATACAATGATTTTTTTCTCCCTTTCTCCCTCTCTCCCTTCCTTTCTCTAAAAATAATGAATAAAATCTGTAAATAATATAATAATAATAATAAGATACAGAAAATATAATCTGTGGAGGGCATAGGAAAAATAATTTGCCCTCTGCGAACTATCTTGATAAGACTCTCATCTGGCCTTGGCCACCAGTCCAGCATTGCCTTCATACATGGCTACTTTCCCCTGGTGCTCCTGCTGTTCAGCCCACATACAATCCATTGAAGGCCTTAGAAGTGCTGATCCTCCAAAAGAGAAAGCTCTTATTATGGTCATTTTTTCCAGAAGGCTCCTTGGCTCCTCTGTACATGTATACATCTCTTCCCCATTGATAAGTTCTGCATACCAAGGGGATGGGGTGGTGGTGCATAGCACTTCATGAAGGCTCCAAAGTGTCAGGGGCTCTTCTCTTAACACAAGAATGCCTGCTGAACTTTTCATTATGAAGTCACTCAAGTGACTCTTCCTGGGACAACATAAATCTGCTACAAATACATATTCTTTCTTCTTTCAGGGAGAGAGGTATCTGGTAAATCAAGCATTTGAAAAAAATGAACGTTCTGTCTATAAATCCCCCAACCACTTTATGATCATAGAAAAGCCATGCATTTAAAGGAATGTGGACAAACAGCTAAGCCAAAATGCACTCAGCCTTCTTGCAGAGAAAGAGTTAAGGGATCACAGCCTCCAACATACAGACCAAGGTTACTTTATCCAGTTCGAGAGTAGGCACTGTTTTCATAGTGTAATGAACCACTTATTTCTGCCCCACAGAATTCTAATACTGTCAAGTATGGTAAGATAGATGAGCCTATTTAAAATTATATTTTACAAAGCAAAGCAGATATAACTCAGTAACTGCGCATCTAATTGATTTAATTGCCTCATTTATCACATGACTTAAGTGAGCTGATGTTTTCTACTCTGCTTCACCCATGTAATTCTTGTAATGTAAGAGCTGAGACATGGTGCCAGGCGTGAGCGAGAAATTCTCTCTCCTGAGAAAAGATATCATTGAAGTGATGTTGGCTTTGGGTTCCAGTTTATTGAAAAATCAATGTCCATTTGTGCGACCAACACATATGGCTTTCTTCCAGGCTGATGATGGCTTTGCGAGGTTGGCTGTCACCTAATGAAGTCAGATCAGCTTACCCAGCACCCAAGTTAGAGTTGGCAAAGTGACTTTGTCATTAAAACCCAGTTTATCATTCCTGTTGGTGTTTTTCTTCCCATTTCAGTCCCTCCTATCCATTTCTCCTGAACCCATAGTATTATTTCTCTCTCTCTATAGATAACAGACCAATGATTCCACATTTTAACATTTTAGAGGTATTCAGTGTGATGTTTAGTGCTGGAAGAATAAACAACTTTTTCATAGGCCTGTGTCTCTCATTAGAGGCAGGTAAATATATCGTATATAGTGCTACTCAGTCTTGACTCAAAATAGACATTTTTACAAGTCAGAGCCAAGTTTGTAACAGGCTCAATTGAAATTCGTCAGCTTAGCTGTCTTGGGTAACTCAACAAGGCTAAGTTTGTCTAATGTGTTGATACATTCCAATAAACAGTGTTCAGCTGACATTTTAAGTGAGGCTTTTTTAAAAAAATTAATTACCAGTAAAATAATACCATCTCCCCATTATTAAATAGAGTGACTATCTAAATTGCAATACTTGCTTTTTTAAAGAGAAAAATGTTCTGTTTCCCTGGATAATACCCCCAGAGTGATAGTCACTGGCAATAGAAACTCTGGCAAGGCATGGGTGTTTTTTCCCCCCCTGAAATTTGCCAAGAGTAACAAATAATTCTGTTAGGAAGTGCCAGCTCAGCCACTAAGCATGGTTGCTAGGTTCTTACTTGGATCCATTGTGAGAAGACCTCCCTCTCTACTAATAGGGAATGTTTTGGTTGCAGGTAACAAAAACTAACTTGTTAATGCGAGGGAAGGAAAAATTTTATATATATACATATATGTATATGAAACTATATATTAATATCTGCAGCTAGCAGGAGGTCACAGAATCAATGGGAGGGTAGAGAACTAGCCATAGAGACAGGGTCACTTCTATGCTAAGGGGGAAGAAGCCAAATTCTTTTAGCCCAAAAATGATGGTCTAGATCTGTTGCTCCCACTATTGCTGTTTTTATGAAAGGGTCTAAATGGTCCCTATGTCACTGTGTTTCTTGCTAAAGATTCGTAGTCCCATACTGGGGCCTTTGGTTGAGCAGGCCCGAGCCATTGCCCCTGCTCTGGCTAATGGTACCCTCAAGGAAAGGGACATGATATCTTCGCTTTCTACCTGCAAGGAAAATGGGGTTGGTGGGGAAGTGCCCCATATGAGAGATGTCCTCTACATCCAGAAGAGTAGAATTTGGAGGTCATGAAATGTCAAATGCCAGAGAAGCTATAGTTTCTTAAGTGTTAGGCATGTGCCAGGAGTACTCAGAACTTGTAGTCAAAACAAGATGTTGGAAACAGCAGAGTATATAGTCATTGGTGCTCAGCATTCCTAGAGCTGGAATCTAAAATGAACATCTAAAGAGATGGTGACTACAGCAGGTCTGAACTGGTGTTATAAACAGAAAGTGATTATGAACATTTTGAAGGATTCAAACTCACTGCGGTCTTTTACCAGTGAAGAAATGCAGTCTACTGAGAGGGATTCAATCAAGAAACATGTGAAATGGTTCCTGTAGGAAGAATAATAAATAAGGAACTGTCTGAGTCCACTTATAACTGAGCTTCTTTCAATAAATATACAGTTGATCCTCTACATCTCCAAATTTTGCACCTGTAGGTTCAATCAACCATGGATGGAAAACAGTATTTCCAAACCATGATCAGGAATCCACAATGTGGAGGCCCAACTACATGCATTTTTATACACCATTTTATGTGAAGGACTTGAGCATTCTTGAATTTTGGCATCCATGAAGGAGGGGAATTGGCCTAGAAACCAAAATCCCCTGTTGACTGCAATAAAGTTTTTGGGAAGTCAAACTTATATGTGGATTTGCAACTATGCAAAGGAATATATTTATGTATATTTCCTATGCAATGTACCTATGTGGAAATTACTGTCCTTAGTATTTTATCATCCATTTAACAAAACTTCCTACATAGTCCTTGTTTAGAGCCCTATGTTTGATTCTGGTCAACAGATTTATTTTAAAAAAGCTCTCAAGTGGAAGAAATGAAAGGAATCTGTATTTATAGAGTGTGCATGGTGTTCTAAGTATTTTTCCATGACATGTCATTCAATCCTCACAACATATCTTCAAGATAAGTATAAGCAGCTCAAGTTACAGATTATAAAGATGAAGTTCAGAAAATGTATGATGTTTGTCCAAGGTCACATATAGCAGAAACCAGCCCTGTGTGTGTGTGTGTGTGTGTGTGTGTGTGTGTGTGTGTGTGAGTCACAAGTACTCATAGTCCTTATATTCTTTTCTCTGACTCCCCAGTCTGAATTCTGGCCTCATCATTTCAGTAACACAGAAATAACAAAGGTTATCAGCAATTTCCCTGAGACCCAATTCAGTGGATACCTTTCAGTCTTCATCTTACTTCAGGCTCTGAAGCATTTCACACCTTGTACAATTCTCTGTTCCTTGAAACACTCTTGTTTTGGTCAACTTGACTTGCTACGTGAGTTACCACAGACTGAGGAGCTTAAACAAATTGCATTTCTCACAGTTCTGGAGACTGGAAGTCCATGATTAAGGTGCCAGCAGGTTGGGTTCCTGGTGAGGACATGCCTTCTGGTTTTCAGAGGGCAGCTATCTCGTGGGCCTACATGACCTGTTCATTGTGCAATTGAGAGAGAGAGAGAGAGACAGAGACAGAGACAGAGACAGAGAGAGACAGAGATAGAGATAGAGAGAGACAAACAGAGAGAGAGAGAGAGAAGAGAAAGAGAGCTCTGGTACCTCTTCTTCTTCTTGTAGGACACTAAACCCATCATAGGAGCTTCAGCCTCGTGACATCATTTAAACCTAATTACTCCCAAAGGAGATAATTACCTAATTATTTTTCTACCTCCAAATACCATCACATTGGGGATTAGGGCTTCAGCATATGAATTTTTGGAGGACACAAACATTTAACACCATAACAATTCCCTTCAACAGCGTGCCACACTTGCATAGTTGCCCTTCTTCCCTACTGACCACTCTTGTCCCCTTTCCAGTGTTAACTGTTCATACTTTCATCCCCTCTTCTTATTCCTCTGGCTGTTCCTGGATGATAATAGCCCTGTTTACCTTTAGTAACCACTGAGAAGCAGATATTTAATGAGTTTTTCTCTAGATCACACTTGATTTTTAAGACCAGTCTAACATACAAAATTGCCTACCTGATATCACTTCTTGGGATATCAATAATACTTCTTGGGATATCAATAATACTTCAAAATTAATATATCAAAACTGAACTTGTAACCTACTCATCTCCATCCCCAGCAAAACCCTAAGTAACATGCTACATGCATACATATATACATACATACACATATTTACACACTTGGTATTTCCCAGCATCCTCTGTTTCAAGGAGTGGTGTCACCATGAATCACACAATTAATGCTTGCTAATTTCTGTTTGTCAACCAAGGTGTTAATTGTGCATCTATTATCTGCGCCAGCATTATTTTAAACTCTAGAAAAACAGCTGTGAATGTTCTAGGCCAGTTCCCTATGATAAGGATCATATGATTTAGTTAGGGGTTACAGAAACTAAAAAATAAGTAGGGTAATGTAGTAGTGTGATTGAGAGGGTGGCCACAGAAGGGACACCCATAGTGAAAAGGTACCAAATGACTTGGGACTCGAATGATGAAGAAAGGGCAGCCACATGATGCTGTTGAAGAAGAATTTTCAAGCAAAAGGAGCAGTAACTGTATGTAAAGGTCCTGAGACGAGAGTGAGTTTTACACATTCTAGGAGCTACAACTCAGCCAGTGCGGCTGGAGTGTAATGCAGGAGGATAGTGGAGGGAGAAGGGCGTCAGAAATTTCTTTAAAACAATGACATTCAGATGAGATCTGTGAAGTCAGAAAGAAGTAAAATGACAAAAAAGAGCCGAGTCAGCAGTTGGAGGAAAATTGACACTTAGAAGAAGAGTTAGGTAAGTAATGGCTTTTCATTGTACTTTCAGAAATACGAGGAAAAGAAAACTGGCTGTAAGATTCTCAATCTTGATATCGCCATTCACAGTGCCCCCTTTTTAGGGGAAGTTTGGAGGCAGATGTGGTGGACACCTATTCAATGTTTCTAAAGTCACCCCATGATAAAAATGACAAAAAGCACAGAGTTCAGAACATTGTGAGAGGACTGATAATTTTGGCTAACATGTTCCTTGTATACAAAGGGTTGAATGTAGAAATTCTATTGGCATCTAATTGCTGGCATGTGCAGACTGATAAGTGTTACCAAATGCCTTTCTAAATAAGAATGGGGCAATGTGGAAAGAAATGTTTCTCGGTTGGCTAAATGGTAAAGCAGTAACCTATTAAGAGAATTATTCTCAGAGGCTGGATTTTAATTGATTTTATGTGCATGTCAAGAAGCCAATCAATGGTAGGCTTGTTGCAAAATAGCAGAGCAAAAGATAATATATGAAGCAGATTGTGGTCAAATGTGGAAAGCATCTGATCTTAACCCTGAAAAGATCTAGTTTAATGAACATACTTTTTGTTTTCCAGTTTGGTACCCATAAACTCCAATGGAGTCTTCCATTATTTCATTCTGAACAATTACTGGTACATGTTTATTTTTTGTGACCAAAGGAAACCAGCTTTATGAAGTAAATGTTAATTTTTTTAATAAAAGGAAATTCATATACTATAAAATTAACCATTTTCAAGTGTATAATTCAGTTTCATGTAGTATGTTCACAACTACATGGTAGTATGTTGTATAACCATCACTTTCTAGTCTGGAACTAGACAGTGTCAAAAAGTACAAACAGCCCTGACTGATGGCACAGTGGATAAGGCACTAGCCTGCGAACCCAAAGGTCACTGGTTTGATTCCCAGCCAGGGTACATAAATAACCAGGTTGCAAGCCAGGTCCATACCTGGAGGCAAGTGAAAGGCAACCATACATTGATGTCTCTCTCACTCTCTGTCTCCCTCTCTTCCCCTCTCTATAAAAGTAATAAATAAAATCTTAAAAAGTACAAACAACTCAAATGCCCGTTAACAGATGAATGAATATACAAAATAGGATACATCATACAATGTAGTATCATTCAGCCATAAAAAAGTGGAGTACTGATACATTCTGCAGCTGAGGATGAACCTAGAAAACTGGCTCAGTGCAAAAAAGGATACAATAGGTCATGTATTATGATTCCATTTATATTAATATGAACTGTCTAGATTAGGTAAGTCCATAGAAACATTATTTCTTATATGATGAGTGATGGCTGTCTTCTTCTTTAAGAACTATGAACTTTTGTGAATTTAGGGACTATACTTTATTCATCTGTATTCCTTCAGTCCAAAACGTAGTTCCTGGCATACAGAAACCCCATTCTATCAGTCAAGGCTCTTGTCTGAGTGGAACCACCAGAATATATATTATTTATATTTACAGCGATTTATCATACAGACTTGACCTGACACTATTATGGGAGCAGGAGCAAGTTTATGCGAAAGTTGTGGGGTGGAAGAAACAGGGACAAATAGGAACTCATGTGGGTTTCTTATCACCTCCAAGTTTCCAGCTTTGCTGATGAGGGTTTTCTTCGCAAGAAGCTTGTGCCCCTTTGTCAGGGAGCTGAACACCCACCTGGGCCAAGAGATGCAGCAGGATTGGAGGGGCTGGGGGGCGGAGGGGCTGGGGGGCTGGCTCCAGGGGGTCAGCACCAACAGGCAGGAGAGTCAACAGTGCCTTAGTGCCTTTCTCAGAACCAAGCTTCTCAGCATCAGGGGGATTCACCTCTGTCTTCCCTCTCTGGGCTTGAACTGATCACATGAAGGAAGGGTAGATTCTGGGAAATGAAGTGCCAGCTTAGCTAAATGGACACAATTACCAGGAAATGCTTACGGAAGAAATGAGTAGTCCAAGGCAAGAAACAATGTTTCTGCAAGTGTTTTTGCACCTTCCTCACCGCCAGAGTGTGCCGGAAGTTATTTCCCAACTACGATTTATAAACCAGAAAATGGATTGAGTTCTATACCCACATTGTTGTTTCTTTATATCCTCACACCGACCCTATGAGATAATTACAGTTTTTATTACCATTCCAAAGATGAAGCGAAAGCAACACAAATTAAGTAGCATACTTAGCCTAAGTGGCAAATAACTGAGCTAGAAAACAAAATTAGATCTATTCTGTTATAAAAGTTCATGTATTTCCCCTATACACACTACCCGGACAGCCCCACCTTGATCTCTAGTTTGTGTACAGGGATTTTATTTATTTATTGCCTCTTTCTCTTTTTCAAAAGTGGGGAGAGAGGTGTGAGCATTCCCTTCTTCCCATGTAACTGTAACTGTTACTATGAATGACACAGTTCTGAAATATATACTTTTTCAGCTGTGCCTGTCAGAGATTCAGCATCCGAAAAGGGGGCCTTTCTTTTTTCCCCTTTAGAAAGGAAACATGCTTTTCCACCTGGTCCTTGTGCTCTGCCCTCTGCTATTGAATCCATTTCCTCCTCTGCTCACCATGATCTACTACGAAGCCATAAATCAGTCAAAGTCTGAAATATTTTTTATTCATGTTTGTTGATGAGTCATACAAGTCACCCCCAAAAAGTGTGTCGCTTTGCAGGGACAAAATGCTTGATACTACCACAAAAGTCTTACTATATAACTTTTACAGCAAAAAAAGGCAGATTAAAGAACTGTGTACATTATTTGTCTAAAATGAGGCAGGAAGTGTTACTTTTTTAGCTCACATTTTTAGCAGTTACTATGAGCATGGTTTTATGTGGATTATCTCATTAATCTAAATGACCACCTAATGGAAGAAGTAAATGTATACCGACATTTTTAAAATGACAAATTTGAGGCATAGAGAGGTTAAAAAAAAAAAAAAAAACTTAAAGACACAGATAGTGCCGTAATTAATCAAGTCTGTGAGGTTGGTCTCAAACCCTTGATCTTAATTATCATGAAATATCATTTAAACTCCTGGGCAATTTCTTCCTATTCCTTAACAAATACTCATTAAGTGCCTTCAAGTGTTAAAATCCTAATAGCAGATTGAAGCACCAGGGCTCAGGATAAAGTGAGGGATACAGCCACAACTGTGTTTTTTGCACTCTAATAAGCCATCTTTAATGCTGGCTTCTGAGAGATACAGTACCGGCCGACCGAGAAAGCCCTTTTTGAAGGGTCTTTCCAAAAAGGCTGGGAATGCAGTAATTTCACCTCCAAAGACATAATATGCCTGTTAATGTTGTTTAAGTAGACAGCAATTAAGTTCATCTCACCAGTGTAAGTTTAATTGACTGAAGGTTTTGCTTACTAATGTTTTTCAGTACAGAAGTCATTAACTTTTTCATACTTACCATGCCATGAATTCACAGGGGACGGGTTCCTGCAGCCCGGGCTCCTTTCCGTTGGTTCTCATGCTGAGTGCGTCCCTGGGTGGGGCAGGCTGGTGCCTCAGTCGAACCCACGGTTCCTTTCTCCTTGGCTTCCTTCTTTTTTCTGATCATGTTCTTCCACATGTTTCATCAAGCTTATCCTGACTCTTAGCGTGCTTAATATGCTCAGCACCTACACTAATTCTCTTGGCAAGAATCTTGCCTTTAGGTTGTTTGTTTACAACAATGCCCACCATTTGCTGGGTGGCCTTGGAGACACCATGGGAACTTTCATGGTGCATTCCTTTTTGAAGTGCCCATTTCCTTGATGTTTACAGTATCGCCTTTCTTGTAGACTCGCAGGTATGTTTTCTAAAAGGCCTAGAGAACGCACAGCAGGTACCCCTCCTCTGTCCCTTTGTGTTGGTCTTGTTGGCTATTACTGGAAGATGGCGGTTCCCGCGGAAAAGCTGAAGGTTTTCAGTTCACCCTCTTGCCGGCCCAATTCATGTACACAGAACAAACTGGCAAAGAATAGGCCTTATTTTCATGAGTTTTCCATTTTCATACAGTGCACCATGACCATCAGGACCTAGAGAACAAAGCACCCTCCTGATGGCAGCAAAACACTCCCGAACATTTTCTGTGACTAGGACAGCAAATTATTTTCAATTGTGCTTTTCCGATGTGTGTTATCATTTACATTCTCCTTCTCTTATTTTTTATTTTTCTCTTTTCCTCTTAAATCTTTTAGTGTTTCCATAGAACTCGACTGAACTGGAACTTTTATTCCCTAAAGAAAGCAGAGCCCCGGCTGTGGGGCACAGGAGATACGGCACCGGCCTGCAAACCCAAATGTCGCTGGTTCAATTCCCAGCCAGGGCATGTAACCAGGTTGCTAGCCAGGTCTCCAGCCAGGTCCGTGGCTGGAGGCAGGTGAAAGGCAACCCTACATTGATGTTTCTCTCTGTCTCTGTCTCTCTCCCTTCTCCACTCTCTAAAAATAATAAATAAAATCTTTTGGAAAGAAAGAAAAAGCAGAGCACAAAGAGGCTGAGGTGCAGTCTAAGAGATCATCTCTAGGGTGGGCTGTTTCCTTGTTTTCCCACACTGCACATCCAGTCCTTCACTGACTGCAACAGCCGGTGGATGTCCACTTGGCCTAAGGCTTCTTTAACCTGGAGCTTCATTGAGACAATATGGTCACAGAAATGACGCCTGCCTAACACAGAATGGGAACTATGTCTCCTCTCACATGGGGTTTAATTTAAGCTACATTTGTGGATACCGTGTTATACTATATGACAAGCAGATAGGTTCTGATATAAGTGTCAGTTCCTCCTTCACTGTATGAATTACTTTGGCTTGGTATGGCTCAGCATAGTCTTGGGTCATGGTTTGGGTTTTGCTTGCTTTTCTTGGATAGGGACTACGAATTCCCTTTTCTTGTTTTTGTTTGTTGTGTGTGTCTGTGTGTGTGTTTTTACATTATATGAAATCTCTTATTTTATAAACATACACGAAATTTACTTTATTAACTGTGTTGCTTAAAGGTAAATTGCTTCCTTCAACTTTCCTGAAGATGGTCTACTCCCAATTCTCCCCTGCTCAGGAGAGCTGTCCTTAATGCCTGGGATCTGTGCTTTTTTGGTTTATCTGATGTGCTTCCTTCTTCATCTGGTAGTCTGTGTCAGGTCAGTGTCTTCCATGTTCAAGGACTACCATGTGTGACCTCTCACTTTTACAGTAATCTTGCAAACTGGTGTGATTATCTCCATTTCCAAATAAAAAATAGGGACTCCAAGAAATTCAGCACCTTTTCTAAGGTCACACTTTGGTATTTAAAAGTATACCTATTTGATGTTAAAGCTCAGAGTGACTGAGAAGATGTTCTTACCCATTTTCCATTGTGGCAAGAAAAGTAACTATTAGAATAGAAAGAAATATGGAACAGTCTGTGAGGAATAGGGCTCCGTGTCTGGCCACCTGGGCTCAACCCTGGCCCCACTGTTATTTTCTAATGAACTTTGAATAAGTTACTTAAACTTCTTCAGACATAGCTTCTTCATCTCTAGAATAGGCATAATTCTATTCACTTTCCAGGATATTGGGAGGACTAAACATAATATCATATGTGAAACCACTGTTCGGGATAGTGACTGGTATATATATACATACATATATATATATATATGGGAAGAGTTCAATACATGCTAGTTGTCACTAATGTTGTTGTTATCACTATTTCCTAATTTAAAAGTAGTTTACCAAACAGAATCATTGGTATCATATTTACTCTGAAGCAACAATGGAAGTCCTTCATGACTTTGGGAGTTCAGGGATTTCAGTGCTTAACTATTTCATGCCCACTGCCCCATGGGGCCATATCTGTGTTGGAAACAAAGGATTCTTTTTCTCAAATTAGTGCTTTTCAAGCTCTGGTGATATTACCACTTTCTGTCTGTCCTGACTCTGTTTTTTAATATGAAATGGAATATTTACCAATTACCACATAACGAATGAAGCAGCCTCATCCTATAAAACCCTGTTCCTGGAAAACAACCTTGGCTTGGCTTTGGTGATTCTAAATGTGAGGATTAGAGTCCAAAATTGACTCCTTGGAAAGGCTGACCAGACAGCAGTTAACAAATCACGATCCAGCAGGAAGAATTCCCGGACAAGCTGGGCAGAAGCAGGGCCCTCACTTCCCATAAATCTCCCTCCAGCCATGGCCCTTCTTTCTGGGAACCACCACCATTGTTTTCCGCTTCCCCTCCCTCCCTCCCTCCATCCCTCCCTCCCTCCTAGCCTGCTTCCTTCCTTTCTTTTTTTTCTATTAGGGATTAAAGCAGACAGAAAAATTAAATCCCAAATTAACCCCTTGGTATGCCCCATACCTTTAATACTAAGGTGCTGTGTCCATATGAACTTGGGAAGTGGGCAGCGCTTCACTGTCTGGTCCTGCTCTGGATCATAACTAAAACACCGAGACCTTCACCCTCAGCCAAGGCCACAAAGTCCCTGAGGAGGATCCTGTTCTCAAAACAGACAAACAAATGAACCAAACAAACAGACAAACATGTTTGTGGGTATTAATCCTACTCAGCGCTCTATGGTATTGGCTATAATACCTCAGATATATTTGGAGGAAAGTTATATGGAAATAATAGTCATAAAAATAATCCAAAAACTGGACCTTCAATTTTGGTTGTAAGGATGATCTTGGCAAAAGGAAAAGGGACAAAGCGTGGGCGCCTCGACCAGCACCCTGTCCCCTGCTTTACTGTCCACTATCCGTTAAAGCCACAGCGCCGTAGCCACTTAAAACATCCAGGTGGAGGCTAAAGTGCACTCCTCTGAGTTGAGTGTTTGCTGGTGTTTGTCCACACTGGGACATTCCTCACCTTGGCGTGGTGAGTCAGCCTTTCCCAGCTCTCTATTTAGCTCATGAACAGAGCTGTCCCTTGGCCAGTGGTTTCCAAACGCAGGTCTGTGACCTAAGTTCACCGGTGGGAGGTAAAATGTGAAAAATAAGGATGATGTAGGGATGTTTTCTTAGGGCTAAGTTATTTACTGAAATAAAGGCCTTTTACGCTAAGATTATGTAATTCCTGTATCTTTGTGATGAGGAGTTTTTTTCTTTTATGAAAAGATTTGCCAACAGGAAAATGAGGGAACCATGGCCTTAGACTTCAGGAGACATGAGGTGAAGACTGCTGTAAGTTGCACCTGGTGTGTGTCTGTGCGTGTGAGTGTGTGTGTGTGTTGTGGCCAGGCTCCCACCCCAAGGGACCGTGTGGCTGGGCAGTCCCTAAGGAGGCTTCTAATGGGGTCCTGGCTGGGAGCATTAGCCCCAGTCAGGTGGCTGCTCAAGCAGAGGAGCACCCAGGAAAGAAGAGGCAGCTGTGCCATCCTTACCAACAAACCTTTCATCACTACACTGCCCTTTGGGGATGCAGTTCCTTCCTCTGAGCTGAATTTGGTCTCAGTTTTTTAACCTGATTTCACCTAAATAAAACTGTTCTCTTAGGATGGCCCAGATGAGTAGACAACAACTTAACACAGGAAACAAATACAAATTGCCGTGATAATGTTCCTAATAATAATGTTACTTCAAATAACCATCAAGGCTCAAGTTTTCTAGAAAACAGAATGCGTGGCATGGCTTGATTGCTAATGCTTTTTTGGGAAGTTCAATCTCAGGATATAACAAAGAGAGAGAGAGAAGGAGAAAGAAGTGCTTTTACATAATGCATTTAATAAGAGCAAGGGAAATAAAGCAAGTTATTGATTTAATGAAAATTTTGAGAAGCTTCTTTTAAATGCTATTTCTGAATGTCCTTGGTGTTTACATGATAAGTAAGTGACTGCATGTGCTCAGGAGGGTGGGTGACTGGCCCTGGTTTCCGTAGTGGAGGAGTGGCAGAGCAGAATTCAATCAGGCTTGGTGTCTCCCCAGATGGGCTGCGCATTCCTACAGATTTTGGCAGCACAGGGCTTTTGCAGGAATACCTGGCAGCAGCATCATTAGTCCAGTGTTGGAAGAAGAGGAAAGAGGTGCATGGGAGAGCCCAGTAGTCTGTCTAAAAACAAACTAGCAGATCAAATCCAACAATGTATAAATAGAATTGTACACCTTGAGCAAGTGGGATTTATTCTGTGAATGCAAAGCTGGTTCAACATTTGAAAATCCAGGATGGACCTGGAGAGTATTATGCTAAGTGAAATAAGCCGGTTGGGGAAAGACAGATACCATGTGATCTCACTTCTATGAGAAATCAAGTGGACAAAATAAACTAATGAACAAAATCAAAACAGAACCATAGATACATGGAACGGTCTGGGTGCTGTCGAGGGAGGCGGGGACTGGGTGAAAGATGGTAAAAGGATTAACCAAAGAATGTATATATATAGTCTGTGGACATGGACAACAGCCTGGGGATCGCCTGAGGTGGGGAGGTGCTAGGTGGAAGTCAGTAAAGGGGATGATAAGTGGGAACAACTGTAATAGCATCAGTGATAAAGACAGTAAAAATATCAATGTAATTTATTGTATCAATAGGTTAAAAAAGAAAAATCAACTTGATAGAAAACCTACCTACAGCTAACGTCATATTTAACGGTAAGAAACTTGATTTCCCACTGAGATTAGGAATGGGGCAAGGGGATGCCCTCTTACCACTTCCTCTTAACATTGCAATAGAAGTCCTAGCTATTGCAGTAAGACAAAAAAGGAAATAAAATATATAAAGATGGGGAAAAAAGAAATAAAATTTGTGGCTTGCATGTGATAGTATCGTCCAGGTAGAAAGTCCAAAAGAAATAACAAAAAAACCTGGAACTAATAAGCAATTATAGCGAGATTGTAGGATACAAAGTTTACACACAAAAGTCAATTGCTTTGACTTGACCCAATAATGAACAAGTGGAACTTGAAATTAAAAACAAAATACCATTTACATTAGTGCCTCAAATAACACAAAAAGTTAACTAAAAAAAATGGATCATAGACCTATGTGTCAAATGCAAAACTGTAACATTCCTAGCAGATAACATTAATAGGGGAAAATCTGGATGCTTTTGGGTTTGGTCAAAACTTTTTAGATGTAACACCAAAGACATGGTTCTTGAAAGATCTAAGTGATAAGTTCAATTCTGTTATCCTAAAGTTGCCCTAAAGTTAGTCTTCCCTGGCTGGTGTGGCTCAGTGGATTGAGCACTGGCCTGCGAACCAAAGGGTCACCAGTTTGATTCCCAGTCAGGGCAAGTGCCTCGGTTGCAGACCAAGTCCCCAGCTGGGGTCACATGAAAGGCAACCACACGTTGATGTTTCTCTCTCTCTCTTTCTTTCTCCCTTCCCCTCTCTCTAAAAATAAACTTAAAAAAAAATTAAAGTTGGTGGTCATGATATTTTACTTATTTATTAAAGATATTTTAATTAAAAAAAATAAGGTGCCATCTGCGAACCCAAAGGTCACTGGTTCGATTCCCAGCCAGGGCACGTAACTGAGTTGCAAGCCAGGTCTCCAGCCAGGTCCATAGCTGGAAGAAGGTGAAAGGCAACCATACATTGATGTCTCTCTCCCTCTCTGCCTCTCTCCATTCCCCTCTCTCTAAAATAATAAAGATCTTTTATATATATATATATATATATATATATATATATATATATATATATATGGCAGACCTCTAGAAAGAGCACCGGACAGGGAGTATGGAGAATTACTTCTCACCCTTGCCCTTCACTGACCAGTAGTACCTTGGGAAGGCTTCCCTTCCTCACATAAAAAAGGCAGCAGGTAGAATAGATAATCTCTGAGGTCCCTTTGCCTCTCCTACTTGCTCAGTTTCAGAACAAAACAATCAAGGCAACCCTTGGGGAGCTCACAGAGGTGGTGAGACTCCTGAGATGAACCAGTTGCTCTTTCCTCAAATGATCACCTCCTCTGGCTGCTCTATTAGAGATTCACTTTGTTGTGTCGCAAAGTCCATCTCGAAGCACATACTAAAATGAGGGATTATATTCTTAGCCCCAACCCTGCTCCGAAATGCAGTTATCTTAATCAGCATGTGGTTTGTCAGGGTAGGGAAGTCAGATAGGGACGTCAGAGCAAAATCTGGTATATATCAGGTATCCAACATGTTTGTTAAGAAAATGGGTGGGTGAGTCAATTGTTGTAAGGAAGAGGAGTTCAGGGGCAAGAAGAATGGCAGGTGCACAAACTATGTAAAAATCATGGAAAGAGGGATGAGCCCTAGATGAGGGTGTAAGGAGAGACACTCCAAAGATAGACTTGCTTTATTCACACTTATACCTGAGACTCACCCATCCCCATTCTTTGTCAGTTATTCATTTGTTAAGCAACTACTATGTGCCAGAAACTACTCAGCATCAGGGATGTAATGGTGCATGAACAAGAGGGATTGATCTCTTCCTTACAAAGATGTTTAACTAAATTCCCACCCAGCTGAGTTGATACCAGGCTTCTGCCCACTTTCCTGCTCCTGATGTGCTCATGTACTTACACCAAACTCAAGGAAGCGTTGAACTCTTCCTTTCATCTGGCTTCCCAACCTTTTGTGTTTTGAAGCCAAGCTCAAGTAAAAACTTTTTCTTGGTCTCCCTACTGTGAGTCAATGCTGCCACCTTCTGGAACATTGACAGAAGTACTGACTGGAAACAGTAAAAATTTCTGAAGAGGGTTAGAAAGGACTTCACTTAAATCTAATGGTTTCATCTGTGGGGAGGTTGATGGTTGGAAAGGTCACCTTGCCTGGCTGTTTTAGATGAGAAGAGAATAATGGTGGGGAATAAGAGAGAGGACTGAAACTTGGACTTTCAGACTCATTTCATGGTATTTCCTTTCACGTTTACTAGACTTGGGCCATGGTTATAGATGTTTTTATTGCTCCCGCATAGATACTTATGTACACATTTCCCCTTCATCTTCTGTTGCATTAAATCTGTGTTTTCATCTCTTGCCTATTCTTCTTGAGGATTAAAAGCAGGTTAAGATCTTTCTCAGCCAGTTTCTCTGTTTGGTTGTCTGTGTCTTCTGAATTTCCATCTGTTGGACTGTCTGCTATCTTCTTCAGATTTCTGGATAAGGGAGTATAAAGTCAATTTCTGATTTATGAATTATACATCTATGAGATACAGGCACAAACCTCATATTGTCTTCATTTCCACTCAGATATCATTCAGCAGCTATGTATTGCCTTCTTACTATACATTAGGTGTTATGCATACAAACACCAAAGAAGACAAGCTCTTTTCTCCATGGGTTGTCATATATTGGGAAGACAGGAAAGTGAACAAATGAGCAGGGACAGCAGTGTGACGAGGGCCCCAAAAGAAGAGTTCTCAGCGTGAGGAAGGAGACAGCTGAGTCCCACTGACTCACGAAGGGCCTGCCTGGAGGCAGTGGGGCCTTAGCTTCCAGTTTGTTGAGGTTACGTGTAAAATAAAGGCCTTACTGATGTCAAAGTGCAAGAAAGCTTTCATAGACATTTCTATTCAACTCTTTGCCCCTAGGGAGGCCTCAGAGATTTATAAAATCTCAAAGTAAGAATATCTACCCCATGATCGCTGAAATTCAAGGACGTAAACATCTGGTATATTAGCCCATATTTTACATGTCAAAGAAATCATTCAGAAACATCACCTTTAATAAAATTGCGATAGTATTTAACTTATTTCATGTTCTTTCCATCACCTTGTGAAACTGATATGAGGCGTAAATGAGGCCTGTAGTTTGTAAAGCCCTTTGCTTTACTGAGGATCTGTATTAACTTGTGATTAGCAAACTCTGCAGGGTGTCCAGTAGAGAAAAATCAAAAAATAAAATGAGAAAACACCTAAAAGTGGAGGATGAAATCAATGAATTTATGCTTGCAATGTATTCTGAGAATGAAGGCTACTTATCAATTAACAGTGCCTTAAAGTCTGTTTTAGTGTATTACAGTAGAATGAATATTTAATTAAGATAAATTTGATGAGGAGAAGAAGAAGGGTAGTTAATTCTTAACTAGGTCTTGGGCAGGTT
This sequence comes from Noctilio leporinus, assembly GCA_004026585.1. Taxonomy (NCBI): domain Eukaryota; kingdom Metazoa; phylum Chordata; class Mammalia; order Chiroptera; family Noctilionidae; genus Noctilio; species Noctilio leporinus. Next base: position 181,841 of record PVIW01002682.1, on the reverse strand, counting down.
GTTTAACCCCTCCAATGTCCAGAAACAAGGCTGAGTCTAGCTCACATGGTATCTTTGTCTGATTAGAAAAGGTGGCCCCTCTGGGTGTGTGTAGCCGCCCCCCATTAGGTTTGGTGAACAGACTGTGAGGAGGACCTCAGCTCTTTTCTGCACTTTGCCTGGTCTCTCTACGTGGTGAATGATCTGCTTAAGTGTATGCAGATGCCGTGCCAGCTGGTTTGATACGCTTAGAACCCCTCTCAGCCTATTTGATTCACATGGTGAACACCTGGCCCAGATGCTGAATCACATGATCCTCCAGCACTGAGTCACACCCTGATCACGTGGCCCCCAGGGCCCTGATCACGTGGGCCTAGCTGCTCAGTCACAGCCAGATCACGTGATCCCCAGCACTGAGACATGCCCAGATCACTGTATTCTCACCGCATCCTATCAGGTGTCACACCATATCCATTTGTTCCATTACTAATGATATTTGCTTTGATCACACCAATCTACTCCTTTACTTGCTGTATGAATACCCTTGTCATACTGCTCTAGCACTGATATTCCATGATCTTGCATCAAATATGTCTTAAATACTCATGGAAGATCTGGAGGTCAATGTACTTTGAAAGGAATGAGTGAAGGAGACGAAGAGGTGGGAGCTAGATTGTCCAAGGCCCACAGGACCATTTTAAAGACTTAGGCTTTTGTTCTAAGTGAGATGGGGAGCCATTGAAGGTTTCTAGTGAGTATGACCTGATTTATTATTTAAAAGACTCTCTGCCTTGGCTGTTGACTCAGTGGATAGACACTGGCCTGCGAACCCAAGGGTCACTAGTTTGATTCCCAGCCAGGGCACATAACCAGGTTGCAAGCCAGGTCCCCAGCCAGGTCCCCAGCTAGAGGCAGGTGAAAGGCAACCATACATTGATGTTTCTCTCCCTTTCTTCCTCCCTCCCTGCCCTCCTCTTAAAAATAATGAATAAAATCTTTAAATAAACAAACAAATAAATAAAAGACTCTCTGGTTGCTAGACTGAATAAATGAAAGGGGGACATGAGTAGAAATAATATGCAATGTATTAATACAGTGAGTGTATTGGTATAACTTATGGATATACTTTAAAATAAATAAACATACATCTGAGCATGCTCAAATTTTGTCATCTATAGTGGTAAACAATTTGACATGCCTCAAAATCATTGTTCACAGTAACAAGAAAGCAGACAAGTGACTGGTATTATCTGGGAAGGACGTCTTCAGTGCTTAGGTTCAAAGAGCTAATTGGTAATAGCACCTGCAAGAAACCAAATGCCTGTGATGTGCTAGGATTTCTACACCAACAGGAAGAGAGAAATTAGGGTAGGCTTAAGTTCTGGATCATGTGGGGATGCTCTGTATAATAGTTGGAGCTGAACTGCTAGTATGTGTTAATTTACTTGATGTTGTTCTGTATTCTTTCTTATACCTTTAAAAACAGCATTGAGGTGATTCAACATTCAATAATGTGACTTCAATATGAATAGGGCACATTTTCCATTCTTATTTACACATGTAATTTATGTTCCTGCAGTTTCTACTCATTTTAGAAATAGAAAATAAACAACCCAAAAAGAGATAATAACTGAAATGTGCCCATTTTAGCACACTACAAAGTCAGCTATTGATTATATTTTGTGTATCTATGTATATCCTTGAATTCATATATGCAAAGTGTCCCAATAAAATTACACACATTAATGTATATATCTAAAATACAGTAGTGTATTGATAATCATTTATCAGCCTGCTACCTTAAGTCTGTCCTGTAACATATTAAAATATGGTTCTTTAAGATGTTTGACTCTGATTCTTTTGATATAGTTTTCCCTAAAATATTTTAATAAGGATAGAAAATATATTTTAAATTGGGGAGATACACAGACAAACACACAGGCATATATACTTAGAAAATGGGATCAGCTAAAGTGTTTTATTGTTTTTTTTAATCTAGGTACTATGTAATGTTCATCTACTTAGTTTTGTTCATTAATATACATTTTCAATAAAGTTTTTAAAAGGAGTATATTATTCTACAGTATGATAATTATTGGACCAGTCTTCTGGCATATCTACATTGTTTAAGATTTATCTTGATTATTAGAATACTTATGTTCCATCTTCATGAGCATGTCTTTGTAGGTACACTTGACTAATTGTATTCTCTTATTGTTGCTAATCAAATAGAGGCTACATTTTTCAGGCGCCCTTATTTCACAGAAAGTCATAAAATACATGTAAAGTTTGCATGTTTAATATATATATATATTATATATATATATATATATATAGTTTTGAAGTGGATTATAATTTTTTAAATGCATACAGGTAAAATACAAAACTGGAGTTTTAATGACATTTTAAGATGGCAGCTGGCCACTTTGAATGTGGGGAAGGTAGCAGGGGAAGTAAGTAAATGTGTGTAGGGATGAAAGAAAATCACAATGACTCGCATCATCAAAATGTCTTTGGTGAATAAGCTTGGGAAACATGAGAAACAATTAAGATAAAGCCCTGAAAGGATTTTTAGATGGGATGGCATATATGATACATTTGTATGACTTTTTCTCCATATTGCATGTGTTTCTCCTAGACAGGTTGTACCACTTTCCCCTATATCTATAAAAACTGCTTCAATTTGTTGAAGGGTGGTATGCTCTTCCACTGATTATGGTATTTAAAAATATATTTTAAAAAGGAAAGTATCATGGACACAGATATCTGTTACCTGAGACTTCAACATAATTTTTTCTCCTTAGCCTCCTTATGTCACCATCTGGAGATGGTGTTCATATACACAATGTCATTGAAGCCTTAGCTAATTTTCAGTGCATAGAATTTTATTTGGTCTCTGGCAAGAATTAAAGTGAATTTTAAAATTACAGACCAGCTGAGCCCAAATCTAAAAAGAAAAAACTATTTAAGAAAATCCAAATTTATTATATTTAGAATTATTTTTGTAGTTGGTTAAATTTATTTTTAAAAAAATTATCACATTCTGTATTCCAGACAGCTGTCAGCCCTGCTACAGTCGGAAATGAATTTTGTTTTGTGAGCACAGCAATGAGAACTGTTGAGTGTGAGTACTGTGGGAAATGTTTAAATAATGGCCAGAATTCAATTTTGAATTAGAAAGGGCATGGGCATTAAACCAGTTATGAGATGCCCCCCTTTGTAATTAATTGAAGTACCTTTTCCTTACCAGTATAATTCTCTATACTTCCTGAATAATTGGTTTAATGATATTTGCAGTCATACAAATTTATTGTTAAAATTATAATGTAAATGCTAACCAATGAGGTAGATGGTAAACTTTCTGTGACTAGGACACTCTTATCTTTCTTTGTATCCTTAATGATTTGCACAGAGCATAAAAAAAGAAAATATAAGGCTTTAAATAGGTAAAATAAAACATGTAGCCCCCAAATTACAATATAAAATTAAAATGCCTACTTCAGAGATGATAAAATCTATGTTAAAAACTCTCAGTAAGTGGGAATAAAGGGAACATACTTAAACATAGTAAAGGCCACATATGACAAACCCACTGACAGCGTCATACTCAACAGGCTAAAACTGTAAGCTTTCCCCTTAAGATTGGGAGCAAGACAGGGATATCCACTTTCACCTCTCTTATTCAATGTAGTACAAGAAATGCTAGCCACAGTAATCGGACAAGAAGAAATAAACAGCATCCAATTTGGAAAGGAGGATGTAAAATTTTCTTCATTTACAGAGAAATGATAGTGTACATAGAGAATTCCAAAGGTTCACCAAGTGGGCACAGGACCTGAGTACATACTTCTCCCAAGAGGACACAGGAATGGCCAATAGCGATACGAAAAGATGCTAAATGCCATTAATTATCAGAGAGATGCAAATTAAAACCACCGTGAGATATCACTTCACAGCCATCAGAATGACTATGGTAAATAAATCAACAAACCCATCTCCTCAGAGAGGGCTTTTCTGTCTTCCCCTCACCCAACCTGAACTAGTCATCCTGCTTCACTCTATCACATTAAACTGTTGTATTTTCTTCATAACAATAATGGCTTTTTGAAATTATATTGCCTATTTTTCTGTTTATTATTTACTCACACAGAATATAAATTCCATGATAGCAAACTTTTTATGAAAGCAACTCTTTCTTGCTCATCATTGTATTCTGGTTTATAGAAGACTAATCTACTAGTTGATCAGGATATATTAAGTTCACTTATCAATTTTTTTTTTTTTTTGCCATTTTGAATGTTAACTACATGCCTGAAACTGGAAATATAGAATTCAAAAACATAAAACTAGTTATTATTTTTTAATTAAGGAAATGAAGAATTAAAAACAACTTAGAAAGATCTGAAAAGTAAAGTCTCTTCTTTCCACTCTCAGCCTTGGTTGCATTCCCACTTAACTTTCAAATATTTCTGTTTTAAATGCTTCCAGTAGTTACCATAGGAACTCTGATGGATTTTCTTACAGCTTTACTGAGACCTAATTGACCTAAAATCAACTTCACATTTAAAGTATGCTATTTGACATTATAGTATTCCTATGTGCCTATGAAATCAAAATTATGATAAAAACATTGAATATATCTATCACTTTCTAACCTTCCCTGCCCCCACCTGTGATCTCCAGGCACCTATTGAGCTGGTTTCTGTTGCCATATATTATTTTATATTTCCTGGAAGTGTATACAAATTGAAGCGTATTGATTAAACTTTTTTATTCAACTTCTTTCACTCAGTATGCTTATTTAGCAGTTTTTCAATGTATGGAATGTAATAATTTGTTGTTAAGAAACATGCTATTGGTGGTGAATCTGAGGAATCTTTGCCTGTCCTGATCAGATAGTTCAGAAGCTTAGAGTATCATCCTGATACACAATGTTATGGGTTTGATCCTAGGTCAGGGCACATACAAGAAGCAACCAATGAATGAATAAATATGTGGAACAACAAATCAATGTTTTTTTCTGTCTCTCTCTCTCTCTCTCTAAAATGAATAAATAATTTTTTAAAAAGAAACATTTACTTAACCAAGGTCAAATACACTTTCTCTATGTATTATTCTTGACATTTTATAGTTTTAGATTTTACATTTAGGGCTGGATAAATTTTGAGTTGTGGTGAATATTTGTGATTATCTAATATAAGGCCTTACTGAATTAAATTAAGAGCCTTAAGTTAAGTGTCTTAATTTAATTACATTTAAAAACTCCATTTTGCTTTGTAAGATAAAATAGTCACAGGTTCCAGGGATTAGGACATGGGCATCTTGGGGAGGAGGGTGCTATTATTCTGCCTACTAAAACTAGATTTTTGTAAGCAAATATTTTTGGATTTTTTAATGTTATACAAGTGACCTCCTTGTAGCTCCAAAATAGCTTAATATGGTGAAAACCTTGGGAATGAAAGGCTGAGCACTGGACAAACTTGACCACCAAATGCTCACCCAATTTGTAGTGGAAAGAGTGCGGCCTTTGGAGTGACTGGAATTTGGATTTGAGCCCCCAGTTTTAACATTATTCACTGAACAGGATTGGACAACTTAATTTTCTCTCAACCTTCAGGTTTCTCATGTAACAATAGGTTAGTGATGCTTATCGGATGGGATTATGATGAGATCTAAAGAGATAATGGAGGTTAAAATACCTAGGTAGCACTGAGCACATAAAATGTATGATAATTTACATTTCTCCCAGAAACCTTTGCTTCCATTAGGCTATAATTTTCAAAGAACATGATTTATTTATTCCTGATGCATATGCTATTGGTTGATGGGCACTGAAATGATTAATCTTTATATTAATATCATGGCTAAGAATACATTAGGAGAGAGGTTAAGAGTTGTAGAGCCCTAGGTCTAAATCATGTCAGTATGTGTTTATGCCTCAGTGTTTCCCTCTCAAGCGTGAACAAGGTAATAGGACCTCTCTACCTCATGGTGGTTCTGTGAGGATAATGGAGGTGCATATAAACTGCTTATCATAGGCGGGAGCAGATAGGCATCATGTCCTGTGTTGGGTAGGCTTGGGGACGCAGTAATTAATGTGGCCTTTAGAGGGAGCTCCATGTGAGGGAGAATCCTGTGAAGCGGATAAGCTACTTTGGTACTTGTTTCCTTGGATTCTGTTTTTAGCGAAACTGCTAAGGAGTGATTTAAATTGCACAGATTCACAGCCATGTGGCATTACATATGCATCTTTAAAAATTTGAAGCAGAACATTAGTTTCATTCTGGGTTACCAGTTAACGATAATTCAAATTATTTTATAAAATGCTCTTAATGTCCTTGGCAAGATGAGAAAATCTCAATACCAGAGTATCTTTCAGTGGCTGACCAAGACTGTAAATCCCATAATTTACAAATATATTTTTGGCATACATAAATTTAGATTACACTAAAATAGCCAACACAGCAATCATTTTGAATCTTAACAAACCATAACCTTTCAAAGAAATTAATTCTCCCTGTGACAAAGATTGCTGAGGCAATAAACTATAAATGGTTTCACAGAAGCAAATTCAGCTAGAAGAGAGTTACAGCTTTCCAAGTAACCCAGAGCGGATCTAACTTATTTTTGGCTTTCAAAAATGAAAATATAAAACAAGAAAGATGTCACACTAAACACTAAAACCAGAATGCAATATTAATGAGTTTAAAGGAAGATGCACACAGCAAGAAATAAGATAATGTAGCCTTGACCTATGTAGCTTAGTTGGTCAGAGTCTTTTCCCCATAAGCCAAAGGTTTGTGGGTTTGGCCTGGGTTGTGGGTTTGATACCTGGTCGGGAGACACCCAATCGATGTTTCTCTCTCTCTCTCTCTCTCTCTCTCTCTCTCTCTCTCTCTCTCTCTCTCTCCCCCCCCCCCTCTCTCTCTCTCTCTCTCTAAGCAATGAAAAAATGTCCTCAGGTAAGGATAAAATAAAGAAAGAGATAGGATATGTAGTTTAAAACATTTCCCCTAAGGAAGTATTCATTTTTTAAAGCAACTTTCTGTTAACTATTTTTTAAAGTGAAGGAAGGAACTATTTTCCTACTTTAGACACTGTGAACTTAATTTCACTGTGAACATACATTTGTAACAGTTCAGTGAATGTTCTTTAGCATCATGCACAGTCCTCAGCCTGAGCCCAACACACAACAGAAACAACTGTGTTGTTTCGGAAACAACACAGGAACTTTGTTTCTTGAATATGACTTTTTCCTTAATGCAAGCCAGCTGTCCATTCTAAGAGCACCGTGAATCACTTGCTTCTCTTCACCCAGGTCCCTCCATCTTTGCACACACCGCATGTCCAACCCCTTAAACATTAAGCCCTCTGGACAACTGGGTTCTGGTTAGACTCCAACTACTTTAAGGGCAATGCATTAGGCCAATGGATCAAGAAAACAGAGTGTCTGCCCTGGCTGGTGTGGCTCAGTGGATTGAGTGCCAGCCTGCAGACCGAAGGGTCACAGGTTTGACTCCCAGTCAGGGCACATGCCTGGGTTGCAGGCCAGGTCCCCAGTTTGGGGTGTGCAACAGGCACTTGGTGGATGTTTCTGTCACACGTAAATGTCTCTTTCCCTTTCTCCCTCCCTTCCCCTCTCTCTAAAAAATAAAATCTTTTTAAAAATAGAGAACAGAGTTTCAGTCAAACGAAAGATAACATCCTGACCTCAGTTTTGTTTCAGCCCCAGACCCATGAAGGAGGAATGACTCTACAAATCACATCTTTGTGAAACCAGCCAGCATGATACCATGGCAGATATTAACTACTCCCTAATCCCGGCTCCGACCAACGAGTAGAGCCCACGACCCGAACTCCTTAGTTGACATGATTATTCATTTTTCCCCTATAAAGCTATCAGGGAGCCAGATTACAGGGCATTATTTCATCTGTGTTTCCAGGCTTGTCGTCTTTAAAACCTTTACTTTGCTGCAAACTCCTATTCCTGTCTTGTTGGGCTTTGATGCATTCGTTTTCTTAGCACACTTTGCAAGTTCAAAATCTCCACATGGTTTGCTTTGTGATTCCTCCTGGTGAAGATTCCACCTCTCCACCCTTGTTTGTTGCTCTTTGGGCAGTGCTCAAATATCCCATCTTCTTAATAATTCTCCCCAAACAACTCTTCCACCCCTTCTCCACCCCATACATTTATTTCCTTATCACCTTTCCTCAAATACAAGATCTAGTCTTGTTACTGGTTTATGGACTTGTCTCCATGACTGAGATTTGAACTTTTGTGAGAAGATATTTACTTTGGCACTCTCAGAACCTTCCAGGGTGCCTACAACATGTTAGGAAATTAAGTTGGGTTTTTGTAAGGCTCTGTATACAGAGTGCCAGGCATCCATGGGCCTCTTTAAGTCTGTGACATGAAGTCACTTGATGATGAATTAAGTACATGGGGAGCCTCACATACAGAATTAAGAGACCATTATACCCTATCTTTTTTTTTTCAGAAATAAAAAGTCAGTCATTATTAATGTTTTGCTTATTCCAAGAAAATTAAATGTTAAAAATGATTTTAATATTTTATTTATGTTTTATTTAATTTATTGGGTGACATTGGCTAATGAAAATATATAGTTTTCAGATATACAATTTTACAGTACATTTTCTATATATTGTATTGTGTGTTTACCACCCGAAGATTTTTTAGTGTTTTAGGCAAAAGCAGAACTAGTTAAAATTATACCTAGAGTCAAGCCTCTCACCAGCATTCTGGGGAAGTCTTAGGGGTAGAGAAAATATACCTGTGCAGTATATTTTGAGGGGCATTGGAGAAACTCCAGTTGTTAAAACTTCCTTATCCCCTTTCCTTTGCTTGCCAATGTCCATGCAGAAGCCAGAGAAATTTCTTTGCCTAAAAGGAGAGGTGAGACCATATCAAATACCTGCATAAGACTCTGATGGCTTCTCAATCCACTTAGAATTAAAGTCACACCCTTTTCTTTGACCTGCAGGTTCTCATGGTCTGGATTCTGCTGAGCTCACGTGTGGTTTCTCACCAATCTTTGTAATTCATCAACTACAGTCATGCTCTCCTTCCTTTTCCTACTTGAAGGTATCATATTTAGTCCCATTTCAGCTTTTGAAAAAACTTCTCTGGAGAGAAGTTTCCTCTTTTATTTATTTATTTATTTTAAGATTTTATTTCATTATTTTCAGAAGGAGGGGAAGGGAGAGAGGCAGAGAAGGAGAGAGACATCAATGTATGGTTGCGTTTCACCTGCCTCTCCTCTTTTAAAAGATTTGCTGCCTTAGTATTTGAATCAACATCTAAAGACACTTCCTTAACTCTGCCTTATTGCCAAATATAAATAATTCCTCCTCAAATCTTCCGAGTATATCATCTTGCTTTATCTTTATTATAGCATTTAGTATTATCTAACTGCCTGTTAGCCATTTGTTTATTTTTCTGTCTCTCTCCACTAGATGGTACAATTCTTAAAACAACAACAAACACAAAACTTTGTTCATCTCTGAGTCCCAGAACCCTCCTACCCAAAGGTGAATGGGAGCTCAAAAACATTACTTGAAAAAAAGAAGAAATAAATGTACTATAGGGAATCAAATTTCCAGTGATAACTACTCATTTCTTTTCATATTTTGCCTTGGTATTGTCTTAAAATATTTCTTGAACAAGTTTGGGTTAAGAACACATTCAGGTTATGTATCTTAAATGCTTAGAAAATTAGTAGATTCATTGAAAAGAGCCTGGGAAAATCCCTTTGCTGCCTAGGTTTCTTCAGTTTTATGTATGTATGTATGTATTTTTAAAATATTTTATTTATTATTTTTATAGAGATAGGAAGGGATAAAGACAGAGAGGGAGAGACATCCATGTATGGTTGCCTTTCACCTGCCTCCAGCTATGCACCTGGCTGGAGATCTGGCTTGCAACCTGGTTATGTGCCCTGGCTGGGAATGGAACCAGCAACCTCTGGGTTTGCAGGCTGGTGACTTATCCACTGTGCTACCAGCCAGGGCAGTTTCTTCAGTTTTAATATGACAAGAATATATGTCATCATCTCTAAGATTTCTAACAGGTCTGAAAACTTTATACTTAATTGGATTGTTGCAGGGTGTAAAGGTATAATGCACTGAAAGCAGTAGGAAAGTGTACAAATGAGGTCATGAAGATAAAATTTCTCTACTTCAAATATCTGTTTGGCTTTATGTGCCACTTGAAAAGTGCATTATATGTTTCAAAGTAGAGGAAATCAATTAATGAATATCACTGGTAGGACATGGCTAGCAATTTTAGATCATAAAACATTTCCTATAGCATTATACATTTGTGGCTAGAAAGGACCAAAAATGATTTGACGTAGCTTTTCTTAACTGCAAAATGTGAATATTATGGGTTGTTAATACATATTCTGTTACAAATTAGTTCTGTGGTTGAATCATTGTACATTGTGTTTAATCAGGAGATTGTCACATCTTATCAGTATATTAAAGGTCCTGAGAAATTAATCAGTAAACAAACCAAATTAACTTAGAACATATATATCATTCATTCAACAAATGTTGATTATGTACCTACTATGTGCCAAGCTCTGTCAGAGGTACTTGGGTTATATAGTGTCAAAAAAAGAATCTTCTCCTCATGAAGCTTACATGGAGGATTTAGATGAAGAATAAATAATAAACATAAGAAGTCAGTTTAGGAGAAAATGAGAAGAGGAATCATTGGAGATGATAGGTATAGCTACTCTTCCCAGGAGCCTCGCTGCAAATGGCACCACAGAGAAGGTGGGAGGCAAGTGGAGGATGATTTCTTTTCTTTTCAGATGGAAGGAATAGTCATATGTTTGTGTGCCTATGACAGTGATCCAGAAGAGAGGAGAACTCATGATGCAGGAGAGCAAGGATATGCTAGAGTATTTCCCCATAGTCAAAAGTAACACTCTGGCTTTAGAGGTCAGCACAGAGAGTTCGTTTATGGGAACAGGTAGGAAAGTCACGTTCGTGGGAGCAGATGTTGGTAGGTATGTGGGAGAAGTGGTGGGAGTCTAGAAATGTCCTTGCCTGATCATGGAACCTTTTTCTCTTCCTCCCCAGCTGTAACACATAATTACTAAAATATACAGGTGACAGAGAACACTGAAAAACACTGTAGAGTGGTATAAACTATATTCAGAGAGATACAAAGTCTAGTTAGTCGTAGTGTTACCAGGCTGAAGGGGTCCAATTGCCTGCCTGCATCAAAGCCCAATAAGACAGGAACAGGAGTTTTCAGTCAAGAGAACTGAACTAAAAGGATTTTAGTAATTGAGGAGGTGGTGCGACGCCTGGTGTCGCAGGCGAGCTGCTGCTCACAGACCTGCCTCTCCACTGGCTTCCAGGGAATGGATTAGGTAGGGAAAGAAATCATTAATTGTGGCAGCTCAAGACTTGGGGCCATGATCTCTCCTGATTGGTTGGTGCTAGGGTAGGGGATGATTGATTGTTGTATTTGGTCCTGATACCAGCCATGGAGTCATTGTGTCTGATTTCACAAGGACGTTTTCAGAGGGATCATTATGCTTTCCTAGGGCTAGTTAAAACACAACTAAGGCCAAGATGTAATCTTTAGTTTGATTGAAAATTCGGTCTCTGTAGACGCAGGACCTTGTTCCTAAGACTAGAAGATCAAGCAGGCCTATAAAACTCAAGGCTTCAGGTCAATAGAGTGGGGGTGGGGACTCAAGCAAGCAGGCTGGGCTGAGGCTGGCAGGTAAGTCCAAATTCTTCAGGGACAGTCTGTCCCTTCGGCAGTCACTCGTGCTGTGCGTTGGATACTGCTGAGCGCTCACTGGGAGCACTGTAGCTGTAAGCAGTGGACTCTGGCACTGGCCTTCACAAACAGGGAGACTCAGTCTTTTACCACCCAAATCAAGACATTGGCTCTATGTTGCCTCGGTCTCTTTTGTTTTTGTTTTTTCGCACTTTTGGACACCAGTATTTCAGAGAGAATGTGGCTTCCCAGTTCAGATACAGCCCTTTTCTTGTGTGTTAACTAGTTTATTCATGGGTTCATTTATTTTTTCCTTTCATTTTGTACCTCCAGAATGGAAAACTGTGTAAGCTCAAGCTTTAAATGTAGGCAGACATCACCAAATTTTTTGAGGGAATGAGAAACTTACTTTGACTTCGCAGGTATAGTAAATGAACCCTTAGTCTGCAGGGTAAGAGGAAAACAGGGTACTATTCATATTTTTGAGCACCCAGTTGGGCACCAGCCAGACCAAAAAGACATCAGCCAAGACCTTGGGCAGTGTCCTGGAGACCCCTCGATATACCTGGCATGGCATTGACTTTTTAGTTTTGGGGATGAGGGTAGGTTCAGAGGGTCCTAGGTATGAGGGGAGAGGATATATTAGCAATCAGTCGGAAAACATTTAGGCATTTAAACAATTACTGTTGCCATGCAGGTCATGAGAGACAAATATCAATCCCTAGGGAGGGTACGCTTATGAATTAACAGTTGCTGTGGGGAAAATCTTACGTTGTTTATTGATTTTGATCCATTCACATCTCTAAAACTGCATCTTAGAGCAGTTGTTCTCAATTCTTTCTCTTTTTTAGAGTCATATGGTGAACTTTTAAAAAACATTACTAATTAAAAAATTATTTTAAAATATAACATGGGCATATGGTAAAAATACATAAACTGTATAGAAGGCTAGGAAGTGAAAAATTCAATCTCTTGTCCTTCAGTTCTACCCATAGAATGATGCCCCAGAAGGATTCACTTTTAACTTTCAATATTTAGTTCTTCCAGGGGTTGCCTCCATAACAGTTTTATATCTATGATTCTTACCAACTCTGCATATCATTCATTGAATCAGCTGGGGTGGGGGGGTAGCTTTTAAAAATACACAGATTATTAGGACATTCCTTACTAGGGGCTGATCTAATAGATCTCTGTTGGGATTGAGGATCTGAGCTTTTAAAAGTTCTGATAGGATCCTGCTGTTCAGCCATATTCAGAACAAACCTATCAGAGGAAGGAGGGAATGTGTAATAACACACTTCTGTGTTATTATAAAAGTCTTCGCTCCATTAGCACGGCTATGTTTGGTGGAATTTTGCAGCTGGCAAACTTTTCTTCATTCAGAAAACATCTTACCTTGCTTGTTCCTCTCATCCTCTTCTATTTTCACATCTTTTTCATTCCTGCTTTAGTTGCCTTATTATATGCCTCTTTTTTTTTGCATCCTAGAGCTTATCTGTCAACTGCTCTCATATATGCCCTTCTTTCTACCCAAATTTAGGAAGTTGGATAAATTGCTGTCTTACATCATTGTCAAAAGAAAATGGACCAAGTGAAAGGTCATTTAAGTTAATAGAGAGCAGAGCTCTCAAAAAAAGATGATTAGAATTTTCTGGGAAAATGTATAAAACTTCCTGATCAATTAAGAGGATACATGTTCTCAATAGTTGGAAACACAACATATTGATTTAACGTAGCAATTAATATTTAGCAAAAAATACTCATCAAACTCAGGAGCATAAAATCTCTACCTTGATCTCGGCCTGTCAAAGTATTAGCGGCATCTCCAGTCATTTGTAATAAGGATAATGCTGTATTTCAAGTGAAAACTTCTCTAAGATGTACTGAATCACTGGGAGTATTAGATAATAGAGACTCAAACACACATTCAGAGCAGAATATGGCATCTGCCAGACTCAGCTTGCTAATAATTTTCTGTCCTTATGCCAAGCCTCTGAGCATCACCAGTGTCCCTAACACAGGTGGTCTGTCATACAAAATCTGCTCTTACTTGAGGCATGTCTGAATATTTTCTCAACTCTGGAGTGTTGTTTGTAGAAGATTTTAAGTTTAATCACCATTTCCTTCAAGATAAATCTCTCAATTTTTTAAAATATTTTATTTAATATTTTTAGAGAGAGGGGAAGGGAGGAATGCAGAGAGGGAGGGAAACATCAATATATGGTTGCCTTTCACCTGCTTCCAGCTACGGACCTGGCTGGAGACATGGCTTGCAACCTGGTTATGTGCCCTGGCTGGGAATTGAACCAGCAACCTTTGGGTTCGCAGTCCAGTGCCTTATCCACTGTGCCACCAGCCAGGGCTTCTCTCCATTTTTGCAAAGGAGTCTATTCATAAGAATCTATGCCACACAAAAACAGGTGAAGGGAAGTATTAAAATAAAACACTATAGATTTATTCCTTCTCAGTCAACTTCTTGTTTCACAATTCCACAGCAGATTTTTCTGATCCCCAGGACATATAAGCAGTGCACTTCTGTTTGACCTTCTGTCCCCAGGTGCTACCTGTTCCAGCTCCGGACACAGCAACGCTGGGTCCTACCAATTGCTCCTTTCAAATGTCTTAATGAAAAATTGATAATTAAAAATGTTTAAGTACCACTTATAATAGTGTTGAAGCCATAAAATACTAAGGGATTAATTTACCAAAGGTACACAATATTGCTTCACTGAAAATGACAAAAAGCACTGTTAAGGGAAATGTTAAAAGATCTAGGTTGATAGAAATAAACACTACATTGATGGATTGCAAGACTCAATATAGTTAAGATGCCCATTCTCCCCAAAATTTTATATTTGTGTGTGTATTCAATATAATCACAAATTATCTAAATTCCCTATGGGTTTTTAAAGAATACAGACAAAATGGTTTTAAAATGTATTTGGAAATGCAAAGGAACTAGAATAGCTAAAAAATATTTTTAACAAAGTTAGAGATACCTGACTTCATGATGTGTGATAAAGCTACAATAATAAATAAAGTGTAGTATTAGTAAAATGATAGATAAATAGATTTTATTTCAATAAGAAGAGAAAAATATTTCACAAATGGTGCTTAGAAAAAGATACCCAAATAAGAAAATCACTTCAACTTCTATCTCACTCCATATTCAAAAATTATTTGAAATGGGTCACAGACCTTCAAATAAAAGCTAAAATTATGAGACTTCTAGAATAAAACATAGGTAAATATTTTATGAACTTGGAATAGGCTAAGATTCCTTAGAGAGGACAAAGAAAACATAAATTGGACATTGTTATAATAGAAAGCTCTTTGCTTATCAAAAGATACTATTAAGAAAAATAGCTAATAGGCTGGGAGAAAAGATAACAAATATACTTGATAAAGGGCTTATATTTAAAAAATATAAAGAATTCCTACAAATGATTCATAATGTCACATAATTATATATAAAAAGTAGACAAAATATTTGAGCAAACACTTCACAAAAATAACATATGAATAACTAATAAATACAGTAAAAAGTCCATAACATCATTAATTCTCAGAAAGTCAATTAAAGCACAAATTAGAAAACAATTGACAATATCAAATATTTCAAAGGAGGTGGTGTACTTGGAACTCCACATCACTGGTCAGAGTATAAAATGGTACAACCACTTGAAAAATAGTTTAACAGGTTTTTTATTAAAGTTAAACATACACACTCTCTGTGACTCAGCAGCTACACTCTTAGGTATTTATCTAATTTTCTAAGAAAACTGGAAACATATATCCACAAAAGGCCTGTTCTGGTCTGTTTAGAACTACTTTATTCGCAGCCACTACCAAACTAGAAAACAAAACAAAATAAAATAGGTGTTTATCAGCAGGACAATAATGACTAAATAAACTATGATATATTCATAAAACAGAACAACAATACAGAGATAAACTACTATTACATGCAACAACATGGATAAATCTCTCAAACATTATGGTGAGTAAAAGAAGCCAGAAACAAAGTAGTAAATAATTTATGATTCTACTTACAAGAAGTTTAGAATGAACAAAAGTAATCTATGGGAATAAAAATCAAATGAGCAGTTGCTTCTGGGGAATGCAGAAGATTTATGGGGAAGAAGAGGGAACCTTCTGAGGTGTTGGGGATATTTTGACTTTTTATTTTTTTATTTTAATTTTTAAAAAGATTTTATTTTATTTTTAGAGAGAGGAGAAGGGAGAGAGGCAGAGAGGGAGAGAGGCTGATAGGGAGAAAGACATCAATGTGTGATTGCCTTTTACCTGCCTCCAGCTATGGATCTGGCTGGAGACCTGGTTGGCAACCTGGTTATGTGTCCTGGCTGGGAATCAAACCAGTAACCTTTGGGTTTGCAGGCCAGCACCTTATCCACTGTGCCACCAGCCAGGGCCAGTATTTTGACTTTTTAAAGATGTGGGTTGCATAAGTGTACTCATTTGACAAATTCTACACTCAGGATCTATGCATTTCATTGACTGTAAAGTAGAACTTAGTCAAGCATTTTGAAAATGTCTTCCAAATTTGTCCATTATTGCTTATTAACTTTAATATTGAATATTCCCCCTTCATTTTGTTGTAATAACCAAGAAACTGTTTAAATACAACAGAACCATGTTTTGTTTATGTTCATACCCCAGGAAATGGCTGAGCATGTGACTTTTTTTTTTCTAACCAGAAGCTCAGGTATTAGCCAGTTGCTAAAACACAGCTCTAGCTTAGACATTCCACAGATAGCAAGCATTATCTAGTCTGTTTGTTCCAAGACTTTGAGTCATTGCAAAACCACTAAGTCTTCATTCCTCTCATTCAAGTCATCCTTTGACACCATTCACAATACAGATTACTTCAATTATTTGTCTTTTCTATCATCATCTCTGTCATGTTTAGTATTTTCTGTCCTCTTTATCCCACTCCAACTCATCTTTTCATTATTTTCCTCTGTGCTCAACTTTTTATAGCTTTTGAAACTTTTCATTGTTGTTGTTTGAAAAAGAAAGAAAGAGAGAAAAAACTTAAGAGAAGAAAAGCAAAAATCCTCCCAAAAGGAATGAGCCATGTGGAGCTCAACACTGGCCTTTGCTATTGGTGGGCCCAGTACTGGCCTTTGTCATGGGGAGACCCAAGAGCTCATGAGAAGCCACAGTGTTTCCTGTTGCGGCTTCTATGCACATGGGTCCATGGAGTAAACACTGATGTGGAGGATAAAGAGGCCAGCACACCAGGCAGACCCATTTATAAACCAGGCCCCCAGTTTTTGCTTCTGTGCGATTTTACCTGAGGGAAATGCCCACAAAGACATGGTGTGGTAATGTTGTAGGAACAGTTACTATAGGAGTCTAATCCATCTACTCACAAAGTTAACTTTGGCTTCCTCATACTTCCAGGTATGTTCAATTTTATGCTTCAATAAATTAGATGACAGCTCTTGGTAAGCAGTGTGAGTCACATAGTCACTTGGTGTTCCATTATCAGGTGTGTTCAGTCTTATAGGGCCCAGTAGCAAATATAGGGGGTACCTTTCTGAGGGAAGATGGTGGTTAGATACAGGCTTGGCCTTGCTCCAAAATTGTAGAGCTTGGTGCTGTGATTGTTCTAACTGCACATTGCTAGACATTCTATTTGTGTTTTTTTCTACTACAGATATTTCTGATACTTTTGGGCCTACTTCTCATAAAATCCAAGTGGCGGGATAGTTTTTAACACAGCTAGACCTTCTGGAAAAGTTGTTATTCTTTTCTAAGTTCCACCCAATGGGGTAGTCTAATGGGTGCCTATTAAGTAGATTTGAAAAGCAAATCTAATTGTATTAAATGTGGCCTCCTCAATCCAAAGAGTCCAAGCAATGTACCTCTTTCTTGATGGTAAGATGTGTGAGAAAGAGCAACTCACACCTTGTTTCTCACACTAAAGGGAGTATCTGGATGTGCCCACAGGCCACCAGACCTAGATGTAATGTGCAGGCCCCAGTGCTCTTTCCCTTACCTCCCATGTCCTGATGATTATCTGGGATTTATCAGGCATGAGGGATGGTTACTATTTTCTGCTCAATATGCCCAAGTAGCATAATATTGTCAACATAATGGACCAGCATGATATTCTGGGGGAATAAGATAATGAAGGTCTATCACAGTACCTGCCACACATGAAGAAAGATGGTCATTATCAGAGATATCTCCATGTTCAAAATGCTCTGATTACTACTCTACCCCTAAGGTTTATAATGATGATTTCACTCACCTTATCTCACTATTAGGTAATCAGCACTAACTCTAACCAGTCAGGATCCCACTATTCTTATCAAAATCCAAGAGCCCAATTTCTTTGGTGTATCCACCAACCCCATCCCTGGCTTACAATTAACATTGAGCTTTTCCAAGATACTAGTATCTATACTCATGATATAATAATATGTTGATGAAGGAACTATCCTCTGAGTCCATATCTTAGGATGGTTACACAGTGGACATGTAACAGGTTAAATTCCATCTTTCTGAAACTTCTAAATATTCAGGAAAATGCCAGCATTTCCTATCAGTTGCTATGAACCACCATTGAGTCTGGGTTCAATTACTCAATTTTAGTGAAGAAGTTACATGGCACTTCCACATGCATTAGCACATTAAATTCTAAATCCTGGGAATGTGTTCCCAGTGTGGTAAATAAGACTGATGTCTATATATGACTTAACCACCTTGGTCTAAACTACTTAGAATCTGGTCCCAGACATGATCTCCAGAATTCTTCAGGAATTGGGAAGAGGCTGCCTCTCCTTCAGGTCTTGAATTTTTTCAGCTCTGCAGTGCTGGAACTAGAGGCAATGACAAGTAATGAGTGGCATTCTGCAAAGAATCAGCATGTCCTTATAAGCCACTCCCATGTGGGATCCACTGTGAGCTTTTCCCTTGTGCAACCTGGGTTTTGATACCTAGCCTTGGAGCTATGCACTGAGCAGTGCTCTCATGAGCCTGGCTCTTTAAAAGAGGGCTTGGGAAGATCTCCACACTACTTACCCTGCCTTCTACCAGCACACTGGCACCACCAGAGCACTATTAATATAAGAAAGTAGCTTCTGTATTTGAACCATTTTACATTTGCAATGTATTGGTTTATGGCAGTTTGTTTATCTTCAATTATAGAGGCCTTTCTTTCCCTTCCTTTTTGTTTTTACTTGAAGTGTGCTTTGTACATTGTTTTGAAAATAGGTAATACATGATTCTTGGAATTAATGGCATAGCTAGCTTGTTCTCCCTGATGGCTCCCCTACATAAATTTGTAGATATGACAACTCTAGAGATAATTAGAGTTATTAGTCTGCATGTCACTCTTAGAATGTTTCTTCTTTCCCATTAGTATCATATAAGCTACAATGTTCAATTCCAGAGAAATGCAAAATATACACATGAAACCTTAAACCTAAGGAAAATATCAAGTTGATGAGCAAAATGACCTGAAAAGAGATCTTGATGTAAGACAAATGTTTTCATTGTTTTTTTTTTGTTTGTTTGTTTTCATTTTGTAGAAATAAAAGATGTCCCTTTAATAAAATGTTATCAACATATGTTGAACACAAAATACAATGTTTCATAATTCTTTCTCTTTTTATTCAGAACTAGACTACAAGGTAAGAAAAAACACAAAAATAGCTGCAATGTTCCTGATAATATGCACAAGGTCTTTCTTCAGGCAGATTAAGTAACCTCGAAATTTTCATCCATGCAAAAAACATTCATCAGACCTGTTTACTGTATACATACTTTCTTAGTTACATTGTTGGGCAAAGTGAGTAGAATTTCAGTTACTTTCCTAGAAGAAATGATAAATCTACCTTGACATCACACTCATTGTAGATATACATTGTAAATGGCCTCATTGTAACATAGGCCAGCTTATTTTTTATAGAATTCAATATGATACTGCATTATAAGTGCCCTGTGGTCAGATTATTTTAAAGCTTTCCTATAAAAACAAATGTTTAATTTTATAAAAGTATAATAGGAACATCAGTAATTTATGAAAAGCTCCCTTGACCTTCCACTTACTTTCTTTGGCATGTTCACACCAGAGGAAAGAGTGCTGTAGTGGAAAGTACACTGGCCTAACCATCAGAAAATTATGGGTTCAGATCCTGGCTCTGCTAATTACCATATATGGATTCCTCACCATTCTAAGCCTTATTTTTTCTCAGACTCAAAACGAAAACCTTTGAGGCTACTGATGAGGAGCTAATGTGTGTAAAGTTCATGGTACATAGTTCCTTTATTTCCTTTGGCTCTAGAACGATTCTTCTTGATTGAATTAGCATGATTTCTCTATGACTTGCATAGCAAATCAACTTGGCAGAATTATTAAGTGCCCCAGACACAATATCACTTAGAACATTTGTCCTTTGGATCTAGTTGATGTTTTATTTAAAGAGCAAGCACAATTTCATGATGAAATTAACTGTGTGGAATCTAAATATTAAATATATATTCAAATGTATCATTTCATAGCAAAGGCGGTGTCATTTTAAAATCATCTTGGAGCATTCATGGAAATGCCAAGTTTAGCCACATTCACTGCTTTGGGACCAGTAGGTGGCAGTGTCCCCTGTTTGAACTAAGGTATCCTGGGATCTCTGTAGCTACAAATCAACAGGCTTCAATACAGTCTAGTCCAGTGCAAACTCAGTAGAGGAGGACTTTTCTCAATTTACTCAAAGCAATACATTTATCTCCCATTACCCTTTCCTTTCTTCCAACGACTTAAAACGTTTGTTCTTCATATTTATAAGAAGACATGTATGTACGTATATGGACACCACCCTTGGGTAGAAAAGACTGACACCTCCACTTTCTCATTTTCCCGTCAGTCTTCAATTGGATACTATTTTATTGAACCTATGGTTTGCATACTGTTTATCAAGACTATGTAGCACTTTTATGTTTCATTAAATAGGCACAATTGATTGAATCATAGACATTCGGCTGCCCCTTTCCCTTTCCTGGAGGGTGGGAGGTAGATGCTGAAGGTTCTAACCCCCAAATCCCAAAGTTGGCTTCCTGGGCCACCAGCCTGCTGCATCCTGAAGTGCTTTCCAACCGTCACCTCATTAACATAAGAACCACCTTAGTGGTTTCACTCAGGAAATTTTAAGGGTTTGGGGAGCTGTGAGCCAAGAACTGTGGAAGAAAACTAAATACCTACGAAAGGAAATATGTAGTCATCTAAGTGGCCAAATATACATTTTTTACAAGTCACAGTAATGAAGTCAGAAAGCTACCCCGTATGTTATAGGCAGTGGGACCACCAGGAGCCCTATCTGGAACCTAATTGAGTGATGACTGTACATTAGCCAGAGGCTGTTGAATTTGAGGAGGATTTGCAGCTTGGAGGTTGCCACCCTCAGGGAGAGGTTGATGTGATCTACGAAAACCACATCAATCTCTTGCCTCTCTGAGACCCTGGTTTTTTCACTGAAGATTGGAAACAGCATTTATCTTCTCCTTTCACAGGATAACTGTAGAATCAAATGAAGGCATAGATGTGGAGGTAGGTTGGGACCCAGTGTGCACCATGAAAATATGAGTTACTGGTATTATTAATGATCCAGTGTACACTTCAGTCAGGAAAGTCATAGATCAATAAAGATATAACTGACAACAATTTAAAATCCATTTTTATGCTTTCAGCATGAGTGGCATTTCCTCATTGCTTGTTGCTTTATATAGTTGATAGTTTTATGCATAGCAACAGCCTTGAAATGGATCAGCAAGAACATAATGAACATACTTCAAGCAGGAAATGTTAAAGGATCTGTATTTCTTGCGGGCTACGCCTCGATTAATTCAGGAAATGGTTTTCTCAGTTGAAAACAAAAAAAGGCAAACGACCTCAGTCTTATACTCTACGTGAATAAATTTGACATTTGGTGATAAAATGCTTAAATAAGTTAAATTTGTGTTTTTTTTTTCTTTTTAAGGAAGCCCTGGAAACATACAGTATTTATTTTACTTTACTCTCTTATCTTCTGCATAATTTGGGAGCAGCCACTATTCCTCTTCCTCCACCACCCCTTCTTCTGAATTTTTTCTTCTTCTTTTTTTCTCCTTCTCCTCCTCCTTTATCAACATCATTTTTAAGAAACAAGACAACTACAGTAGTTCCCTAACCCCCAGTATCACAGGGTATATGTTCAAAGACCCTCCGTGGATGCCTGAAACTGTAAACAGCAACATATATATATAACTAGAGCAATGAGAGGAAAGACAAAATATATAGCTTTGTTGTTTTTACAGCTTTGTAAAGGTACCTGGCAGACATGCTTCTAGTTTGGTCTATTTTAGTTTTTTTGGCTGTTACAATAATTGAAGCTCAGAAAAATTTTCTAGAGACCTTTATCTCATTGGTGGAAAAAAAAATCCACACAATTCATAATCCCAGTGGGTTCAGACAGCTCAGTTTATTTCCACAGCAATTTGATTTTTCTCTCAATAATGTCCTGTCCTCCCCCAGTCTTTCCTATGGCCTTTCACCCTCCTTAGTGGCTCTGCTGAGCAGTTTCCCAAGGGGAGAAAGAGTGTTTGAAAATGTGGAGGAAGATGTGAACTGCAATCCACATGAAAATCTTTACTAGTTTTTATCCAGAGATTGAAAAAAAAAGTCAACCAAAATATGTAACCCTATTTTCTTAGTGAAAGCAGGAGGATAAAGCAAGAAGGTGAGCAATGTTTAGTATCCCTGCAGCCTGTTGGAATTCAACATTTCATCTTATTTGGTGGTTTTACTGTTATTGTTTTACCCATATCCTCTGCTAAGAGCTCACACTTGCAGTAGACAGGAACTTGTGAGGCAGCAACTTCTGAGTGTGGGTTTTGGAGTCAACCTGAACTCACTTCAGATTTCTGGGAATTTTGAGGCCAGAGAATTTAACTGCAGAAGGAACCATGAATTTTCCCTACCCAAAATAAACAAACTCAATAACAACCACTAAACCAATACAAAACTTCATGTGATAATAGTAACAACAATTAAAGCAAAGTGGCAAAAGTATGTTTATTGTAATGGAAAGAGATTCCATTTGAAGTCAGGAAATCTGGATTTAATTTCCTAGAACAAGCACTCACAAACCATGGGACTGTAAATTTTCTAGCCTCTTCCTTCATCTGTCGGAGTGAGTCCTTACCTAATTTCTTTATAGTTCTTGTGCCAATTAAACAATGGTGTATCTCAGGGATCAGTAAACTTTTTCTGTAAAGGCCAGAGAGTAAATATTTTAGGTGTTATGGGTTATTGTGATCTCTGTTGCAACTATTCAACCCTAATTCTGCAGGAGAAAAATAGTTATAGGCAATATATACAACAAAGAGTGTGTGTCTATGTTTAAAAAAAAACACAAAACCTTATTCATAAACACAATAGATTTCACATTTCAAAAAATTCTATCTAGTCTTTTGAGTTTTTTCTCCAAACATTTAAAAAATCTAAAAATCATTCTTAGCCATACAAAAACAAGTGCTATGCTGAATTTGACCCACAAGCTGTAATTTGCTGATCCTGGTGTACATTAAAGAACTCAATAAACTTACATGTGTATAAGTCGTTGCTAAATTATGTAAGATCACTGTAGAATATCTGAGAGAAATCTTAATTTCAGATTGATTTCCCTCTGTCACCCCAAACTGGGTGAGATTCCTGTTGCCTCTCTGCAATATTCTAATATTGTCCCAAAGACCATTTAAGAGGGATCTTGTATTTATTTATTTTTAATTTAATGGGGTGGGTGACATTGGTTAATATGACCACATAGATTTCAAGGGCACATCTCCATGATACATGACCTGAGTATTGCATTGTATGCCCACCACCCAGAGTCAAATCATCTTCCGTCATCATATATTTGACTCCCTTTACCTTTACTGCCTCCCACCCCTGCCCTCTGATAACTGCCATATTATATTGTCTCTGTCTATGAGTTTCAGTTTTAATATCCCACATGAGTGACATCATATGGTTCTTAGTTTTTTTGACTGACATTTTGCTTAACATAATATTCTCAAGGTCCATCCATGTTGTTGAAATGGCAGTATTTCATCTTTTCTTAAGGCTTAGTATTCCATAGTGTGTATTTACCACATCTTTAGCCAATCCTCTATTGAAGGACACTTTGGTTGTCTCCACGTCTTGACCACTGTGAATAATGCTGAAATGAACATTTGGATGCATATATCTTTGCAAAATAATTGTTTTCAAGTTTTCATGTACCTAAGAGAGGGATTTCTGGGTCACATGATAACTTGGTTCTTAATTTTTTGAGGAACCACTAAACTTATGGATCTTGATCTTAGAGAACATTTTATAAATTTTACCAAAGGGGTGGGAAGCAAAGGCAAAAATAAGTGAATGGGACTATATCAAACTGAAACGCTGTGCAGCAAAAGAAATTGCCAATGAAACAAAAAGCAACCAGCTGAATGAAAGGTGATTTGCAAACAATAGCTCCAACGAGGGAATAATATCCAAAATATATAAAGAATTCATACAGTGCAATACCAAACACTCCAATTAAAAAATGGGCAGAGGACCTGAACAGACACTTCTCCCAAGAAGACATACAAACAACCAATAGATATGTGAAAGGATGTTTGACTTCACTAGCTATTAAGGAAATGCAAATCAAAACTATAATGAGATAGCACCTCACTATAGAATGGCCATTATCAACAAGACAGGTAATAACAAGTGTTGGGGGTCGTAGACAAAAAGGAACTCGCAATTGCAGCTGGTGGAACATAAATTGGTACAGTCACTATGGTTATACTTTTTAAGGGAAAAAAGGCTACTGGTAATAGGGACTGGCAGACATCTTTATCCTTTCAAAAAATCATGAAAATTTTGGACCTCAATGGGAGATTCTATGGGAGTTATTTTAATATTGACAAAGTGTTATAATAAAAAGGCAAGGTAACAATAGCTTTTCTACTGAAGAATCAAATGCCCCATTTTATGGTTCTAATTGTCAAAACTGATTTATTGTTGACTCCCTAATCAGTATTACACTTGAGAATGATTAATTTTGGGGTCTTTTAAAATAATCTATCAAGAATCATGACCTCCTCAGTTACACTAAGAGGAAAATTTTGTTTCCTATTTCTCAATGACCAGTTCTGATTTTGGTTTTACAAGAAAATCTAAAAGCCAACCCAGCTACAGATAAAGCCGAAGTTTCAGAAAAAAACAACAGAGGCTTGGTAGGTATAAGAAAATGAGAAAGGGTGAGATCATTGAGGAAGAACAATCTGAGTTAGAAGAGTCAATGGTTCAAAACAATACTGCATGCAATGAAGAGGAAGATAAAATAAAACCCATAAAGAATTCAGGGAAGCAAGGTCACACAGAATACTAAAACTCTTCCCTTTGCCACTCTCCACCTGCTCTGTGGTAGGGGAATGGGGTATATGTATGATACTGTATGGATAACATCTAGGAGCTCTTGCCTTCATTGCGATATGCATCAGCAAAGATAAGAGAAAAAAAAGAGAAGTTAAAGTATTTATTTCTCTGACTCCCCTCTGCAAGGTTTCCGTGGGCAGAGACCTTCAACTAAAGGCTGCAGCTTCTGCTAGCAACAAGCCATTGTTATTCTACCCAGATTTCTGTATTTTCCCCATATCCTGCCTCTACACCTTTATAAATTATCACCTTATTAAACTCAACTCAGATTATGCAAAAATATGAATCAGAAAATAATTTGAAATATGCTTCTGAATACTATTATAGTCTTTTGTTTCATATTTAATCCTTATTTGAATTAACACGGTTAAGTACATATTTTTTACCAAGGTAGTAATGAATTTGAAGGTATGTATATGTACAGTTTTAAAATTATCAAAATAATTATTTTTAGCTTAGTTTTACTATAGGAAAGAAAACAACAGTCTGTTTAGTACTAAACAGAATATAAAGTCAGTCAATGATGTTAATGTTTCTATGGATATTTGAGGTTATATTTGAAATTTAGGTAAGTAGATTTTCCTCCCACTCCCACCATAAAGCACATACATTTGAGAAATGGGGAAGTTCAGGTCCTTTTCTGGTAAGGGATATCTTAAGGCCACCCAGATTATTAGTGGCATATCTAAAACTGAAACTCATGTTTCCTGACTTTTGGTTTAATGTTCATTTTATCTATATCTAAATGCCTCAAATGGCAAATCAAAACTGAGTGTGGCAGATAAAGGAATTGAGAGAGAGAGAGAGAGAGAGAGAGAGAGAGAGAGAGAGAGAGAAGAAAAAAGAGACAAAGGAGAAGCTAACATTTATTAATGAATATAATATATAGCCGGTACTGTAATATATAGCTATCTTTTTCATTCTTATAACCATCCTCTAAAGTGCTAAAATGCAACAGCTATTTTATAGTTGTGGAAACTGAGGCTTGTTAGCAAGGGGGTGAGTGAAATTAAATAAATAGCTTAAGGATGAACATATATCCTTTTCCCATCTCGCACTTACCTTGAGCCGTGCACTCAGTGGGTGGCACTGTGAACAGATCAGATACTATTCCAAACGTAAACATATGTTTTTACATCAAAATGGGGTAAGAGAAATGCCTTAGTGGAACTATTGTCTATTTTGACCTCTAACAAAACCGGTCTTACATGGGTCAACCGTCTAATACACATGATGTAAAGCACTACTTGGAAGGCTTCCCCTACGATCTTCAGGGCACATTGACACACAGACCTCATCATGGAGCTGATGGTGCCAAGCAGGGTTTCCAGGCAGCCTGGATAAAGCAAGCAAGAGCT
This sequence comes from Noctilio leporinus, assembly GCA_004026585.1. Classification (NCBI taxonomy): domain Eukaryota; kingdom Metazoa; phylum Chordata; class Mammalia; order Chiroptera; family Noctilionidae; genus Noctilio; species Noctilio leporinus. The sequence continues at coordinate 155,269 of PVIW01002682.1, read as the reverse complement.
GATCTCTTGGCATCAGTGATCTGGGTTGAAAAGCCAAGTGCCCCTAAGAAGCAATGCTGGGTCTCACAGGCCTTGCTGGTCGTAGCTTCTGTCTTTGCAGATGTGCTGCCAATAGCAGAGCGAGCCGGCCCTTAGCAAGCCCATTGCAAGTGCGGTTTTGACAGAATGCATCTGTTGGCAGCAGTGTGAGAGGCAGCAAATGCTCGTGGCTTGTTTTTGCTCTGACTGCAACATTAACTTGCCTTAACCTTTCACTTGGCTGAGTGCCTGACTCTCTTCAGAGAGATGTAATTATCCCCTTGCCCTTTTTTCAAAATCTCTCCATGTCTCTTTGTAGTGGGACTGCAGCAATGTCACACCCAATGGCTGGTGTCTGATATGAGCCCTAGCCAAGGGTGTCATTACCTGGAGAGGGGACAGTAATGTAACCGTATACCATGGTCCATAGTGAACTGTCCTTAAGTGCTGCAACCCCAAAAGTGATTGCTGGTTCAACACGCAACCCAAGCTGCCGGACAGAAGAGAAGGCAGCTGATTTGTTGGCTCAGGGCCTGGGTCATCACCAGGCAGATCACCTCGATTAAAGGAGTCCGCTCTGATTGCAAGTTCTACTCCTAGCAGCTCCAGTACAGAACCAGCTCCTCGATTCCTGACCTGATGGGAAAGCCCAGGGTCCTGCCTCACTCTGTCTCTGTCTCTCTGTTTCTTTCTGTCCTTCTCTTTCTCCCTCCCTCTAAATACTGTAACAGCCTTCTTGCGGGGGGTGGGGGGTAGGGGAAAGCCACATATCTAACAGTTTCTCATCACTTTTTGCTTGCATAGAGTCCTTGGTGTGTGTTCCTTTGGACTGTGCATTCAATTTTACCACAGCTGAAAACATCATTATTTTATTTTATGTTCCCTTGTAAGAGACTTTCATTGAATTCATTTACCTTATTTTTGCTTCTCTTCACCATCCATCCATCCATACACAAACATCTTCAGGTTAGCTGATACACATGAGATTCTGGGAATGAGAAGCCAACTGTATGATGTAGTCATTAAGAGCATGGTGGCTGGAGTCAGAAACCTGGGCTCCAGTCCAGGATTATCCACTTACTAAATATTACTTTGGGGTTTCTAGTTTCTCTGCACCTCAGTTTTCTCTTCATTTAAATAGACTACCTCAAAGAATTGTTGTAATGATGAAATGAAATACTATAAAAAGATATGCACAGAGGCTGAATACACCAACTACTCAATAAATGTGAACTCTGGTTAGTAATGGTCTATGAAAATCACTTTTTGTATCCTTTGAAATGGGAGCCATAAGAATTGCTCTGCAGCCAGGCCAGGCCTGAAACAAATCCACTTTTTACATTTTATTGGAGGATATCCTAACAGCTAAACTGACCCTCTTCATTTCCAGGAAAATTGTCTGGACCTGCAAACTGATTACCTCACATCCAAGGTTTTTGATGATGGAAACCACAAACAAGAGAATGTCACCCAAATTCCATGCAGTCCTAAAGCTCCACCAGGTGGGTAACTGAGTTCTTTCTTTCCTAGTTAATCCTTACATGAGGACATTCATAATATCCGCCACACTTTCCAAAAGTTAAGCAATTCCTTTGTAAAATATATTTTAAGGATTTCTTCCAAAATATACAAATAACTTGAACTTTGAAAATAATTTGTCAATCATCATTCCCATCAAATCACCACGCACAGCAGACCTAGCAGGAGAGCCTGGAGGCCCAGCGCTGCCTGATGCAACCCTCCTACCCACCTGAACTGGTCAGAATCCAATCAAGAAATGTTTGAAAACCATTCACCAGTGTTTGGTTTCTCCTGCCACAGACACCACAAAACAAGGCTGCTAGAATGGGCATCCTCTTCAACGGGGCTTGAGAAAGGAGCTCCCTGAGGAAAGCCTCTTTCTACCATCATCATCATTGTTGTCCATCATCGTTGTGGGCTAAGGGTACCAGATTAGCATTGCAGAGACTCCAAGAATAAAAGTACATAATACACCCTGACGGGTTGAGTTTAGCCTCCTGGTATTCCTCCAACAGAAAGGAAAACATCCCAAACTATTTTATATACTTTCTTAAAGATGAGTAGTGTGGATAGTCATGGATGGGCTAAAAACCTTTCAGAGCAAAATTTGGTAACACCCAAGTTTGGGGCTTAATCTGTAGGCTTATTTTTCTCCAACTCCTTAATCTTTTTCTCCTCCTGAGAGGGCATTTAGGGATTTTGAAGTCAGCTCTGTGGAAAGAACCTACCCTGATAATGTCTTCAATGACCTGGATGATAATGTAGTCGACCTTCAGGTCTCAGCCTCATACACTCCTCTCAGCCCATGATACACTCACACACCAGTCCTTATTCTTCATTTTATTTCATCATCTCAGTGGTAACTATTCTCATGTTTTATTATTTGATTCATATCACTGTATCCTCCATTAGATGAACACTTGGGAATAAATAGCTTCCGGTTTTATTTCTTACCTTTATATTTAATTGCCTAGTAAAATTTCAACATAGTAAGTTGGTAAAAATTGATTGAATGACTACAAAAGCTTATGAGAATAAACTTCCTTCAAATTATTATTTTTTTAATTTTGCCCCACTACAACTATCTTTTAGATATTTCCTCACTTTCACCTAATCCTATTTCTCATGGAATGAAACTGCCAATCCATTTGACTGCCCTTCCTCTCCCATGGATAAATCAAGAAACCAACCCTTCCCCTCATCACAATACTCCCCTATATTCTGCCCCAAATGAGCCCAGATAAAGTAGGTGTTAGGAGTCAGCTACAGTGAACAAAAGCTCCAAGCAGTTAAAGGCAAAGAGCTGCATTATAGATGATTGTAAATATGTTAACTTCTAACATGCTAAAAACCCTCTTCAGAAGTTGTTATTCAAATACAAATAAAAGCATGAGATGTGGCCCTGGCTGGTGGCTCAGTGGATAAGGTGCCAGCCTGCGAACCCAAAGATGGCTGGTTCATTTCCCAGCCAGGGCACATAGCCAGGTTGTAAACCAGGTCTCCAGCCAGGTCCCTAGCTGGAGGCAGGTGAAAGGCAACTATACATTGATGTCTCTTTCCCTCTCTGCCTCTCTCTCTCTCTGAAAATAATAAAATATTTTTAAAAAGCATGAGATGCTTTGCAAACCATGAAGGTCACCAGAAAGTATTCATTCTTAACTTGGATAAGAATGTCTACCTGTTGGTGTTTTGAGGACTAAATAAATATATACCAACACCTAGCCCTCAAAGCAGTGTGCAAGGAACTTCTTAAGTAAAAGGTCTAATGAAGTCTTGAATTGGGAAGTTATATAACAACCTTCAGAGCAATTTCACAGGCAAGTGTAGGTCTCCTGACTATTTATAGTCTCAGAATTGAACAGGAATTCTTCCCCCTAGTAACATTACTGATTATTTAAATATGCTTTCATGCACACAGTGTAACATGTTAGTATTTAGAAAAAAAAGAATGGGGAGAGTTATTAGAAAGGTGCCACATACATTTCCTTCTCTATTTCTGGGGAGGGGTTGCTTTAAGTTTAAGATGAAGAAAATTCCTCACCCTTCTGCACAAATGACAAAATGACTTTAAGACAAAAGGTCATGTGGCTGCCATATCCTGCCTTTCAAAGAGACAGAACATTCATTTCTTAATGCTGCGCTCCATCTTTAGGCTCAGCTGGTGGAGACCATGACCCCCTCCCCAACTACATTCAAATCAATAGTCAACTTGATCTGTTTGATCTTTGAAATGCCTACTCACGACCTTCTCTCAGCTTCTTCCTCCACTTGTCTGGTTCACCATTTCTCCCTAGCCACTTCCTACCGCTTCCCAACTCACTGCCGTGATCCACTTTTCCAATGGAACCTCTACTCCACCATCTGAGCTTTCTTTCTAAAACTGAATTCTGTGTATGCCTTTACCATGTTTTCAGCATTCCCTTCATTATCCATAGAAGTTCAGTGTCTGTAAGTGTGACATGGAGTTGTCTCCTTCCCCAATTTTCGACATTTACTCCTATAACACAGCTGTTTGCAGCGGCCACCCTGCCTGCACCTCCACTTCCCTCCTGGGCCTGCCACTGCTCATCTGCAAGACCAGCATCCTGGCGGGTTTGGGAGGAAGGAAAGGTGAGTTCATGCTTACCAGGACCTGCTTTTCTGCTACCACTAGCCATGCCCTGCTGCTCCGGGTCTGGTTCAGATCTTCAGCTTCTTCCCTAAAGATCCTGGGAGTGTGGAACAACCACCCTCCCCAGCTGCTGGTGCTGCCCCGTGCGGCTGCAGCAGAAGGGTCACACTAAGTGGCCTGACCTTCTCTGCTGTGCCCCATCCTTACCATTCTCCGTGGCCCCACTAATACTCGGCAGTTCCATGGCTGACTTGTAGGAAAGATTTGAAGGGAGAACAGACAGAATAACAAGACATGGGGAACAGCTTAGTATCATTAAACACACAATATTGCTTTTCTTCAAATTCCTTCAGCCGTCTTTACAATCAGGAATTCATCGGTAAGCACACTTTTCCTTCTGAAGCCTCTTGTCACTTTCCTGGGCTCCTCACTCGGTTCTTCTCTCCCTGCGTCCCTCCCTTCTGCCTGTGCCCCACTCTCGGGCTCCTCATTGTACTTCCCACCCCCTCTCCCCAGGAGGAGGAAGCCCAAACTGTGAGCAAAAGGCTAAAAAATGGGCTGACTGTTATAAAATGAAAACTCCTTTTTAAAAAACCAATATGGTTTACCATAGTGAGAAAATAAATTAGTAATTTTTTACTAAGCTATTTTTCTACTGCAATTGGATAGAAGTCAGCAACAATAAACCAACTTCTCAGAGAAAAATTATAGGCCTCTTGGTAAATTAGAATATTTGTGATTGTTAACCAGATTATGTTTTTCCTCTGATGTACAGTCTGACACAAAAACTAAACTTATAAAAGCCCCAAAAGAAGAGGAAGGAAAACTGATGAAGTGCTGTTCAGCATAAACAATGCCATCTAGCTACCAAATAAATTATTCATGGTAGCTATTTATATGGTGTAATTCCTATACTTACCTGAAAAAATGCTGACAAGCTCTTCTTTCTACTATATTTTCCTTAGTTGACTTATTCAAGTCTGAGAAAAAAGGTAAGAGAACAGTGGACTCTCTCTCTTCTTAGAAATTATGTAGATTATGCTTGTTATTCTAAGTTCTAGACAAAAAATATTAAATTATTATATTTACTGGAAGGACGATTCTCATCTACGTGGCTCCTTGAAAGGATGACAGTATAAATGTAATTAGGGGACAAACTGGGTCATCCAACCCGTTGTATTATTTCATGAATCACTGAATCATAAGCCTGTCAGGGACCTTGAAATCCACCTTCCTACACTCAGCAAGAAGACATTAGCTGTACCAGGCAACGACTGATCCTAATTTTTTGAAAAAGATTTTATTATTTCCAGAGAGAGAGGAAGGGAGAGAGGCAGAGAGGGAGAGAAACATCAATGTATGGTTGCCTTTCACCTGCCTCCAGACATGAACCTGGCTGGAGACCTGGTTTGCAGCCTATTTATGTGCTCTGGATGGGGAATCAAACTAGCAACCTTTGGGTTTGCAGGCAGGTGCCTTATCCACTGTGCTACTAGCCAGAGCTGATCCTAATTTTTATGGCCCCACTGAAAAGTTCCTTCATTTTGTCTTATGACTCATTCTAGTGTAATGATCCTGGATGTCAGAATAGTCTTCTTGATGGAAAGCTGAATTCTTCCTATTGCTTTCTTATCTTCTTATATTAACCCAAATAGGTAAAGAGAATAAATTCATAATTTGTTATTTTCTCCAATTAAGACATTTTATTTTTACTTTGGACTTCAAGTATTTTTCACAATCATAGTAAAGTGCATGGGCTCAAACCTTGCTTCCACACCTTACTAGCTGTGTGGCCTTGGGGTAATTGTTAAACCTCTCTGTGTCTCAGCTTCATCATCAATAACATGGAGGTAATAATAGCACCTACCTCATAGGGCTCTTATGAGGATTCAATTAAATGAGTCATATCTGGAAAATTCTTTTAATGTTGGTATGTAGAAAGTGTTACAAAAACATTTGTTAAAGGATTAAAAGCACATTTAGAAAATAGAAAAGACAGACAATTTTGAAAATACAACAAAAGAAACAAGTTGCCAATAACCTTTTTTAGACATAACTTTGTACTTTAATGTTATCTTCTTGTCTTATGTATATATAAATCACTTATATAGCCCATAATTGGGATGATGCTAGATTTGAGAAGAGGTTCTGTATCATCAACTCTCTTCACTTAATGTTACTTTATGAGCATTTCTTCATATCCTTAAAAATATTTGACAATTATGTTTAGTGGTTTTACAGCAATCCATTTTATGAGCCAATTTAGTAATTTCTTTATTGTTGAGCTATTAGGTTATCTCCAGTATTTCACTTGTTCAGCTACTACAGAAATAAATATCTTTGTAAACAAACTTTCATCCATCTCCTTGAATACTTCTAAGTTCTCCTGGAGTGGGATATTGGGATAAAAGATATTTTGAAAATACTAGGTGCATACTAATAATTTATGCTCCAGAAAGAAATGTGTTAATGGATGCTCCTATAAGGAAATGCATCTCTCAAGGCAACATTAAAAATGCTTTATTTTTAAAAAAAGGAAAAAATGTTCCTGATTTGACGATTAAAATTATGTTTAATTTTTTAATTTGAATTTTTGATTCCTAGTCAATGTTTCTGCATATCAACTCTTAAAAAAGTAGGGAATTTTTATTGAGTCATGCCTCACCCTGTGCAAGTGGAATTCATTATTCTTTGATGGTTTCCCTCGGGTTGTGGTTTCTAAATTGAATCTACTTCATGGGTCTCCTCTGGAGGCTTTGTTAAAACATTTGGTTTCATTCTTTCCCTAACCTGTAAACCAGAATAATAGGATACTAAAGAAGAACCAGGATACTGAAGAATAACTTTAGTATTGGAGCCAGACTACTTGTATTTGGCATAATGGAAAAATTCATCATGTTTCTATTTGTCAAGTCATGAGCAGTCATCAAGTGGTTGGTACGAGTTAGTAATGATCCTAGGTACTGCAGAGGCAAGAGAGGGCTCTTGCCCTCCCTAAGTTTGAAGTCCAAAGGGAAAGCAAAGTCTAATGCATAAAACAATTAGTGATCAATATAAAGCAACCTACACTTAGTGAATTGTGGAATACAGATACTAAGTGCTATGGCCACTTAAAGAAAGGAGAGATCAATGATGATGTGAGTAATTGTCAGTGAGGTTGGCCTTGGCAGGTAGAAGGACAGGCATTTCAGGTGAAAAAAAACTATGAAGTAAGTGATAGCCTTTTACAGGCAAGAAGATCATGGATTTTTGTGTCAAACTTAGGTGGGAAATGCTCCAGCATTTGTTAGCTTTAACCTTAAGCAACTATATTATCCAGTCAAACTTTGGGTTTGAATTCCAGTTATGCCACTTATGAACTGTGTGACAAAGCTAATAATTGAATAATATCTAATAATAAATCTAACTGTGCTCATGAATAATAATAGAATGATCAGAGTACTTATCTCATAGGATTGTTGTGGGGATTAATGAATAAATGTGAAAGTGGGGCCTGACACATTATAAGCACTCACTAGTCAACAGTTTGCATTATTGGCCTCTTTAGGCATCAATTTAGTAAATTACTTATTAACATGAGGTACTGATGAGTCTCCACCATTATAGATATGGTTTAACTGAGAACTGAGCAGATTCATCATTGCAAAGAAGAAAAATAGATTGGAATAGGTTTCCCCCCAATCATAACGTGCATTCTATGTTTTGAAATGGATGCTTGGCTCTTCCCTCAAGGCCAATGTATTGTCCATTACAGCCCACACCCACAGACCTCCCTTCCTTGGGACTTGAGAGGCTAATGTTTCTCTGCTGGGCTCATAGTCAGTTCTGATTTTTTAAAATCATTTTTTATTTTTTAATTACAGTTGACATGCAATATTATATTGGGTTCAGGTTTACACCCAGTGATTAGACATTATATAACTTACTAAGTGATCATCCTGATAAATCTCACATCCATCTTATACTCATATATAGTTATTAGAATATTGTTGACTATATTTCCTATGCTGTATTTTACACCCCCATGGCTATTCTGTAACTACCAACTTGTACTTCTAAATTCCTCTATGTTTTTCATCCCTCTCCCCAACCCCCTCCCATCTAGCAACTATCAAAATGTTCTCCGTAGCAATGAGCCTGTTTCTGTTCTGCTTGTTCATTTACTTTGTGTTTTTTAAAGATTCAATTGTTGATATGTCTATTGCCATTTTATTATTCATATTTTTGATATTTATTTTTTTCTCAAAGAAGACCCTTTAACATTTCACGTGATACTTTTTTGGTGATGAAATTCTTTAGTTTATTCTTGCCTGGGAAGCTCTTATATGTACTTCAATTCTAAATGATAGCTTTGTTGGGTAGAGTAATCTTCATTGTTGGTGATTGCTTTTCATCACTTTGAATATTTCTTGTCAATCTCTTCTGGCCTATTATTGATAAATCAGTCTGATAGTCTTAAGGGAACTCCCTTATAGGTAACTAACTGCTTTTCTCTTGCTGCTTTTAAGGTTCTATTTTTGTCATTAACCTTTTGCATTTTAATTATGTGTCTTGATGTGCACCTCTTTGGGTTAATCTTGTTTGGGACTCTGGACTTTTGTGCCTTTTCCTTCACCAGGTTAGGGAAGATTTTTGTAAGATCAAATTCAATACTCTCACTAATACATCCTAAACAAAATATATAATTGACATTTCTAAAAATGTTAATGTTAATTAAGTAGTAATTAAATAGAGGAGTTAATTAAAGTACAAATTAAGTAAAGAAGTACTATATTAGCAACACTAAAGAAGGTGAAGGGATTTAGAAAAATCAGAACACTGAGTGATGGGGTTTTAAAATATGCACACCTCTTTTTGACACTCCTCCCTTCATAAGGTAGAGCCTACTTCCCTTTCCTCTAATGGGAGCTGGACTTAGTGACTAATTAGGATGCAAAAGAAGTTATAGTGTTTGGCTTCTAAAACTTAGCTATTAAAAAAAATTTGTAGCATCCTTCTTCTACCTCAGATCACTCTTTCTAGGGGAACCCAAAGCCATGTTTTGAAGTCCTGTGAAGGGGTTCATGTGGTAAGAAATCAAGGCCTCCTGCCAACAGTCAACGCAGACCTGCCAGCCATGTGAGGGAGCATTTTGGAATGGAACCTTCCAGTTCCAGTCAAACTTGAAAGTGCTGTGGCCCCAGCCTGAATCTTGACCGCAGCTTGATGAGAGACCCTGAGCCGATGTCACTTAACTAACCTGGTCCCAAATTCCTGACTCACAGAAACTATGTGCGATAAAAAAAGTTTATTTTTGTTTTAAACCATAAATTTGGGGTAATTTGCTCTTCAGTCATATATAACATATTGAAATATGATACAAAGATTTTATACTGCGATACTTAACCTAACTCACTTGAGAAGAAGCAAGCCATATGCTCAGTTGTTAAAAGGAAAACGTTGGTAAGCCCAAATGAAGAAAATAATTATAAAAAGCAAATATCAAACAGGAAATTGAGTATAAGCTTGCCATGCATTTTGGCAGAGACTGGTTATTAAACCCATTTCTTCCTTTTCTTGGATATACTTGTAGACTAGTTTCCCAGCTTCTCTTGCAGTTAGATGTGGCAATAGGATTGAGTGCTCACTGAATGTGAAAATATTCATGCTGTCTCTTTTTCTGTCTGCTGGCTAAATATTGACCAGCAGGGTGGGGTTGGAAGGCACATGTTGAAGATGACAGAGCCTCTATCAGCATAGGTTCCTGACCAACTGTGGAGCAGACAGTTCCCTAAACTAGGCTGATAAGAGAATCTGACATCTTCAGTGTAGCTTCAAAGTTCTTTTTGGGCACCATAGTAGTCAGTGACTGCCAGAGAAACAAAACCAATAGGAGAGAGAGAAAGATAAATAGATATAGATATAGACATACTTGAAAAAGACTTATTATGAGGGATTGGTTCATAAAATTTTAGAAGCTGAGAAGTCCCATGACCTGTCAACAGCAACCTGGAGGCTCATAAAAGCTAGTGCTGTAGTTCCAGTCTACACCCAAAGTCCTGAGAACCAGAGGAGCCAATGGCAGAGGGCAGGAGAAAATGGATGCTCCATCTTAAGTAGAAAGCAAATTCACCCCTCATCTACCCCTTTGGTTTTATTGAGGCCCTCACCTCTTAGATGATGCTCTCCCACATTAGTGAGGGCAGTTTTCTTTCCTCAGTCTCCCCATTCAAAAGCTAAGCTCTACTAGGAGTATACTTTCAGACAATCCAGAAACTGTTTTACCAACTCTATGGTCATCACTTAGCTCAGTCAAGTTGGCACATTAAATTAACTATCAGCTTTATCTACCCACCAGATTAGGAAGGAAAGTGAATAAAGGCATGAAAATTTCTTAATTACTTCAGACAAAAAGTGACACACATCACTTTGCTCACATTCCATTGGTAAAATTTACCACACCTAGATGTGGCCACACCTAGATGACCAGGGAGCTGGAAAATGCAATCTCTAGTGGTGCCACTGCACTTTGTGTAGAGCAACAACTCTACACAAAGAAGCTAGGGCATGATCTTTGGTGGCTCTCCTATGTCCTATCCCTTTTCACACTGAGCATACACAGCTCCCAAGGGGGTGATTCAAAGATCTATCCACATATTGTCTCCAACTCTAAGTCTAAGGCCTGTAGGATGTATACTGTTTTCTTTTTTAAAGATTTATTTATTTATTACTTTCAGAGAGAGGGGAAGGGAGAGAGGCAGAGAGAGAGAGTGACATCAATGTATGGTTGTCTTTCACCTGCCTCCAGCTACGGACCTGGCTGGAGATGTGACTTACAACCTGGTTATGTGCCCTGGCTGGGTTCTCAGGCCAGTGCCTTATCCACTGTTCCACCAGCCAGGGCTCCACTGTCTTCTTCACAAAGTCTGGATGTCTCCTTCTGCAATCTGAAAAACTATGAATGAAAAAGACAAGTTATATCTCATGTACAATATAAAATGATAGAATGGAAATATGAAAGTCACAAAACATCATTGATCAGTAGAAATGCTGAAGGGGAGAGAGAGGAGGGGAAATAAGATGAATATAATACAACAACAATAAAATTAAATTTAAAAAAATAGAAGTGCTGAAATTGTCAGGCAGGCATTATTCAGTCTCATTGTCCTGGGGTGAGGGGTGGAATACCTTCCTTGACTAGCCTCTGTTCTGCATTTTAGAAGAAACTAAATTGTTCCATCCCTTAGGTTCCTGTTTAAGGCTCTAAGAATTCTTTCCTTGTCTTATATTCTCCATGGCCACATCTAAAATAGATATTCAGAAGTATGACGTCTCTGGGGCCTGTACAAATTTAAGGTCTGGTTTTTACTTATAAAAGTTTTGGGGCCCAAGTGTTGTTTTTAAGGCTCAAATAATCAAAGCTTCTTTGGCAATGAAATTCCTTAAAAAACTTAGGCTTCCATGTTACTTACTTTCATCAGTTTCATGTGCCAATAACCATCCTCAAAATTGTCCTGCCTGTAGCCTGAATTGTTTTTTCCTTATTGACCCCTGGCTTCTCTTTCTCAATGTAATGACAACTCCTTTGAGATTGCCCAAAACAGCTGTGATCTTAATGTGGTTTTCATGTAGGCTGTTTCAATAATGAAACTTGTCTCTGAAAGTCTTAGCCTCATCTACATATTCCTCTTTGGATCTAGCAGCCATCTTTCCCACTCGCCTCTTACTCTGCTTGCAACCAGGGAACTCTTTCCTAAACTCATCATTTGTAGAAGATGGTTTAAGGCAGGTCCTTTCTGGCTTTGCCCTCTTTCTCCTTGGTTGCCCTGATTTTCCAGCTATAGATCCACTTAGCAGTAGGGAGCATTTAAGTATGAAGGAAAAGTGAGTTCAATTTTGACAGTTGTCTTTAATGTGATCTGTATTCCAGCATGGTAATTTTTGCTAATTTGGCAGAATTTGGGCAAGTTAAACAAAATTCAAGTGTAAATTTAATATAAGCACACAAACTTTTCAGTTTACATAAATGGCAGTGCTCACTGAATAGAATCATTTCAGTTAAACATCATATATATTGTCAATCATATATATGTTCAATCAAATAAAAGAATTTTGTTGGATTTTTTTATGGCCAAAACCTCCTGTTGAAAATATAACTGAGTTTTCTGTCACAAAGCATGCTAATGATTGCAGCTATGGCTATTCAAGGTCTGGAGGATTATGGTACAAGATATCAGCACATTATACCTCACAATTAAGCAAAAGACAGTTTTCCGATTGATTGTATGTCTCATACTGGGAAATATAATTTTCTTTCTTGGACATATCTATGATGATGATGAAGAAAAAGGAAGAGGAAGAGGAGGAAGTTAGCAGGGAGAGATATTTATGATCCTAATGATGGCCCAATTCAATTATTTGTATCCAGTAGTACGTAATCATGAGCATAGCTCCCAAAGTACTTCCCAAAACACAGGTTCTGCTATTAACAAAGCAACCCACTTAAGACGGTGGTAGATCTAATTAATGCTAAAATACCAGACAGGATTCTCTCTCTCATACTTTGTTTCATTTATCTTAAGTTTCATCAGAGTCCTGTAAAGCAAACAATACTATCCCTATTTTACAGATGGGTAACCTGTGGCTCCGATGAGTTGACAGGGACAGAGGAGCAGGCATTCAAATTTCAAATCTTTTGTCCCCTGGTTCTAACACCCTTCTCGTATCCAGTGATGTGAAGATTCAAGCAAGATGCTGCACAGGAGAGCAGAATGTCCCGCACGTGGTAAGCACTCAAACAAGACTTGCTTTCCATCTCTGGGTTCCTTTCTGGAGACTACATAAATCCTATGAGAACTCCTGTGCACATAGGAAGAATAACTTCGTTTTCTTTTCTGCTCCCAAGAAAATTGTCAGCCAGAAGCTTATCTGAACCTAAGTGGGGGCAGTGCGTAGGATGGCTGTGAGTTTTGATAGATTTAATTTGGTTTTATATTTTGAGAAATGGCTATATTATCCAAAAGCAAACTATTGGTATGATTTCTCCAAGTTTGTTTCTCAAATCTCTTGACAGTTTCTTTATTTTATAAAATGATTAATATGAAATAAAATAAGTCGTATAATTTTTTTTTTTTGGCAAGCAGGGTAATACTCCTTTTAACCTGGAATAAATGTGTTTTTAGTGAAGCAGTCCTAGATTTTAACCATTTCTCCACTGTTACTAGTTGTGTAACTCAGGCTAGTTCTCTATTACTCCTGAGCTTTAGTTTTTCATCTTTAAAATGCAGATAATAGTACTAGTCTTGCAGGATGGCTGTAAGAATTAAATGAGTAAGGTATAAATTGAATAATACATAGTAAGGACTTACGAAAGTACTTCCTCCTGTCCATGGGATGAAAGCTCTGATATTGGCTTATTTTAATCTCCTAATTTTTATGATAAAATAATACAAAAGAATCATATAGATTATCTTAAAGAAAATCATAATCATTTCCCTACTGAAGTGCTTTTAAAAAAAAGGGCTTTATTATATTTCAGAGAGGGGAAGGGAGGGAGAAACAGAGGGAGAGAAACATCAATGGCCTTTAAGGGTCATGTAGCAAAAGAGGGGAAAAGTAGCTCATTCTGAATGATCAGAGGTGGTTAAAAATATGTCTAGAAAAAATAGATATAAAAAACTAGATTTTATTTCTTATAGTAGATAATATTGATCCAATTTTTAAAAAATAAATGGAGCATTACTTGGGTCTCGCTTCAAATTGTCCCTTTAGAATTCTCAACCTTAATAGCACTTATACATGATGATTCAATTTTATTTAATAATATAGGTTATGATGCATCCCTCAAATGAAAATAGCAATCAAAGTTAGATTAAGAGAAGTTTAAGAGCAGGGGCACAGATAATTCAATATCTGTTTCTCACTGAAAAGCTTTCTAGATTTTTTGTTGTGTCTTAAAATTTTTATGTATGTATTTTTCCACATCGTGCAAATCTCAGTCTAAGTTCAATACTGGGTAATTTACAGAAACTCTAATAGGTTTGACTATTTCATATAAAGTAAAAAAAAATAGGGCATAATTTACATTGTTCAATAGGTAGCAAAAATAATCTTATGCTTGAATCAGGGGTAAATCTTACTTTTATTTTTTTTGAAACAAACCTTCAATATAATTTAAAAAGACCAAATCAGCATCACAAATTCAGATTTAAATAAAAGTGAACAAACACAATAAAACATATTACTAGTTTTATTTTAAAATGATATAACACACTTGCTATTAATATATAAGGCATCAAATGCCCTAAGAAAAATGCCCATAACTTTAATAACTGCCCTTTCATAATATCAAATAACACATAATCGATATTGAACTGTTTTTCTTATTTGACAAGAAAAGTAAAATTAAAAGCACAACAAAAGCCACAAAATAAAAACCCTCAATATGCTATGTAACGACAACCGATCTTAGCTTTCTTGTATGACATGTGCTCGGGGCCTGACTAGGAGGTATGACGTGATGTTGGCTACGGAGGGATAAGGCTGTTTGAGAAACAGAAGACTTGCTTATAAAAACTTGGATCAAAGGAAAACACTGTCTGCTTCCCATATTTCCCTGAAATAAAATAATAGTTCATGGTAAAATAACTTCTAAATTCACCATAGCCTACAAGCCTGAAATTGAGAGGTTACAAACAGGAAGTCAAAAATTTGTGGGATGCTGAAAAACCAAGACAGATTTATTTAACTATGGCATCTCATTCTGAGGTCGATTCCAAATTCTTCATTCATGACCCGTGAATGACGTCTCCTGTCCTTAAAGCCAACATTAAGGCATGCCAAGTTTCCTGTAAGAAAATCAGTCTAACAATCGCTTTGGATATTACAGTTCTACAGTTATAAAATATTCTCCTAAGACACATAGAGACTTGCATGTATGTACATAAACTTGCACACTAACAAACATAAACCACAGGAACACTCTTAAGTGTAAGCCACGGATCTTTGAAATCAATTTGATGTATTTAAAATAGCATCTTACTTTTTACAGCACGAGTCAGGCAGATTATTTCCCAAAGCTTATGCTCATAAAAGTTGGAAGGAGAGGATGTTATAAAGTTCCATGAACCATAAAATGATATAGCTGAAAATTGGCTGAAGGACAATGTGTTAGTTCTATGAATTCTTTTATATCAGGAAAAGCCAGTGAGACTTCATTATAATTCTTCTCATTATAATCATTCTTTATGTCCAATTCTTGGAAAGGTTAACACCATTACAGAGTTTTAAGGATCTGTCCTATTCCTTTGTCAGAGTGGAATCTAGTTAGTAGTATTAAATCTTGCTGAATAGGTGAACCACTGATGAAGGTTGTGAATCTCTCCTGTCAGACCACATTTTTGTGGTAGCAGTAATTGCTGCAATGGAATCTGACCTTCACATTGAAAAACCTCCTTTCAGACATAGAAAACATTTTCTTTCACTTTTAGATGATTAACCCAGGTAAGGTTTTGCATGTGCCTGCCACATGTGAAAGATGAAGGCTGAAACATTCAAGTGCTCTTGCCTAAAATTTTTGCTCATCACAGAAAGTAACAACATGTAGAGTCCTTTGGGTTTAGATCCTTAATTCCTGATATTCACTGTCATAATGCTCACTCACTAATTTATTCTTTTGCCCGGAGGCAAAAGTAAGGCACAAATAAATTTGGAAGGGCAGCCTCTTTGTCTAAATCTGCACCTCGAAGGACTTGTTCCAGCACCCATCCAACTTGGTCTCTAAAATGGATAAATATGAGAGGGGTAGACACAGATTTTAAGCAGAGAACAAAGCATGTGATACTGGTATCAAGGCAGTATCTATGCGGTAAAGAGTCAAGAGCATAGCTGCTGTGGGTAAAAGCACCTACTGTCACCAAGGACTTCATGGGCCCATGCTGTCCTGGACTCCTCTAGCCTGTAAGTGGGCCACAAAATGACAAGCCTGGAGAAAAACCTTTCTTTTCATGAGGAGGGCAGTATATTATATTCTGCGGTCTGCTTCAGGAGCTCCACATGGCTGGAAAGGACACATAACATCGCAAAGAAAACACTTCTGCTCTGCCATAGACAGTTGTAGGTGCCCTAAAAGGAAACAGTTTATTAACATCAGTAAGAGAATTAAACTTCCATTAGTAGTATGTAGAAACTGGGAAAGACGGCTTCCATTCTTATACCCCTTGGCCTGCATTGTTGAACGAGCTGACTTCTCTTAAGATTAGGAAGGTGACTCTGGGTTTAGTTTTCTAAAACCTGATACATAAGTTAAAGATCTAAACTATAAATCTTTGAAAAAAGGAGTTTTGTTTTTCCAGGTCTTGCAATAAAAACTCATAGATACCAACCAGCACCATGTTGAAAAGACAGATGTAATGTCATAAATCTCCACGAAGGATTCAAGATCAACACCACAGCTACAGTCTGTTCAATGTCTACAACATTTATCATCTGTCCTTGCTAAAGTACTTCTAAATAAATACTTAGAGCCCCTCGAAACCCTCTGCATCCGATTGGAAACAACATGTCTAAAGATGAGGATTTTTAGTTGCCAGTGTTATGATCACTTTAAATTCAAGCAATTTTTAACTTGAACTCAAGCACTGACAGGATGGACCAAATACAGCACTGAAGGAGACATTCAGATGATTTTCCGAATTGGCTTCTTTTGATGTAATGGCCTGCTCTCCCATAATTAAAATCTTAAAGTAAATATTGAAATAAGCATTGACTTACTACATTTCAATAAAAAATTTTAAGAAATGTATTCTGACTTGTTAAATCTTTTCCCCTCTGAATATTTTTGTCTTAATCTCTATCTCCCCCTTTACACACGCACACACACACACACACACAAACACACACACACACACACACACACACACACACACATCTCCTTTATATTGCATCAGAGCTAAATATCATTTGGTAGCACTGCAAAATTTATTAAATGCTTCCAAATGAAAAGCTAAAAAGCTTTAGTTTTTCTCCTTTATCATCCATTTTATAGAACTGAAAAAACTTCCTAACATTTGATTCTTAGATTTGTCTGAAAATAAACTGAAGATCAGCCCACACAATTAATTGTTTAGTTTGTGGTTTGGTAATCTTGTTCATCAATAACTAAAAACAAAACTCAACTCATCCCACTTTGTTTCTATGAATAAACATGTATTCTTAAAATGTGTTGGAAAAAAAAAAAAAAAACGAACAGCTTAGACCTCCTCATTCCTCAACATCATCCAAAGAGGCCCTGGAGCAGGCCAGAACTCAACAGTCAATGAGCTTCTAGAACAATAATTTAGAACATGAAATTTATACCGCTGGTAAGCCAGCCTCAATACAAACCACAAAATGATAATGAGATTTACAACAAAACAAAAAGTTTGCTCAAAAAAGCATAAAGAACCAGCAACAGAAGACATAAAAGATGTGGTTATTGTCCCAATTCTTTCTGGATCCATAACTCTGTTCTATAGTTCTATCTAGCTCCCTCTGACATCCATGTACTTCTTATTCTTACCTAATAGCTCTTTTGTCTACCTGTCCTCTCTGCTATTAATATTCTCTGACCTTCCCTTTGGTGTTTCCCCTTAGCCCTTAGTAACACACTGCATATTCATCACATCCATTTCTGACACCCACAAGAGCTCATTCACATAGATATCCTGACTCACACTCTGCCAGCCATTGTCACCCACGTATTTCACTGTCCTCAGTAACAGCAAAAACTTCAGACATTAGAATTAGGCTTTATCATCTACAAAGTACTCACTTTCTTGCTGCCCCATGCTGCCCTTCCCACCCCATATCCCAACTCCAGTCCTCTGTACAAATGACCCCACTGGTCATGGTAACACAGCAACGGAAATTTCAACAAACCCTCCAGCATGAGGCTGGACACATGTCTAGGAATAGTTGCAAAATGCAAGGTGTTTCTGAGGCTACATTTCCTAACCCCTTCCTGAACCATTTCCATAGGGGGATGGCATGTTAGGGTCGTCACTGGGTGTTGTGCAGGTTCTGGCCACATTGCCTACCATGTCTGTCACTGAGCTTCCTGAGGCCAGAACTCAGTTCCTGGAGGCCTGGATAGGAGCTCAGAATGATGCCCATATTATTGTGATGAGGGGTGTAGCTTCCACTGAATCAATGTATTTAATGCACCCCACCCCCATTTTCATTTGCTGGCTATGGGCTTTAGGACTGCTGTCATCCTTGGGCAATGTCTTCTTGCATGGCCTAGAGCAAGTGATACGGGCTTCGAGGCATAGCCCCCAACTCGAGCTGCAGTTGGATAGGAAGTGTTCTCCAAACAGCCAAAAGCCACCTGGGAGTGCTCCTGAGCCAATCATGACTTAGACCTGCCTCGATGTTTGTGTATCTGGAAATATATTAAAAATGTCTTACACATTGTCCCTCTCATGTGAAAATCAGAAAAGATTTCAAGAGCATGAGTAACCAATATCATATACCAGAAACAGAAAATGACATTTATATCAGCAACTAATTTGACTTCATCTAGAAAATGGGCATGTGACATTGGCTATTATATGGTACTACTAAATCATGGGTTAAATTCAGATTGGTCTTATAATGATTTATATAACTTTCTTTTACTAGAAAGTATATTCTAATGACTCAATTACCACTTCTGAGTGAGTACAGGAATAATTTTAAATATGACATAAGCAATTTTATAGTTTTTAAAAATAACCTCCTCAAGTTTTTAAATATTTAAGCTCAAAACCCTATATTTTAGCATGTAGCCAAATTACCAAAAGAAAACAATTTAGCAAGAAAATTGATGAGAACCTTTGAGAAGTAAATAAAAGCCTTAATATGTGATTAGTGTTGAAGTTCTTTTTCACAAAGTGGGTGACTACAATTAATCGGTGTGCGAACTCCTTGTGTCCAAAAAACAACATACCATACCTTGTAAAAGAAATCATTTGTACATTGATTGGACCATTAGAAATATTTGGTTATTGAAGTAGGAGCTGATGGCACTACAGAGTAATTGGTCTCAGCTCCTTAGAAGGAAGATGGAGCTGGTTGTGGTTTCCCAACACAACGTATGTGGCTTTCTTGTAAATAAAAAATACATGGCGAACAAGACACTCACAGCCTGTTGGTTTGGAACACAGACTTTCCTTGCCAGGCAAACCAACGGCACTGTTAATTTTAAGAAGCATGGTTTGTTTTCATTTTTTTGTTTGTTTGTTCGTTTTCTCATATAAAATGCCAGGGCAGACTCTCCAGAAATTCCCGGCCAGGATTAGCTCTGAACAGTCAGAGCATCTTCCTCTACCAAGGACAGTTCCAGGGTGTTTTCATTAGCGCTGGTTTTCATCCTGAAGCTGAAAGAACCATAGAGTCTTGCAGACGCTTGGGAAGAGGCAAACCTGTTGCGGCTGTACAGCTCCCCCTTCCACATAGACATCATGAGCAAACAGGACAGAACGACCCCCCCAAGGGTGAGCAGGCAGAGCCCGGCGATCACACAGCGGTCCAGGTGCGCGCCCAGCCGGGCGCTTTCCTTCTCCAGGCGTTCCATCTCCCGGGCCGCCACCGTGTTGGGGTCCACGGTCACTTCCCGGGGGACAAGGTAAGAGATGATCACCAGCAGGATGCCGGTGACCAGGAACAAGATGGCGCTGATGAAGCCATAGTCTACTGACTTCCCTGACGATGTGGCTTCTGAACTCGTATCATCTTCATCATCCGATATCAAGGAAACGGCAGCCTCGTGGGACCACTCATTTGCACTTTCCCAGTCAAAGTCTCCTGCGTGATTACTCCCTTTCGCTGAAGGGGAGCTTTGGTTCCTCTGCTCCAAGTTGACATTCTCGTCCACGTAGGTAAAAGAAGTTTCCAGTTCCTGGCTGCAGCAATCGCAGACTTTCCGTTCTGTTATTTGGGTGTTCCCTGAGTGGAGAGGTCCTGGTGGGAAGGAGTCCGGCTGAAGGACACTGCCTGGCAGAGAGGAGGTGGATGATGGAGAAGGGCTGAGTGTACAGCCTTGCACTGCGGTCGAGGCGCAGCGTCTCTGGCGGCCGAAAGCAGCTCTGGAGGCTGCTGCCTCCGCCTGGCCAGCGGGACACCCTCCTGAGCTCCAGGCCACAGCATCACACACGGCTGCCTGGCTATT
Organism: Noctilio leporinus; assembly: GCA_004026585.1. Classification (NCBI taxonomy): domain Eukaryota; kingdom Metazoa; phylum Chordata; class Mammalia; order Chiroptera; family Noctilionidae; genus Noctilio; species Noctilio leporinus. The sequence goes on along the minus strand of PVIW01002682.1, from coordinate 134,954 downwards.
CTTCCCAGCAAGATAGCGGAGCTCCATCGGAGCTATGGGCACATCCCTCAGCAGCTTCCTGCAATCCTGCCAGCAGCTGCCCAGGAAAGACCCCAACTATGGCTCTGCCGCTGGGGGCGCTGCTGCGGAGACCCCCATCACCTCTGTGGCCACAGGGAGGATGCTGCCAGCTCAGGTCCTCCTAAAAGGGGTAGCGGAGAGAAGAGGGTGTCTAGTGTCAAGAGGGCGTGAAAACGGCAAATCCTTTGATTTATCCCAGGGACTAACAGGAGATAGCTTAGGTCAGGGTAGAAAAGGAGCACGGAGGAAGTATTGGTGTCTCTGAAGAAGGCATTGCCGTCACCACGCCAAATTTATCCAAGGACTCACACATTTCTGTGACAGGATCTCTCAATGAAAAAGCAGGCTTCCTATATAGAGACAAGTGGGAAAGGCAGGGACCTTTTTAGCAGAACTGATGATTTTTTGGAGAACCTGGGGACACACAGACTTCTCAACAATTCAGTTAAATGGTATTTATACTCTCTTTAGTTCAGGACAGAGTCTAATACAGATTAGCTTTAGAGCATCACCAGGGAGACATGAATAGGTCACTATCAGTTGGGCTTTATGGAGCTGGGGCTCTGTATTTTGACTGTGCAGCTTGGAAGTAGGTGAAAAAAAGCAGTCTTAACAGCGACTCCTCCTAATCTTACAGTGTATCCATCCCGATGACCCTAGCCACACAGCCCTGTATTTACAGGACCCAAAGCTTGTTCACTGCATTTCCATTCTTACCCCATCCCCTTGCTGCTACCAGAGGGCAGCATGTTTGGGACCTGGAACATGCTTCACTCATTGTGTGATCCTTGCAGATACTCTGAGCCAACCCATTGCTACACACACACACACACACACACAGAACTGCTGCAGCTATACCTGCTCACTCAGCCTGCATGGGTCTGAGTCCCTCTCCCTCTGTACCTTTGCTAACACATGGGCACAGGACATTGATCATCCAGAAATTTTACAAAGCCAATCTAGAAATAAACTGACAATAAAAGGCAAATTATAAACCCACAGAGTCAGAGTTCTGTTAAGGCAAAGAGATGAAAAGCTATTACCACTGGAACTTTGGACCCATGACACCCCTTCACCCCCAATGCAGCAAGAGGCCTTCCTGGGACAGAACTATTAAGTTGAGTAGAAAACCATCTGCCCATCTTTCTCTGCTTCTGACATCTTTCTGAGGAATAAAAACGCACTTTCCACTATCACTAAGGAAAGAGATTTCAAACCAGGACCCTTTTAATTTTGATTCCAAGCCCAGGGTAGTAACTGACTTTAATTCATGGCTTTAAGGTTCACTGTGATGCAAAACCCACAGCTTTAAGAGCTGGTAATACACACAGAGCACAGGTAAGGCTCACCTAAGGTCAACATGGCAACTCACTTGAAATACGGGAGAGGGAATCAACATGTTTTCTGCTATACATACATTAGTTTGGTTTTTTTGTTTGTTTTTTTAACCCACTTTTCTCTTATTGGAGTTTCTCTGCAGCTAAAACACAAAACAAGCAAAAATACTACAAGTGCAGGGAAACCATAACTGAACCAGAGCTTTCCCTTAGCAAGTAGACAGACCCCTACTGCAGGATCCCTCAATGAACGAAGCAATGGCAAATGGTTTGATTACTGAAATGAGCAATCTCACAGGTCCCTCAGACTTTGGGCACCCTGATTAACCTTTGGCACAATGAATGCATCACGATGGACCACTTTGGGTAAAATAAGCCAAGTCCCTTAGTGGACTTCCTATTTTTAATGAAGAGGGATTGAAATCTCCACTTATTTCCCTGGTCCTACGGTTATCTTTTCTTCAAAGAGAGACCCCGCTCGTTCCGTCAGTGCTATACTGGCCGCACAGTGGGTTTCCTTTACAGCTCGGTGAACCTGGGCTTCCACCCGGCAGGAAGAACAGATCACCCTGGGGGGCTCGAAAGTCTCCTGCCTTCTGGCCCCTCCCTCTCTTCTCTCAGGTTGGTTTAAGAGCGCAGATGATAAAATTGCACCTTAAAGCGAGGGAAAAGCACTTTCCCTGCTCTGTCCGCTGTCAATTCAGAGCGTGCATAGCTGCACGGGAACTAGCTGACTCCGGTAAGGCTGGTGTGCAGAGGGCGCCGGCCGGATCCGTCCTGCGAGCGGGGATGTCGCCCGGCAAGCCCCGGGCAGCGGTCCCTCCTGTGGATCAATCAGTCCGCTCTGGGTGAATTCCGGCGCCCTTGGGAGGCACCCGGACTCCGCTGCTTTCGCTGAGTCCCCTCAGGCTGGGCAGGCACCTTGGGCAGAGAGTGGGGACCCGCTCCCCGGCTCCCGGGGTCTCTCCCTCACCCCAGTGACTCTTGCACGCTCACTCTCAACCACTCACCTCCTGCCTTGGCCACCCAGTGCGACCGGAGGACCGCGCTTGTCCCCACAGAGCCCCTCGGGCAAGTCCGCGACCACCACGGTGGCACTTTTGCCACCGCACACCTCGGAGATCCTTGCAGCCGGCAGCGCCCGTGGTGCCAGCGGGGCGGAGCGGGGCGGGGCGGGGCGGGGCGGGGCGGGGCGCTCCCTCCGGCTGAGCATCCCGGGAGATGTAGTCCCAGGTCGGGGTGGGGGCCCCCTGCCTCTCTCCGATCTGTTGTGTCTCTCACCTCCTTGCTTTCAACCTTCCCTAGACCCGCATACTCCTGCCTTGCACTAGAGAGCGAAGCGCGGGGGTTTGAGCTCAAGGTGGAGACCCCTCCATCCTCAGGTGTAGCCACAGGCTCGGGAGGGACGGCGTGTGTGCTTTCGTTGCAACTGTTTGCTAGGCAACTTGCCTATTTTGTCCTCATAGAACAAGTCTTCGAAGTAGGTTTCATTAACCCTCATTTTACAGACAAGGAAAGAGAATCAGAGGAATTGTCTCATCCAAGGTTAGGAAGACAATAAAAGGTAGCTAATAAATTGCCTTGCCCACGAAATCAAGAGGCCAGGGAGGATTAATTGCCCTCTTTGCCTATGCATTCCCTGTGCAGAGGGAGCATCTGGTATCTGCAGAGTTGTGGACACTAACGATGCAAAATAACAATGAACATAACTAGCGCTTATGGCCAGACTCCCCAATTCACTTTAGAAACAGGTATCCCCCCGTGTTTCGAAAGTTTACTTAATGCTACTTCGATTTTATGAAAGACCTTCCTTTAGTATCTGTTTTCACTGACTGAAAGAAACCCCAGAAGGATTTTGACTTTTAGGAAAAAAGGGAAAAGCCACAACAGTTGTTGGCATTTGTTTGCAACAGCAGCTACAGAGGCTGCACGCATTTCTGCTTTATGTAGGCTGTGTATCACAACGTTCCTTTTACTATGTTAGTGTCATTTTAGGTTTTATTTGGTATGACTTGGTAGGTTGTTTTGGGGGTCTGGGAATGCTCAAAAATTTTTTCTCACCTAAATTACCTGTAATTGTGTCTTTACACCATTTCAGTTTACTAAAGGTTTCATAAGAACACTCTACTTTCTCATGTGCACTTTGGGTGGAGGAACCTGTACATTAACTCATTTAATGGTCACAATTAATTTGTTAGGTTCTGTAAAACTCCTCAGTTTTACAGGGGAGAAAACTGAGTTAGGAGGAATCTGAGTGAGTTGCTGGAGTTATAGAGCTAGTCCTCAGCAGAGGTGGGGCATGAACTGAAATTAAATGAACAGAAGGAACACCCGAAGGCAGAAGAGAAAGGGTTAGAAATGAAGGAAATCTGGAGGTTGAAGCTACTGAGTGTGACTCTCAGGATAGGGCAAAGTAATGTCTTGGGATCATCAACATCTTTCTAACCAGAGTAGACTGCATTATCAAAGGAAATGTGTGGTTTATGGATCATCTCCGAGTTTTCAGCATCTCCTTTAGCACAATTCTAGGGTTATTGATTGCTTTCATCTAAGGGGAGCAAAAGAAGGATTATAATATTTATGGCATTCTGCTTTTTGTGAGTGGCTCACATAAATTCTGTGGTTGCTTGCTTTCAAGTGATAGGTCAATCTCCTATGATGATTTCGTTGGTTTTCCTTTATATTAATAGAGTCCATAGTCTCATAGTTCCCGGGACTTCACAATCCAGCTTCTTTAAAACCTATTTCCTCTTATGTCTCTCTTTTAGCAAGTCAGGGCCATTTATTGTTAAACATGATGTATGTGTTACGGATTTTTCTCTTTTGCTCATGATACCATTCTGCAGTGAAGATATCCTTCCTTCATTTCCCTGTTCTCTCCACCATTCAAGGACTGTCTCATTAAGCCACATTTACAGAGATGCAGCCTGGTCTTAATACTGTACATTATTTATTTACTTATTATATTTTTAAAGCTTCTATTTATTAGAGAGAGGGGAAGGGAAAGAGGCAGAGAGGGAGAAAGGCTTCAATATATGGTTGCCTTCACCTGCCTCCAGCTATGGACCTAGCTGGAGACCTGGTTTGCAACCTGGTTATGTGCTCTGGCTGGGGAATCGAACCTGTGACCTTTGGGTTCTCAGGCGGGCACCTTATCCACTGTGCTACCAGCCAAGGCAAAGCCAAGTTTCTAACTTGGGCCTGTCTGATTCCAGAACCTGGATCTCTTCATTACAGTGCTCTATGCTTCACCACCTTTGCCACAGCAGAGCATACGTAAATGGTGATAATATTTATTGCACTGGGATAAACACAGGTTTTTCATAGTCATGGCCCAGGCCTGACAGGGCACATTGGAGGGCCAAGGGAATAAATAAGCCAGCAGATCTATGATATACTGGAAAACTCTTGAGGATGACCAACACAGGGAAGCCTGGCTAGCACTGTCAGACTTAACAAGGAGGCTAACTTGGGGCAGAGTATACGCAAGAAATGCTTATACTTCTTATATTCCAAGTTTTTATAGATTAAGTTCTGGATAGCGCTATCACATTTATGAGGGAGGCTAATTGGGGATGAGCATAAAGAAGAAGTCCAAGTTCTCTTTTTAAGAACTTGAAACAGGATGTCTCATGAAAGTGAATTCTGTATTACTGGAGAGGATAAAAAAGAAGAGCCATTTATTAGTGATGCTGTAGAAGGGATTCATTTTGGATTAGAGGACCTTTGTAGTTTGCCTGCTGTTACATCTCTTTCATGAAGCCCTTACCTCCAAACCAGCCCCCAGAGATTCTGCCTCTGATAAACTGCTGGGACCTGTCAGCACTGATATTTTTAAATATTAATTGGCCACCACCTTATGACTTGACTTGTATGTCTAGGTGACAACTACATATTGTTTAATTTCTCACTTAGGAGCCTAAATGTATCCTAGCAGTTTTAAATTCCTGGAGGTCAGTTTCCATGTATTAAATGTCTTATTACCTCCTACAGAAAGTGCACTGTTTCTGTTGAATAGAGTGAGGAAAATGATAAGACTTAACTGAACCTAGACATGATTATTTACCCACATTCCCACATTATTCTCTCTTATTTCCTATTTCTATACAAAATGTCTGTCCCCAAAGTATCAAGCACAAACTGTCTTAATTATAGTGACTCATTGGCTTGATATATATATATAGATATAGATATAGATATAGATATAGATATATAGATAGATATATAGATATATTTACACACACACACAAGAATATAGATGTGTGAATGCCTATATATTCTTGAGCATTAAAAATATCAATTCTTTGACAACACAGTACAAAATATTTTTCAAAATCCTGAAGAAAAAGAACAAATGTGAACTGATTGAGCTCCTAAACAGAAAAGCTCCAAAAAAAAAAGAAAACCACTTGCTGAAAGAACTTCATGTCTTTCTTCTATAAGTTGATGCTTAAAACTTTCCTCAAAATATGACCCAAAGACCTTTCCAAGAGCCGTTCTTGTTCAACATCCCAGACATCATATTACTCTTTCAACTGACATTCTAGTGGCATAATAAACTTCTTTTATACTGTCTTTTTACATCTATGGAAGTAGTCCATGTATATTTTATACTGCTTTGTATGAGCTCTGTCTTCCCAGATAAAATTTAAGATGCTTGAGAGTCCATATATTCTTTCTGTAACTTTAAAGCTACTCATGGGCATAAGAGTGAAACACATGGGCAACGGTAGTTCCTCAATGTTTACAAAATGATTGGTACTAATAAAATGGTGGATGGTATAAAAGGCTAAGTAATAATTTTGATCTTCCATAATGTTTGATATGTTTTGTACTTTTCTGTTACATTTTGTGAGAGATGGTAGGAACATTCATGATTGCATTAAGTTAATCAATTGAAAAATAGATTCTGAGAAGTAAATTTATCATCTGGATCAAGGGTAGTATAAAGACTTGTAACAATCCGTCTCTTATAATGATGATTGAGGATGCCTTCCAGTTTTTTTTTTCTCTTCAGCTTAATAATGATTGATTGTAAATAAATATTCTTGGTGGATTTAGAGGTATCAGGCGAGGCTAGCCTGTAGGGAAGTAAGAAAATCATTCTTCAAATGATCTGGTTAGAGGTCCTGTCACCTAATTTAAACAGTATAAGGAATACAAATTTCTTTGTGCCCCAAGTTGGCTTTTCTAAATGGCGAAAGAAAACAAGACTTCTGGTTGAGAAGGAAGTGTAGGTAAACATGCCTCACCTCCTCACATGACTATAGCAAAACATACAGCTATGCTACAAAACAAATGTCACCCAGAATTGTCAAAAAATCAAGCTGTGTAGAAGTCTGAAAACCAAGGATTTAAGCCGTTTTCATTCAGATGGGTAGGAGGGGTGGAGACAGGAAGAGTGGAGCAGAGAGGCACAGATGGGAAAGGGCAAACTCACATCCATGTGTGGTAAATAAAAATGGGAAGGGATACCTCAGGAGCAAAAGATCCCAGCCCCAATCAAGACCACCCAGCCCAGGGTCCCAGGACCAAGAAGGTAAGTCCCCATAACTTTTGGTTGTAAAAACCAGTGGAGGGTAGAGTGGCAGAAGAAACTGCATCCTCTTAAAAGGCCCACAAAGCACTTAGGACTGACACAGACCCACCCCCTTGGGGATTCAGCACCAGGGCAACAGCTGGAAGGGCACTGGTGGCACATGGGGAGAAAGCGAATTGGGAGTGGGGAAATAGTTTCTCCCAGGCAAAACTCCAGAGGCCAGGTAGCAGCATTGTCCCCTCTGTGAGCCCTTTTCCACACAGAGCAACAGAGCAGTTACGTGGGTTGCCCTGTCCTGGGGATTTCCTAAGGCTCCAACCCACACAACTTAACAGGTGTGCTGAGACAGGGAATCAAAGCAGTTCTACCTAATACACAGAAACAAACACAGGAGGCTGCCAAATTAAGGAGGCAAAGAAAGATTTCCCCAATGAAAGAACAGAATAAAACTCCAGAAAAAGAACTAAATGAAATGGAGATAAGCAAAGTATCAGATGCACAGTTCAAAACACTGGTAATTGAGGTATGTTGTTTAAGTAAATAAAGTGGCTGGCTACAGTGAATAGAGATGAGGGAAAACTGTAGTCAAATTGAGAGCAAGCTGTTCCTAAAGTATCCCCTAACTGTGTTACCTGGCTTTTTTGAGTGAATTCAAAGTATTCAAAATTCAAAATATTTTAAATTAATTGAAAAAATTAAATCTGTATGAATGAAAAAGAACAAAACTATAGGAATTTGTTTAAAGTAATAGCACACTAGTGATTTATACTGTATATATATGTGTGTGTGTGATTCTTATTATGAATCAAAACATCACAGATGGGAAGAAACAGAAAGATAAAGGATGACTCAATTTTTTTTCAATGCAAAATGGGTTTTCAGGTTCCCAAATTCAAGACAGGGTTTTTGAGTTTGGATAACAAAAGAGTATTAATAGCCTTTCTTAAGTTCAGAGTTGGTTTTGCAACAAAATATACTTTGTACAAATTAACAAAAACCTTTTAGTTTCAAAGGTTTATTGGGTTTCAGAATCATGACTCAGCAATCGTGGCCATATATAACCTTTCTTTTACCTCCTCACCAGACCCTCCTGGTCTTGACAATGCGCCTAGTCATGACTGGTTAAATGCGATGTCATTAATTAGTATGGGATGGCCTGAGCTGGAATGGCTTGTCCCTGTCCAGTGATGGTCTTCCATCTTCCTGCTGACTAGACCAGGCTAATTCATAGGCGTAGCAGGCTTCCAAGAGAGTTCAGGGAAGCACACAAAGCTCAAAGCCAGCCCACGGTTATTTCTAAGGTACTACTTTGTTAAATTAAATCACCTTCCTAGTTAAGGTTCAAGGAGTAAAAGAATGAATTGACTCTTCCTCTTGATGTGAAGACCTACAAAGTCACATTGCTATGGATGTAGAGCAATTAGGACCATTCAAATTATTTTTTATTGATTTGAGAGAGAGATTTGTTGTTACAGTTATTTATGCATTCATTGGTTTATTCTTATATGTGCTCTGACAGAGGATGAAACCACAACCTTGGCCTATCTGGATGATGTGCTAACCAACAGCTACTTGGCCAGGGTACAATTAGGACCATTTCTGCAATCAAATTTCCTTAATCATAAAATGATAAAGCCTGAACATAAAGTGGGAATGGGTGGAGAACTGATGCTATCTAGATCCACTAACATACTCATTGACTGCTTTACCAATATCAATTTCCCACCATTATCTTCTGTAACAACACCTGGATTTCCCTCTGGGTTACCATCTTTATCTGCTGTACACTGCTTTGTGGTTTGGCAGAAATATTCTCTACGGCTCTGCTCAAATTCACCAATCAATGAACTCTAATCACACTCCCTCAGGCTACAGTGATTGGTTAAAGGAAAAGAAAGAACCAGTCCTAAGCCAATTCAGAGGTGGCCCTTCTTTAGCCACAGCTGCCTCAAAAATAGCCTAATCAAGGTAAAGTGTGAACTTTTGGTCCATAGTTGAGGAGGGAGGAAGCATGTAATCCCTGTCTCTGCTTAGAATCACAAAGTAAATTAGCCTGAAAATAAAGCTGCTGCACCGGAGGAGGAAAGAGGCTCAAGAATGGCAAATAGACTGAAAATCAGGGTTAAACTGAGCTGAATTTTCTCTTGCCTTTGAGCTTCTTGATAACTTGAGTCACCAAACTGCTAGACTGAGTTGGGTTTTCTGATATCTATGAAAGCATCCAAATGTGACATATTTTCATGCATTTTTCTTTCTCATTAGACTTCTTGAGGTAGATACCAGGTTTAATTTATTTCTGACTTCCAGGTTTGCAAATAGTGCTTGTTTTATCATAGGTGTCAGATAAGTGTTTGGTTAAGAATCCGATATGATCTGAAACCTTCTGTAATATAGCTCTCCAAAATGAATGAGGTAGAAACAATATCTATAAATTGGGAGGCAAAAGGTGGTAAACAGACACCAACTTATAGAGCTCATTCATATTTATAAGTGAATATCTATGTATATATAAGAAAAACTGAAACCTAATATCTATCACCCCATGTAATTTTTTGCTACAATTACAACTAAAACAAAAAGCTACAGATAAATGCTTTGTTATTTGTTTTTAAAGAAAAACTAAGCACGCACATACACATACACACATACACACACATACACCCTTAACCAAAAGGAAGAAATTATTTCAGAACAGGCAATTCAATCATTTTTATGGTTGATGGAATTCAGAGTAAGAATAAGAAAAGGAAAATTAGCAACAAAAGAATTGGAGAACAGGTTCCTCATGAAATATCATGCACATGGCCATTCTGCAAACAGCATTCTTATTTTGTAAAATGCATAAGCAAGCTAAGCCTAATTCCCTCAGTCTTTATTAATATTTTATTTCAGTGTACCTAGGTAAAGGGAATTTGGGTATCTGGCAATGGTCGTGGCAAAGTTGAACGAGCGTGGATGCTTCACTAAAATGCTAACTGAAAAGCAGTGTGGAGTGTTAGCTCTGTGAGCCAGTGTCAGAGCTCTTTCACAGTGAGAATTCTGTGTTTCTTTGATTGCAATGGGAATTAGCACATACTGTATGTCTCAGACTGCAAGATAAAACCCATCATTTTAAAAATCCAGACAATCACCTTCAAGCAGCAATAGCAAGGAAGGCTAAATATTAGGAAAAACACTATAATGAACTGTAAAATATGTAATGAAAGTCTGTCACTGTGAAGAATCAATGTCACTGTCACATCTGCTAAGCTCTAACATCCATCTATCAAAACTACATTAGAAATACTTACGTGTGTAAATATAGTGTTACTCTATCTCCCCCTCACTGTGGGGGCAGACTAAATCTTTACCAAATTCTGTTAACCCAAAAGAGTCCTCATTTCTATTTATATGTATATATTTCTTACAGTCATAACAGAGGAGAATATTACATACGTTTCTTCAAGATTTTTGATTAGGATAATATGAACAGCTGCCATCTTCAGATAACACTAAGGAAAATGAAATTTCAAATTTCAAGTATAGGGCAACTTAATTTGTCTGCTCTTTGTCTAGCTGTAGTTGTGATTACTTTTGGAATTATTTCACAGTCTGCACATTACATTTATTGCTTCACGCATTTAGTGAAATTGAGTGAGCGCACTCTGGTCAGGCAATGTGCTGGATGCTGAGAATCCAGATAGAGAAACACAACTAACATCTCTGTTTTCCAGTTTGTCCCAACATAGCGCTGGTTGGCCCATAAAAGGGACATTTATTTCCCTTAATTCTTCTTCCATCCTAAAATTGTCAGAGAAGAACCAGTGTTCAGTGCACAAGCAGTTGTTCTTGTGTGTTAATATCTTGGCACTCACCTACTCACAGCATGCTTGAAACTTCTCTGGAACTTAACCCAATCACTCAAATGGATCTCATTAGATGCCTGGCATTCTGCTAAGCATGATGATCTTCAGTAAACTGAAAAGTTCCTCTTCCTCTGTCTTCTCAACAACATTGAAGATTCAAATTCTCTTGAAGGACCCACCTTAAAATCATCAGAAATTCAACCAGCCATTGGATTTTCAAGCTAAACCCAACAGGAAATAGTTGGTATATTTTGTCATAGAAATTATAACAAGATAAAAGACTCCAAAGTAATTCTTCCATGTAGCTATGAATTAATATTGAAAGACACTATCACAGGTCTTTTATCCTCATAAATATTTTACATTTCATGAGCAGATATGCTTGCAATTTCTCTTTTAATTGAGCTGAGAGAATCTAATCCACCTCCTGGAGTGGGCTAGCACTTCTGACAATCTCAGGGGATTTTCCAGCTGTCTCTGCTATCCACCAAGAAGTTGATTTCAATGGCTTGATTATTGGGGGGAGGGAAAGTTGATTTCAAATTAATGCCTATTTTTAGATGTCTGTAAAAATGTGGATAATAATTTTAGAAGAATCTTATTTGGGGGAGATGAAATGGTTTATATTTGGTAATGCATGGTGTAGAAATGTGCGGGTGTCATAGTCATGATCCTTATAACCAATGAAATACAGCAGAAATAACATTGAGTGACTTTGGAAGCTAGGCCAAAACGATCATGCAGCTTGCATCTTGTTTTCTGCACCACTCAGAGCCCTGAGCCTCTGGTTAAGGGGTCTGAGTACCTTGCAACCAATGTGTGGGAGGCTAGATGGATGTGCTCAATGGACATCCCAGCTGACCTCACAGCAAACAGCTTCCATCAACTGTCTTCCTATGAGCGAACCATTCAGGAGAGTCAGGCCCATCGAACCTTTGTACCAATACAGCGCAGACATATTTAGGCTACAATTGCATGAGAGGCCCCAAGCAAGAAATGCCTAGCTGAGCCCTTCCTGAACTTCGACCACAAAATTGTAAGTAAACTAAAATAGCTGTTGTTATCAGCTCATATATTAGAGTAATTTGTTTACATAGCAAATATTAGCCAGAACATTTCCATATATGGAACCTCTAATCAACACTTACGTAAAGCAGCCAGGTAAGACCATATTTCATAACATGTTACAGGTACAAAAAGCAAGTTTAAAAGAATTTTGGTTTACATTTTTTGAAAAATTGGATCTCAATGGTTTCCATTAGTGAAGGAAAAAAGCTGAATAAAAGAGTGTATTGGTCATATACGTATCTTTTAAAAAGTTTGAAATAGTTGAATATTAGGCACAAAGTTTATGGATTTAAAGAGCAAACCTGAATAAACTTTCATTAAGCCTCACTAAAGTACACATCTCATCTTTAAACATTTGTAAGACTCATCGTAATAGTGACAATGAGACATATGTGATGGATAAACAAAGGGGGAAAATCAAGAAAAATTTACAGGAGAAAAAATAAGCCAGGAAATATTTTACGTAAAAATGCTATTTCATTCATCAAGCAGAGATTATATAAGTAATGTAAAACGGGGTTTTCTGATGATAATAAGGAATAACTCTGGTACCAATATTTTAAAAGACACGGTAAAGTCTGTCCCAAAAGTATCAGCCATGCAAACTGTTCTAATTATATTGACATTGACTTGATACTCTCAGGACAGACCTCATATAGTCACAGAGAGGAAAAGTTAGCTCTCCAATGGAGAACCTAATCCATTTTTAAGCCCCACAACGTCTTCATGTTGTCTTAAGAATGGCTGAGGCTTTTTCCTTTTTCACTGTATAACAGTTTAGTATTGTAGTTTATGGCAGTCAAAAGATATTGACAGAAACTCCCCTTAGCAATCCTGGATCTTAAATGTCTTTCAAAGTTGAAAGTACCATGCAATTTTGCAAATTCTAGAAATGAATGAAGCATGGATCTTTCCTTCTGGGAGGAACATTAATTGAGAGAAGGAAAGTTCAGGACACTAAGCTTATGTGAATTGGCAGAAAGCTTAAGTTCTCTGGGGAAATTTTAGTATGCTGCAATAATTATAATTGTCATAGCTCAGATTTTGTTCACATCATGTTCTAAAAAGTGACATTGCAAAGATATTGAAAGCACTCTCAAGCTTTCAGCTTCTTCAGTCTTTCTTGTTATTTATTTATCATGTTCCTTTGGGTTTTCTTCTTAGCCCTTTTCAATTTTGCTCCATTTTTTAAAAATAAAACATTATTTTTTTATCAAAGTACTATGTGTAAAGAAATGTTTTCAAAAAATATATAGTGTTAAAATATATAAGTATGACATTCACACAATCCTCTTGTCTTACTCCCCAGGGATGAGGATTGACTGAATGTCATATTTATGTATTTTAACTTGTTTTCTAGATATAACAAGAATAGTTTGTGCAACATAATAGAACCTGGTAGCAAGGAGAGGGACTGGAATGTGCATGTATTAACAGTGATGACTTCACTGTACTAGTCAGTGGGGTTGGGAGACCCATTGAGTGAGCTTGTGTACTGTGTGAACCTCACATTTAAAATGACTGAGCAAGTAGCGCAACGAATCTGCATCAGATTTTGCATTAAGCTTGAACATTCCTCCATGGAAACTATTCGGATGATTCAGAAGGCCGTAGCTATGGGTAACTGGTGATTGGCAGCTTCATCATGACAATGTGCCTGTTCATACATGACATCTCTTGCATAGTTTTTTTTTGTGAAACATCAAAATCTCTCAGGCAACTCAGCCCTCCTATAGCCTAGATTTGGTGCCCTGAGACTTCTGTTTTTTTTCCAAAGCTAAAATGACCTTTGAAAGGAAGAGATTTCAGACCATTGATGAGATTTAGGGAAATGCTACAAGGCAGCTGGTGGCAAATGGGAGAACTGTGTGAGGTCCTAAGGTGCTTACTTTGAATGGGACTGAGGCATCATTGTTCTATGTACGTTTCTTGTATCTTGTGTGGTCTTCAGTAAACATCTCTATTTTTCATAGTACGTGGCTGGATACCTTCCGGATAGACCTCATACTATGCCTTTTCCCATACATGCATATCTATGATAAAGTTTAATTTATAAATCAGACATGGTAAGAGATAACAGCAACAATAATAAAATAGAACAATTATAAAAATATACTGTTATAAAATGTATGTGAATGTGTTCTCTCTCTCAAAACATTTTATTGTGCTGTACATACAGTGTTGCTATGCTGGACAAAGGGATGATTTATGCCCCAGGTGGGCGGGAGCAGAACGGCTTGAGATTTCATCAGGATACTCAGAATGGTGCTCATTGAAAACTGAAGTTATTTATTTCTGGTATTTTTTAATTTCATATTTTGAGCATGTGACTTCTGGTAACTGGAACTGAGAAAAACAAAACCACAAGTAAGGGGGAACTACTATATTTCAATTTTCAGTTAAAAGAATTTTCCCTGTTTATGACCACATAAGTGTTATTTATGCTGTACCAGGTAAACATCAAAATGCTTTTGATGTCTTATATAATTCATTCCCCCAGTAGCTACTAAATTCCTAAAATTTTGTTTGTTTCTTTTTCACTTTGTCTTTGAAGATCTGACTAAGTCTTCACTTTCCAATAGCTTTTTAAAATGCAGCTCAGTACAATTTTCCTGACAAACATATCAGATGAGTTATTAGTTATAGGTATTTTCCTGGAAACAACTTTAATGCTCTGATCTGAACAATTTCCTTTCTAGGCCAAATAAACACGCTTTATTTTTTCTGGAATTGTTTATTTTTATCTCGGGAGCTGCTTTTGCTTCTACCCTTGGTTGATCCCCACCCCCACCCCATATCTCTTGTATATTATTTTAGTTTAGATTCAACTGTAAGTAAACATTTTAAGAAAAAGAAAAGAAAACTTTTCTAAAGTTGCTTACATAATGGAATTTTTTCTTAATGTAAGAAAAACCTCAAGGTATATAGCCTGAGTTTGTGCTGTGGCTACACGTGTGTCAAGTACCCAGGATCCTGTATTTTTTTGCTACCTTACTTAGCATGTTGCTTCATCATAGCGCCAATGGAATATTGTATATACTTGGCCATGAAAAAGAACAAAATTTTACCATTTGCAACAGCATGGATGGCACTATGCCATCCCAGAGGGCATTATGCTAAGTGAAATAAGCTAGACAGAGAAAGATAAATACCATAGGATCTCACATATATATGGAATCTAAAGAACAAAATAAACAAAATAGAAACAGACTCATAGATGCAGAGAACAGTCTGGTGGCTGCCAGAAGGGAAGGGTTTGGAAAGCTGAGTGAAAAGGTGAAGGGATTGAGAAGTACAAATTAGTAGTTACAAAAGAGTCACAGGGATATAAAAGCACAGCACAGGGAATAATATAGTCAATTATACTGTATTTAACTCTTTACGGTGCCAGGTGGATGCTCAAAGATAGAGGGGAAATCACTTTGTAAAGTATATGATTATCTAACCACTATGCTATACTCTAACATTGAATATCAACTGTAATTGAAAAATATAATTTAAAACATCACTTTTTTTTTTTACATTTTCTTGACAAAACCTAGTTCCTTGACAATATCAACTTGCAAAGAAATCATGATTTTAGGAAATAAACTCTTTTATCTGAGCTTTAGTCTTCCCATCTAAAATTGGGAATTGTATTATCAAATATAAAAATAATGATATTGGGATATTGCCTCATTGGGAAAGAGTGGGAGGATTTAGGAATGGACAGAAGGAGAAGTCACATCATGAGGTATCCCGGGTGATGTCTTCAGCCAACCCTGCGGGAGCTTGGGTTATCCCTTTGGAATCCTAATAGCTGAAGAGATATTTATATCTCTTCCTCTGTCAATCATTAGATAAGGGTCGTGGGAAGCATATGGTCTTCTGTAAGACAGCTCTTTAGCTATAGCAGTCTCTGAAGAGGCTAACGGCTGTCTTTGACAGCTCTTCCTACATACTGTTTTATCCTAAGGGGGATCAGCTCCATTATGATCACCAACCACATGAGACTAGTGTCTTCAAACTATTTTAAAGTATCCTTAGCTAAGGGAAACATGAATAGTATGTTTGAGTGCAAGTTTAAAATTGCATCATGCAGTGAATACAATGTAGTATTGCCTGGGCCTATTGCGGAGTGTCTTTTGAGTGTTGTAGAAATGTAAGACAAGATCTCAACCACCGTTGTGTAAGTATGTTTAAGAATCCATGCTTTTAATACCATTATTTAGAACCTCTTGGTTGTTCTGAACACTCGAGTTTCCTTCCTGGGAACCAGAACATAAATTTAATTCTAATTCTAGCTGTCTTCCTAGCCAAAGGCCCATATTTCCATCCTAGGCAAGTCCTTTCTTGATATGATGTTTAGGGAGTGCCCTTTTGATGCCTTTACATTTCTGCATATGCACAGCCATGCACAAGTATGTACATGAAGCATCTTTGCCATGTGCTCTCATGAACCTACCCATATACCCAAACCCTTCATACCATCTGAAGACATTTCCAGGAGTCACCACCCCAATGCCATTGTCCACTTTTCCAGGTATTACTAACTCTAGGTATTGCTTCTATTTGCTTGATGTGTCATTGCCCAAATACTCCTATTAATTCTATTTCCTCAAACATTACAGAAAATATCAATTGATGGAAGAAATCAATTTTGAATATTTATAATTCCCAACTCCTTCACTTTCTAAGTTAGTTGGGTCCTAAAGAAGACCCTCTTGGTTATTCAGACCCTGATCTCATAAGATTAGTGACTTTATAATAAGACACACCAGAGAAATCTCAATTTCTCTCTCTCCTTCTCTCTCTGTCCCTCCCCTTCTCATTCTCTTCACAATGTGAAAACATAGTGACAAGGTGTCAAGTCAGGAAGGGAATTCTCACCAGGAAGCAAATTGGTCAGAATCTTGGCCTCGGACTTCTGGCCTTCAGAATTGTGAGAGAATTAATTTCTGTTGTTTACACCACCCAGTCAATGATATTTTCTTATGGCAGCCTGAGCCAAGTAATATAATGACCATATTTGTACTCTAGGTGAATCAAATAGTTCACAATAGTCACATCAAGATAGTGAAAATTTTTTTAATGATTAGAGATATACAGTCAAGTTGAGCAGGAGTAACTGTACACACCATCATAAGCAGAAAACCAGAAAGTTATTTATAAAGCTCCTAGACACTCAGATGAAAGTCAAGAATTCTGGGTCCTGATTATACAGGTCAGTATAATGTTGCATACAGTTAGCCATCTGTTACCCTTGGCTAACTAATATGACTTTGTAAAAGGACAGCCAGAGAAAGATTTACTTTGTGATATGAATGTTACCATACAAAATCCTGCAGTTATATTTAATAATCTGTATCCCTCTGCGATGATATTCATGATGAAAATATTTGTAAATGTCTTTTTTAATTCTTAAAGAAAAAGTAAATGGAATAAAGAGTCTATGGAAATGAATCATCTCCCTTTCAATTCTGGGATGATTAAGTAACTAAAGCACTATGATCATTTAAGGTGATGTAATACCTCTGCTGTAGGAAGCCATTAATAAAATTCTATTGCATTAAAATATTTTTTTCTTTATGAACTAAGATGGACTCTGTCTTTACTTACTAGTTAGAAAGGTCGCTGTTAAGGATAAGGTACCTATGCAGAGTGACAGGACAAGTGCCCCCTTAGGATTAGTGCAGTGCTCACAGATGTCTGAGTAATATTACTTCTAATTCTCTATCTCTTACCTTAGTGGCACACTGAGAAAATAAAACATGAAAGGATTTACTGAACTTAAGCAATTTATTATTCATTTCCATTAACATTAAAGAAGGCATCTTTGATTCAAGCCTGATTTCTCAATCATTTGGAAATCTTAAACACTTGAATGTATCTTTTGGCAGAGTTATCAAAAATTAGGCTTTTTCCCCTTTTTTTAAGAAAAATAAAAGCACTAATGCATTCCTCTGGATAACCTGTAACTTACTGAATTCTCTATATGGCAAAGTCATAGATCTGAATTCAACTCAGTATTGGTTTGATTCTGGACTCCACCATAGCCATATGACTTGGAATATGCTTTTCCTTTATCTGTAAAGTATGGTAGGATGTAATGAAGATTAAATGAAAACATACACAGAAAAATGGCTGGCACACAGCAGCCATTCAACACATCAGAGCTACTGCTACTGTGAAGATTCTGTTGATGATGCTGATGGGGAGAAGTATGTTAAGGCAAGAGCTGAAAGAGCTTCCAGCCTATGTTAGTCATATTCACTCAACACTGATTCTCCAAATATTCCTAAAGCATCTACCATGTGCCTGACTTTGGGTTAGAGACCTAGTGTAAAGAAATAAACTAAATGAGTCCCGTGTTCATTGTGCTTATAGGCTGGTGCAGATATTAAATGGAGAATCAGAAACAAAAATACAGAAACGCAGCCCTGGCTGGTGTGGCTCAGTGGATTGAGCCCCGATCTGTGGACTGAAAGATCACCGGTTCAATTCCTGTTTGGAGAACACGCCAGGGTTGTGGGCCAGATCCCTGGTTGGGAGTATGTGAGAAGCAACCACACATGTATCTCTCACACATAGATGTTTCTCTCCATCTCTTTCTCCCTACATTCCTATCTCTTTAAAATAAATAAAACCTTTAAAAAGAAATGCAAATAAGGATAAACTTTCTAAAAGGTAATTTACTGTGCTATGGGGGAATTTGAAAGGGGAATGAAAGCTGGGGGGTGATGGAGGACCCCTCTGAGTAAACAGTGCTGAGACCTGAAGAAATGGAACGTAATGACAGGAAAATGGTTTGCTGAAGAGCATTCTGGGTGCAGGGATAGTAGGTGCAAAGGCCCTTGGGCAGGAGAGAAATACCTGCACCTGCGAGGCTGATGGGGCTGAAGTGTAGTTAGTTGAGGGGTGCAGAGAAGTTGTATGCTGTGAAGAGGACTTGTCAACAGCTGGAGTTTTTCTTAAATTCAGTAAAAAGTCTTTGAATAGAAGAGTGACATGATCTAATTTACATGTTTAAAAAAACACTTTTTGACAGTTTTTTGAACAATGGAGTTGGGAGAGCCAGGAGCAGAACATGATAATGAACAGTTAAAACCTGTTGTGTTATTCTGGGGAAGGTGTGACAGCTTGAGAAGATATCAGGGCAGTGGGGAAGGAGATGAATGAATGTTTTATATATATTATATGTGTATATATAATATGCCAGACTATATATATGTGTGTATATATAATAATTATAAATATGATACGCAGCTGAAGATGTGTGTTTCTATAGATGTATACATATCATCATATATGTATATATATATCTTTGGCTATATGTATTTACAGTAATGATGATGACAGTATAATATGCCAGGCAATGTATTAAGCCCTCTCAAATGCAACATGCCATTTAATGATAAGAACCTCTTTAGAAAGTAGGCGCTCTTTTATTAATCCTCATGTTTTTCAATCAATAAAACAAAAGTCAGAAAAGCTCAAATACCTTGCCTCAGGGCACACAGATAGCTCATGATCTGATCTTATACCTGTCTTGATTCTAAAACCCATATCCTTAGGCATTATTCTATTCTGTTCTTGCAGAATTCACTAGTTCCAAGAAAACGTGGTTTGGAGACTCGGTCTAGATTCTGTCTCTCCTTGAGGGAGTCCTTTCAGCTTCTGAGTCCTCAGGCCCTGGATTGGGGTGAGTGGTTATGCCAGAAGCATCTGTGTGAGGCTGCAGCAGCTGCAGCAGGTTTGAAATCGGGCCGAGATCAGTTTCACCAGCGGCTCCAGAGTGCTCTAGGGTTTCAGAGAAGGGGCCTTTCTGGCAAGTGAGACGAATTACGGAAACTGTACATTAGGAAAAAAATGGAATGGTAATTGATTTTAAATTGTGCGGCGCTGCAGATAATCAAGCAAAGGAATTGGAATACATGTTTGTGAAAGGATGGTGGAAAAATCACCAAGGCAGAATTGTTTTAATGAGAAAAGCAAGGTCTGACATCTGAGTGATATCAGGTGGTGAGTGGGATTCAAAGATCCTGAAAGGGATGTGCTTTCCGGGGCGGGGCAGGGAGGGGAGAATAGACTTCCTTATAAACAGAGTATTGAGATCTTGACGTAGCTGCTAAGAGGCAACGTAGGAAAACAGAGTGAATTACAGCAATAATTGAGACCCGTTAGATGCATCATCCTGTTTAATTCGCCCTCATAATATCCCTTATTTACCCAGGCTCAAAGGTATCAAGAAAGCTGCCTTGCATTAACCAGAGAATAAGTGGTGGAGTCAGGACATTATGTCCACCTCCCTGCCGTGTTGAACTCAAGTATATTCTCCTGTCACAAAGAGGAGGAAAGGAACGCGGATTTCAAATGAACCCACTCTATGATTCTTGTCTCTAATCCTGAAGGGGAAGGGAGCCCATCAAGAGAGCACCAGAGAGGGTTACCTGTGTAGGCTTTAGAACGACCTCTCTTTAGAAGACAGCCAGTCCCGCTGAGAGATTAAAGTGAAGGCTGCAAACCTCCGCAAACGGGTGCAGACAAATCTTCAAAGGCTGTATCTCTGGTGACAGAATGAGGTTTCCCAGGAGTTACTGCAGCCACCAGACTAATGGTAGTACATTTTGAATCACTCACGCATGGAGAATAATAAGAGCCAAGAGATTTACACTAGAACTTAGAAGTATTAGAATGTGCAAGATGCCACCAGGCAGAATTTAACTGATCACCATTTGGTCAAGGGAGCCTATTTCTAGTGAGAGGATATTTTAGCAGAGACAGCAGGGGCTTCTAGATCAAGAGCCTGATGCTATTGAAGGAGGGAGACAGGGAGCTCCTGAGGGCTGCAATGGTCACAGAGCTGGTTGCTGGGTACAATGACAGTTGTCATTTATGGAGTAATTTCTATGCTAGCTACTGATATTGTAAGGAGTTTCCCATGCTGCAATGTCCTACCACTCAACTCTCATAAAACCCCAATAATAATAATTACGATTTTGACAGATAAAACAGAAGGAAAGGATAAGAACTTTGGATGCAGAGAACAGTGTGGTGATTGCCAGCGGTAAGGAAGTGGGAGGAGGTAGAAGAAGGTAAAAGAGGGATAAATGGTGATGGAAGGAGACTTGACTCGGGGTGGTGAACACACAGTATAACACACAGATGATGTACCGTAGAACTATGTATCTGAAACCTACATAATTTTATTAACCAATGTCACCTCCATATGTGCAATTCTTTTAAAAAGTAGAAAAGACATTTTCTTTTCACTGGCTTGTAAAGACCTGTTATTCAAACTCATAATACAGCGAGATAAATGTATAAAGGGATTCACTCTCTTCACTAACCAGGAAAAAATTGTGTCAATAAAATTCAGACGACAATTACCTTAAAATAAAAGGAATTTGTCTGAAGTCATACCATTAGGAGTTATGAAAGGTGGGATCTGAGCCTAGAAAGTTGGACTTTTCAGCTTGTGTGTTTAACCCATGTACTCTGTTGTCTCTCATAAGTAATTTCAAGCCCTTTGTCTACTCGTATCTGTACTAAATGACTATTTGGATTTGAGGTATATACATCTCATTTGCTCTAATAGTCTAAAATTCCTGAAGTGATTATCAATTTGCCTGTATTAAAAAATGATTTTTAAGCATCATTGAAAATTCACTGGCTCCAAGAAAACTTCTTTGCTATAAAGCATTCTACAAAAGGCCCTTTTCTCTTATACATGTAAAAACGGAACTCTACTTAGCTAGAAACTTAGGGATGGAAGTATTTATTACAGAACTAAATATACGGACACCCATGTTGAACTTCATTTGAAGAGAATAGATGGGAATTGCCACACTGAAATATGCCTAATTCTGTGAAGGTCTTTTCCTTTTCCTTTAAAAAAATTATGCTTAACTTTTTACCCCTCTGAGTGGTTACACTGACAGTTGGCTTGGTTGGAAGTGTCTGAGTGGACAACACTTAAAAGAGAGCGCAGTTCCTCAATGCTGTTATCAATGAGAACATGAGAAGATGAGGTTGAGTGAAAGTTTAAGAAGGAGATTCATTTTAATCACCTACAGAAGGAAGGCCAAATGGGCTACCCCTTTAGAGACTAAAAACTAACATGGAAAACTAGAATCTACTGTCACCATGAACAAAGAAGCATCAGTCAAAGTAAGCAAGATTTACCTGGACCAAATTGGTGGAGGGTGGGAGGGGAATTGTCACCAATGCTTTTATGTGGCTGCTGCTGCTCAGAGCTGCTTGACAGAGCTGACTCTATTGAAAGGTATCGATGGGTCAAGTTGAATGCCTCTGGCTCCATTTTGCAAACATGCACACGTGGCAGGAGAACATGGAATAGAATGACAATACACTCTTCTTTATTCAATGTGGTGGTTTTTTAAATCACAAATTCACTTTCTCATTGTACATTTTATTTTCTTAACCTCTCTTCTCTCATCAAAATCACTCTCAATAAAGTTACAAGATTTGACTCTTTCTTCACTCACAGCAGAAATGAGATTTTTGTCTTTCTGTTTTCACAAGTATCTCTACAGCACCCTGCAGACATGAGCTTTGCTAATTTCAGCCCAAACTATCAAATCAAATGGGAGTCAAAAGAGGGTCCTCAGGGTATGGCTAAGAGCAGGGTATGATATCACACAACCTGGGCTTTACCTACGTTCTACTATTTACTCATGACTTCTCAACTGCTCTCACTGTATGCTCCTGACAAGTGTATATTATCTGTAAAATGTTATACTAATTCCAACTTTATAAAATTATTTGGATAATTGAGTTAGAGGATACAAATGAAGCTTGAGCTTGCTAGGTACCTGATAGGTATTTTTATTGATATTATTATTAAAAATGGTCAACACAGGGTTCAAACAGTAGATGAGAAAGAGCTTATTTAAAGCATTTCAGGTCCCCCTCCTATCTACACAGTAAGTACCCACTAAATGGATATTTACTATGATCATGAGCAACATATTATTCTAAGATGCTGATATTTGCAGCATAGCCTGAGAAGAAGCTCATAATCTATCAATGAGGCTGTTTTTGTTCTCACTGCATGGAGATCTCTCTCACTCTTCTATTTAATTGCATTTCCAGTATAGAAAAATGACCATTTCTACCTGATGTAAGGCCAATTTTAAATTTAAAATATTCCCTTAATGAAATAAAACAGAGAAAAATATAATGTATAATGCTTGAGTTAAGTATCATGAAACTATGTTAATAGTAGTTCATTCCTTTGCTTTGGAATCCAAGGACCAGGAACTGATCCCTCCAGCCTCTTTTAAGGGGCACTTGGTTGAACTGAGTTATGCATTCTGTGTTGACAATGGAAAATACAGTATAAGGATCACATAACTCAGTGAGTTTAGAGATAGAGATTGCTAAACTCCAGGGTCAGAATTGAGAAGTGGGAAGAAAAGGAATGATTTTATGAAGATTAGTTTAAGAAATATGAAAATTATTATATTATCAAAATAGAGCCAAGGCATCTAACCTTGAGCAATTCCAAATAGATGATTCAAATTTCCCATTTATCCATTCAACAGAAATTTATTCAATGCTTACTCTATCCTGGATGCTTGAAACTTATATCATCTTCATCTTCATCTCCAACCAGGGGTCATGAATCTGAACTGAACAACAACAAAAGGTCAACAAGGTAAAATGGAATGTTACATGTGTTTGGCTTATACTCCATTAGTGGTAGCTTTATTTTGCAAGTTTATTTCTTCTCACTTTGTACCCCAATCTCCACCTCCTTGCCTATTCAACCTCTGTACAAGGCAAAGAATGGAGATTAAGCGTAGGAGTGGAGAGGCCAAGGTACTTCTGCTCCCATCTGCTTACATCCCTTTCTTTGCTCACCTGCCACAGGTGGCACAGTTTCCTCTTCTTCTTCTTCCTTTTTAAAGATTTTATTTATTTTTCTCAGAGAGAGGGAGGAAGAGAGGGAGAGAATCATCCATATATGGTTGCCTTTCACCTGCCTCCAGCTAAGGACCTGGCTGGGTACTGAACCAGCGACCTTTGGGTTCTCAGGTCGTGCCTTATCCACTGTGCCACCAGCCAGGGCTGTTTCCTCTTCTTGTTCCTTCAAGCTTAGAGGTGATACTGCCTTCCATTTCCCATTAGGATGTGAATGCTTCTACACCTTTTGCTGGCTTCCTTATCTTCTCTTCATTCCTTTGTAGACAGTCCTTTTATTAGATCTGCTTCAAAATTCCCATCTGTGTGAGCCTTCCTGCCTGGACATTGATTGATAAATACCTGCTCCTATATAGCTGAGATCAGAATTTATTTGTTTTCAACAATAAGCAAACAAAAAAGAAATCCACCTAAAACAGCTTTACTATTTCAGAACAGAAACTTTGACCACTGAACATCACAAGATGAAACAGCTAAGTCACTGCTGTAATTCACATTTATATGCAAGTATCTAGGGATGTAGACATAGGACACTGGCTATCAGTGGCTTCCAGACAATAACTTGCCTGCTAGCATTAAAAACTCTTATGAGAGTTTTTTAAAAAATATTTTATTATTTTTAGAGAGAGGGGAAGGGAGGGAGGCAGAGAGGGAGAGAGACATCAGTGTATGGTTGCCTTTCACCTGCCTCTAGCTAAGGACCAGGCTGGAGACCTGGCTTG
Organism: Noctilio leporinus; assembly: GCA_004026585.1. Taxonomy (NCBI): domain Eukaryota; kingdom Metazoa; phylum Chordata; class Mammalia; order Chiroptera; family Noctilionidae; genus Noctilio; species Noctilio leporinus. Next base: position 110,458 of record PVIW01002682.1, on the reverse strand, counting down.
CAACCTGGTTATATGCCCTGGCTGGGAATCAAACCCGTGACCTTTGGGTTCGCAGGCTGGCACCTTCTCCACTGTGTCACCATGAGAGTTTTTAATTAACACACATTGTTTTGTGTAGGTGAACCCTACAAGCTCAAATGTGTCAGAGCAGATACATCAAGACTTTTCTGTAAAGAGACTGAGTTACTCCTACTCTTTGCCTGACAAGAAACCAAAGAGGAAAAACCATGTTTTACAGTTTAGCAGGAAAACCAAAAGGAACAGACATGCAATCTGCTGCTTCCCTCCCATATGGGTGACAATAAGGCAATTGGAAGAATAAGTACTAATTAACTAAATGAAAAGCTCAAGCTGAGATTGTTGAAGAGTTTAATTTTAGGGCAAGCTGAGATGCCTTCCCAAACTGTGAGAGTTAGAAACATAGAGAAACTCAGAATGTCTCATCTGCAAAATCTGGTCTCAGGGGAAACATTGGTGAAGTTATTTAGAAGAAGTCCTAAGAAAGATTATAGCTGATAATTAAAATGTGATTATTTATATACACCTTAATTTAAAAACCAAAGTAAAAATGTTCAGAATAATTCTTTAGCTATATTTACTAAGATCAGGTTATCAAAGTATATATTAACTTTAAGACTGTAAAATATTTTAAAGCCCTATAAAAATCCATTGTATAAATATATTGCTATGGATTGACAGTGGGAGAGCTTTTTCTGCTTAGGTCAAATGGCTGTATTGAAAATCAGGTGAAGAGTATCTACAGAATATTTGTTGAACTATTCTGATTATTTATTTTCTCCCTGCCAGACTAGGAAATGCATCTAGAAAAAAAAATTTATTTTTGGTCTTAGGGTCATCATTTGCTAATATAATCATTCATAGCTCATTCCTTTCCTGGAATTAAATAAGGAAACCTCACACTTGGTTCCTAGAATTTCCTCCTGTCCCCCAATGCTAACAGAAAGAAATAACATTTGCAGTGTAGCCTGGTACCTTAAGTTATAATTCACCTGTATGAGGAAACAAACTCCGTTTGAGATTATGTACTATTTTATTGCAAACAATGCACTTATCTTGGATTGAATTCTCTTTTTACCAGCATTAGATCCAGCTTTTTGTGATCTGAAGCTTTTTCTTACAGGCATTGAAAACACAATTAAGACAGATAAAAACAAAAACAAAATAAGAGTTGTATAATTGAACATTCCTCTTAACCTGGTGATTGTTATTCCTCCCGACTGTCTACTTTGGGCTTCAATTAACCCGTGAATACAAGAGAGTTGATTTTTAGAAAATGAGAGTTCAGCCTCTCTTATTGTGCCTTAAAATAAAATAATTTTGATAGAACAAGACTGAATCAATGACATTTATCCTGTAATTCCTGCATATCAGCTTTTGAGATAGTTTATTCTTATAACAAAAATGTGTTCCACTTGATATCAAGCTTCATAAAAGATTGGCCTAATGTGTTTTAACATATGCAGCCAACCCCTGTGCTAGTGTCTGTGGTATTTTCTGAACCAAATCTAGTCTGGTCGTTGACATCACAATGTTAGGTGATCAGTATGACAAAACTGGTGATAATTCTGAAAAGGATTCTTACATTGACAATCTCATTTGGAAAAACTGCTTCCTACTAACTTGTAAAGAGGGCAACTACATAAATAAAGGATGAAACTTCTTTATTACAACTTTGTATAATTATAATCTTAAATTCTAAATAGGCTCTGGTTAAGCCCAAGAGGAATTTTACTTACATATCTGATTAAGGGAGAAATGTTTGATTATTTAATGATCAATACTTTTTTTCCTATCCTTTCCTAAGGAAGTTATTTTGGGTTTATGTGAGAATCATTTCTCCCTTGAAGTTACTCTTGTCTTCTATGCTGTACCTGATCTGTAAAATACTTAACTGGAAAAGTGAAAAATGAGGCCTTTTAGACTTTCATGAATGACCTTAGGAAGTTGAAAGTATCTAATAATCTGCTGAGCAAAACTTTTTCTTCTAAATAAATATATCAATATACAGGGTAGGGCAAAAGTAGCTTTATAACTTTGCATATGGAATATAATGCTATCATAAATACAAGAATAAACTGTTCTGCATACTCACCACTGTAAACCTTTTGCTCCATTCTGTATACAAACTCCAAAATGGCCCAATATAGTCAACCAAGTAAGTGTTCAAAGAAGTTACAAGAAAAAAACAATACTAGTAAATTTATGAAATTATACCTAAGAAATAATCTCAGATAAAATTAGAATGAATTTCTTATTATTTAATAAATATCTTCCATAGAAGTCAAAAGAAATGTTGGCTCTAATACAAAGGTCAACATAAATTTAATATTAGGAAATAAGTTTACCCATTTATGACTTCTGTGAAAAAAACTGTAAAAACACAAATCCCTTGTGATGACCTCTTAAGATATCTACCTATTGGCCCCAACTTATTCTTCAATTTATAGACTGAATGTTTTATATATTAAGAATTAAGTAACTCAATTTTTCAAGATAATATTACCTACCCAAAAGTTTAAAAGACCTACTAGTATATTCATCATATTAGAAATAATTTGGAATTTATCCTTAATGGTACACTCATCCTCACTATTTATCTTAATACATTATAATTAATACATTGAGCTAATTGTATTCAGAATTAGTTCTATCTTCAAAATGAGAAATCCTTTATATAATCAAATTATAAACCTATTTAATCTACTCACCTTCACTGTAAAAATCAATGTCAAATCCAATACCACCTATAATTGATTCTAGCAAAATCAAAATGAGTTAGCTTTATATATTGCCCCATTAAAAAAAACTAAGACAGGAGGCTTGATGGGTTAAATTACCTTCTCAATGTCTTAATATATTTTAGGACTTGCTTTTCACCATAATATTCCATGGACATGAATGTTTTAGACTGTAGGCTTTATATAGACAGAGCTGTGTGTGTTTGGTTCAATGGTATCATATACATAGTACCTAGTGCTGTGCTTAGAGCTCAGTCGGCATTTGTTGACTGTTCATGTTATAGTCACATCTACCATGAAATGACCTTTGTTTCATTTTGACCAAGAAAATAGTACAGGATAACAAAAATTGTTTTCCACAATATTCAATAAACTTTTCCATCTCTGATTTCACAGAATAATAGAATTTTATACCTTGGGGAGAACTTCAGGATTATATGCTCAGTTCTTTCCTAACTGAATGTCTCTGTTTCTCAAGCAAAATAATTTTATTGTGGATCCTAGGTTAACCTTCCTTTTCAAAAGTTAGTGTCAGAAAGAGAGTGCTTGAAAATAGCTTTTTGATGGATGAGATATCAATTCTAAACAGTTTGAAATAGGGCTGTGTCCTAATTTTCTTTCTTATTTCCTAAATATTTTGGAGTAGCTAATGGTTTTAGAGTTATGTATTATCTAGCTGGCAGCAGTAAAGTCAAGGAAAATACATCAATGTCAATGTTAATGATATGAACTAGATATCTTTGACTAGTTATTGTCCCAAGCCAGCTTAACATTAATTTAGTAACCATCAAGCAATCACTTTTAACTGGTCAGTTTCCTGAAATAGTCAACCTTTTACATACACATTTTCTCAATTTCTACTGTGTGAGTAACACCTAAACTATTGTGTAAGGCTTGTATTAAATAACCTTATTTGAAATTTCAGATATAAACTTGTTCTTACAGTTTTGAAAGCGTGTATCATAGGTCATAAATATTATAGAAAGTAATCTAAAAAGTAAATATTATGAAAATAAAATAGTTATTAATTGTAGCTATATTCTGCTCTGGGCACTCAGTAAGGTCAACTACAAAGTACCTGGATTTATAAGACAACTTTCTTAAATTATCTTTTTGTCATTTATCTCATTGATAAAAACCTAGAAAATAATTCTTTTCACAGAGAATTTTAGTGAAAATTAAATGAGATAAATTTATCAATTCTCCTTAAACTTTGTAGTTATTTATGGAACTGTTCTCTCTCTCTTTCTCTCTCTCTCTCTCTCTCTCTCTCTCTTTCCAGCTCTTCAGTCTGGCTACATTCCTAGGAGATCAGCCTAGATAAAGTATGTTGCAGGTTGCTTTGGCTCTTCTGAAATGATGAAAATGAAAAAGCTGAAAAGCACCAAGTACTAGGGAGGATGAAATGCTCATAAACTGTGGATGCAAATGTCAATTAATATAACCACTTTAGAAACTACTTCTGCTAATACATACCTATGACTCAATGCTAGTTATAAGCATATGTGCACACAATAGAAATGTGCTCATATACCATGTTTATCAGAAGACATGTACTAGAATATTCATAACAGTACTCTTTTTAATAGGTCCAAATTTGAAACTTTACAAATGGACAACAATGGAATACCTATGAATGAATGAATAAATAAATAAATAGTGATACCATTACATAATGTAATACTATTCAGCAATGAAATAATCTGTTATTACACACACTATGGATAAATCTACCAAGCATAACATTAAGCCAAAGTACATACAAATGTGTCTGTATATAGTACTTTAACTGGCAAAATAAATCTGTGTTGTTAGTAGTCAGAACACAATCATCCTTGAGCAAGCAGGAGCAGGAGATATAAGAGAAAGATGCTTATAGTATTCTTATATGGGTGCTGGTTAAAAGGGTGGGTTCTGTTTATTAAAACTACCTCTGTTAACATGTGATCTAGGCACTTTCAGTATAGATATATTAAGCTTCTTTAAAAAGTTACTTTAAAGCCCTGGCTGGTGGCTCAGTAGATAGGTGCTGGCCTGCAAACCCAAAGGGTGTTGGTTCGATTCCCAGTCAGGGCACATGACGAGGTTGCAAGCCAGGTCTCCAGCCAGGTCCATAGCTAGAGGCAGGTGAAAGGCAACCATACATTGATGTTACTCTCCCTTTCTTCATCCTCCCTGCCCTTCTCTCTAAAAATAATGAATAAAATCAAATAAATAAATAATAAAGCTAAAAAAAGTTATCTTAAAAAATTACATATATAAAGTTTTTGGAAGTGTACTTGGCATGTAGTAAGTTCTAAAAATCTTTGGCTCTCATTATTGTGTTGATACTGATATTCTTGACTAGAAAAAGCAATGAGCCTAGTCCTGCTCTTCATGTATTAACAAAGGGAATTGGTAAATGTCAGAAGGACAAGATAGCACCAGATTGAGGTAGCTCACCAACATAATCAGAAGAACTGAAAAATACACAGAATTCTTCTTAAATGAGTCACTATGTTTTAGGGCTGAGTCATGGACTACCTTTGGTACACATCTGCCAATGTGTAAAACACTTCAATTGATGCACTCACTAGTCTAGCTACTTTGAAGAGATTGTTGACACCCTACTCACCCAGACAAACTCAGCACAATAAGGCCCCCCTCCTACCCAGATATTATTTTCCTTCTTCTGAGATTCATTTATGTCCTCTTGATCTGAAAATTGGCCAAGTAATCTCAACTTCTGTAATCATCAAGTCAATGGCACTTGAGGGCATGTAAAGTTTATTTATAGCTCAACCGACAGTTTAATCCCATGTGAAAAGAGAATTGAAACTTAATTGGGAGAATATATAAGGCATTCTCCAAATTTTCAGATATGATCATTAATTCTTCTTGGCATTTATTCAAAGGAGAATCCTCTTAAATCAACAATAGAAAATATCAGTATTACTATCATACCAAAAGTATGATAAAGGCTCTGGCTGGTGGCTCAGTAGATAAGGCGCCGGCCTTCGAACCCAAAGGTTGCTGGTTTGATTCCCAGCCAAGGCACATAACCAGGTTGCAAGCCAGGTCTCTAGCTGGGTCTGAAGCATGAGGCAGGTGAAAGTCAACCATACATTGATGTCTCGCTCCCTCTCTGCCTCTCTCCCTTCCTTTCTCTCTGGAAATAATAAATAAAATCTTTTAAAATATATATGATAAAGACAGAATAATATCTGTTTCCATTTCTCTTTAACATTTCTGACAACATGGTTCCTAACCCACTAATTGGAAAATTAGCTAGGTCAAAAAAAAAAAAAAAAAAAGCTATAAATAAAAAACTTTAAAAAAAAGAGCTAACTAAAAATTACAATATTAAAGTAGGTAGTTATTAGTACTAGTTTAAAAAATCTATGCAAATGCAGAACTCTTCATTTGTTTAGCAGTTTTTTTTCAAACACTGGTATTTCTAGAAGAGATGGTCTCATCTACTTTGTATTATCAATAATAATACAAAACATTCTTTTAAAATAACTCTCCAAGCTAAAAAATGATGCATTTTTATACACTCAAAGCCTAAGGTTATCAAACAAATTATTATGTAGCAGTTCCAAAGCAGATGAAGTGGAAATCTCTGGTCAATGAGTATTTACCTAGTGACTTGTAATTATTGAGATCAATCCATGTACTATTTCCCCCACTGTTGGTTTCTAAGCCTTGTTTGGTAAATCATTTCCCACATGCTCTTGGTGAAATCGGAAGATTGACTTACTTTGATACATGTGTGTGGGCGTGTGTGCTTTGCACTGCCTTTGCTAGAGCATCGTCTGGTCCATCTGATTGGAGATGGCAGCTGGGAGAACTGAAGTAGGTGAAAGGAAGAGCCAAATTGATTAACGAAATTCTTTTGAAACTGCTGGGGTGTTGTAGCTATTGGAACTCAGAGAGTTGGTACAGCCATTAAGAGGGGGAAACTAGGCCTCACAAATGGACATGGCTGTGGGCATGAGTTGGCTGGGCTAAAAATTTATGTGACTTCCCTTAGATACGGATTTGTGTCTGCGGCTGCATCACCGCTGTGTAAATCCTCCCCTCCCTTATCCCTTGGACCCCTGGCTCCATCTTCTCCATTCTCTGACTATGGCAGTATTCTGCCGGCTGGCACACTAGATCACTTTCTCTGCAACTGCAACTGTACTAAGAAATTTTTGTAAACAACCTCTTTTGATCCTCACAACACTTGTCTACGATTTGCACCATTTTCTACCTTTTACTGATTGGGGGTACTGAGGCTTGGTGTGTGTAAGTAAATTTTCCAAAGTTCATACAACCGGTATGTACGTGTTGGAGCTAGATCAAGGAGACCCAAGTTCTGGGAGAATTTAAACATTAAATTCTACTTCTAAGGCAAGGACTTTTAGTTTCCCATCTCTGAGCATCTATGAGAGGTCTGTTTGTTTGTTTGTTTGTTTGTTTGTTTTTCCAACAAGAGAAGCAATAGCTGCCACATATGTTTCCACCTTCAACAAAGGATCCCATAAACTGATCCTATGGATGACAACAGGTCTAAAACCTGTTTAGCAATGAATCCTGTGGGAACTCAGCAAAAGAGAGTGAAATATACCTCATGCAATTTCTTTGCAGAAGCTCTCAAATGCAGGAAAGGGAGCCAGTTACTGGAGGTTGAGAGTTGGGAAGGAGGTAGAGACAGCAGAGGAAACTAGAGCAAACAATAACCAGGATTTTGCATTTTCCTTTCTATTTAATTGGCTCACCTATAATTCAAAGTGTATTATCAAGTATAATTCCTACTCAGACAGAACCCAGTTGTGTCTGACAGCTGAGAGGTCAGAAAAAGAATCATTTTCACCACCTCAGAAATCTCAGTAAAACCACTAAGGAAATTCTAAGTCTCCACTTCTAGGAGACTCTTTTGGACATTTTTTAAAATGATTTTATTTATTTACTTTTAGACAGAGGGGAAAGGTGGAAGAAAGACAGGGAAGAGAGGGAGAGAAACATCTCGTACTGATGACTGGGGACCTGGCCCTCCACAACCCAGGCATGTGCCTTGACCAGGAATCAAACCAGTGATCTTTTTGTTCGCAGGTGGGCACCTAGTCCACTGAGCCACACCAGCCAGGGCTAGAATTGTTGGTTATAGCCATATGGTCTTCCACTAAATCAATTCCCTGGTGGTGGTGGTGGACGACCTATTCAATAAATGAAATGGTTTGGCATTGCCCTCTCTCCATCAAGGAAGAGGGGAGGTGTATGCTGTCCTAGTGCATGGAGGCGTAGAGGCGGGTCAGGTCTTAGTGAGAAGGAAAAGTCAGGCCATGCCCCCAGAGGTGTCCCACAAAGTAGAGAAATGTGTACGGCCTCTCTTGCATTCAGCTTCCTATCCACTGGGCTCGCTCATTCTCCAGGATGATTTTCACAGGTGTGACTTCACAGCAAGATGCACAGGTCGTTCTGGTGCAGCAGTGTGGGAAGGTCTTGGCTAGATTGAGCTTCAGTTGTCCACTGCAGAAACCCATGTGACACATTAGGAAGGATTCGGTATACCCTCTTTTCTGTTTCACTCCCTCTGATGCCTCAGTCCTGGTCTCGTCTGGCTTCCCTAATAAGCTATCTGCATGAAAGCCCTATCCTAGTTTCTGCTTTCCACAGGTCCAGACTAACCCAAAAGCATAAACAGAAAAAATGAAAAGTTGGAAAAAAGAAAGGAGGAAATAAGATGAAAAAGGCATATGAGGTCTGACTTGAAAGTATCGAGCTAATGTCAGTATAATTAAAAGTTTGCATGAACTATACTTTTGGGACAGACCGCATATATATATTTTCTTTACCATAAAACCCCAAAATAGAATTTGAGACAGTTTATGATAATAGAATAAGTATAACAATCCCCAAAATATTAATAAAATCAAAAAGACAAAACTGCATTGTAAATGAGAAGGCATTACATCCACTCCCCAAGTTTGAATGAAATTGTAGCTGTAGAGTGACATAGTTACTCCCAGCTTTCCCAGTAGGCAGAGCACAAATGGAAGTATGTAGCTCTTGTGTTTGGTGCTTAGGAGCAAACCAATTAATCAAAAGAACCAAATGTGTTCCAGAGGCTGGACCCTTGCAGAAACTGTTTCAACACGGTTTTTTAAAAATAGATATGACATTGAATAATGTAAGAAATGGCATTCTTAACAGCAGAGTTATACTTAAGATGACAGAGGCATTCTGTGGGATTGCTTCATGTTCCTCATCAATTCCAAAAATATCTAATATGCTAGAACTCTAAAAAAAAAAATAAATAGAAGCAATTCTGTATTGTTAAAAATGCACAAAATGTGCTCAAATGTCTGCAGATTGGAACATGAAAGAAATAACTTGAAAAATAATTCAGAAATCAACACTTACCCAAACTATATAGTAGAAACAATATAATCCCATCAATGGTAAATTTTAAGGAAAATTGTGTCCTGGTGAACTTGGAGCAATATAAGATAGTTCAGTAGTGCATTCACAGATAACTAAATAAACACATTAACAATATTTCTTAATTATGCAAATATGATAACTTAATTGAAAGTATTACTTCTTCTTTCTGTGGCTATGGCCCAAATTCCTATGGATGATGGCTTTCTTTCATCCTGATTTGAAGGCAGCTCTGAAGGTCTTAACACATTGCCGACCTGCAATTTCATATGAAAGCTAACGCAAGTGCAAACACATGTAGCAAACTATACCATCTGTTCATTAACACAGCACTCCAGACATTGGAAAGAATAAGAAACTGCAAATGAGTTAAATACTGTTGGTTTAACATACAAATGTATGTTAACCACTTGGGTGAGAAAACATGTTTGCCATAAATGATTTTTGATTGAGAATCACACATATTTAGCTTTTCTCATTCATTTTAAATGGACCACAGATTTCACAGCTGCTTCGTGCTCCGTTTGGGACACAAAATATAATTTCTTCACTACATTCAATACTGAAAACAAACAATGTGTGAAAACAGAGTGATATTTTGAACGTGACTGGGATACCTAAGAACCATGTAAGTTTTGTCACATGGTATTAAAAGTTTGATATATGAGCCTGTGAGACACTGGAAGTAAAGGAAGATTCCTTACCCTAATGAATCAATTTGCCAGAAAGACCAGATCCACATCAATAGATGTAAATGCCTACCACGTGTTACAATAGCTACCATTTCTTTTAATACAAAGGAGACAGGCATTACAGAGGGTACCTTTCCCTCCGTAGAACATTTCCAAAGATCTGCACACTGCACAGACTCTCCACCCTTCCTATCATCTCAAGTACAGGCTAGTGTGGTATAGATTCTCAAAACTCTGGGAATTGTGATTGATAAAGGAAAAACTCCATTTACAACTATAACACAAGTAACAGCAGGATGAAATCTCATCATTTTTCACCAGATAATATTGTGGGAGGATCCTGTAAAAATCTCCTATATTATTCACCTCTCGTCCCTGATATGTGCAGTATAATGAGTTGGCAGTACTGAAAGAAGCAGCTCAAATGGTTTTATATGAGAGAGAAAGGAAAACATATATTCTATTATAAATTTTGAATGAAATCCTCTCCATCTTTAATGTGTCTACAAAGTGAGTAATTACAGTCATATATGATTAAAAATAAACGTGTGAAGCTTCTCTGAAATAAGTAACGCTAAAACCAAATATTGATTAAAGTTTCTCATGCTGCATATACTATCTAACGTATAGATATTAATTATCACATATAGGTAGAAAATGTAACTAAAAGTAAACAGCATTTTAGGTCAATAGAGGTGATATGAAGGGAAGTCATGCCTTAATCAGGTAGTGAAATAATGGGAGTATTGGCATTGTTTTCAATAGTCCTTATCTAGTGGTCTAGAAATACCAGTTGATTTTATGCCTAAATGTCTTCTTGATCATAAATAATTTTCAGTAACGTCTAGATTACTGAGTTTTGTTGATAAAATAGGAAGTAAATGTCATGCACATAAAAAGAACCTCAGTTATTTCTTCCTTGAAATGGAAGGCATCTATTCATTTGAAAAAGTGTAATTTGGTATGAATTTATTGTGAATTTGTTTAATATTTGTAGTCTTACACTGCTAGTGCTAGAGGAACCCTTAGTTCCTGCTCTAAAGTTTTCAAACTCCATTCTCTGTAATTCTGGGCTCCTCAGATATGCCAGGAATCGCCTACAGTTCCTTCCCTCAGTCTCAGCTACACATGTTATATTTTTTACTGTTTCATGTTATGGTGGGACTTGCAATAGTTCTTGAAAAAAAATTGCTGCTAAAAATTGTAACAAAATTTAACTACTAGCAATCATAAGATTTCATATGATGAAAAAGAAACGGGTAACAGAGTGGGTGCCATGCCCTATCTACTGGAGGGTGCCTTTTTCTCCACAGGATTTATGGAACCCACTCCTGTTCGAAAATGTTTATAGTTTTCTGTTTTACAGCTAGTATCCAAGTTTAGTTCTAGTTTATAATGTAAGACTATTCATTATTTCAGAGGCTAGAAATAACTTGGCCATTTTGATACATTTGATGTGTCAGTTAAGTTTGAAAGTTTTTAAAAAATGGCAGAGAAGAAAAAGAGAGGGAGAGGGGAAAGAAAAAGAGAAATGAAGGAAGCAAGAGAGATATTTTTTAAAAAAGAATAAAAGATAACTAGTTGTTTTTATTAATAATGCTACATTTTAGGCTGATGACTGCAAGTCTGTTTTTTATATGAAGCCATTAAAATATGAAAGTTACTTTTACCTAATACCATGTAGAAAATAAACATTGATGGTAACTGCTTATATGGGCTCTGATTATTTTTCTTTAAATTCTGTATCCTCTCCTATGTGTATGATGGTATTTAATAAATTGAATAAGTTATTCTTACAGAAAAAATATGAAAAGCTAATATAAAATAAAACATGCTGCCCAGGTTGGGCATTCTTAACAGAGAAAATACATCTAAAGCAAGAGTAAGAAAAAAGCTCAAATAAAATTATCTGAGAATTCCATGCTGTTGTTATATATGTACAAATTAAGACTTTCAGTTCTTTTGAATAAGGGAGAAATGTTAACTTGCTCTGCAAGTTAAATAACCTAGTTTGTGCTTATTACTATTCTGTTCATATTATATTGATGTTATTTCTTTACCTGTGTGTCTGTCCCCTAAGGCTGCAGATTCCTTAAGGGTAAAGATTTTACCTCTTACTTCTCTATTTTTTACTCCTAATAACTCTCATAGGAACACAGTAGACGTGCTGTTAATATTTATTTAGTGAGTGAATGCATGAATAAATGAATATGAATGACTCCAGACACAGAGCTTCTGGGTTACTTGTACTTTCTGGTTTCTCTCTAAAAGTCTGTTCAGAATATTCTCACTTCAAAGTAACTTGGTGGCAGAAGCAGAATTATACATCCAGAATTCTTCTTCACCACTCTCCACACCATTTAAGTGACTTCCAAACATGATCAAAAACCCAATTTACAGTTTTTATAATAACTTTAATGGCACCGAGGGTTAGAATTCTAATTTAGGTGAGCATGGTGGTGATTTTCCTTACACATTTTCAGGTTTCAATTATAAAACAAAACATACAAGAACAAGCACTCAAGTACAGATACACAATACATGAGAATAAGGCCAGCACTTTACCTTTTTAAGCTCTTGACAGATTATTCATTTTCAGAGAAAAATAATATATTATTTCATGAGCCCATACAATGTGCCAGCTCAGTTCTATTGGATGCTGTATAGAGTAATGTGGTCTTGCTCATTCGTATGTGTCACCTGGCATATGTATCAAAGGGTCTGGTCCAGAGCAGCAAAGGAGGAAGGTTCTAGAATAACTGGAACTGTTTGTAAATGCCTCACTTGAAACCAGAGCTATCAGCCCCAAATTCTTTGCTTTTTGCTTTCTTCTAACTATTAGGTTTCAGTGACTTTCCAATGCCATAAAAATGCTCTTGTGCATTTTACAATTCCCCAGTTGCCATGTTAATGGAAGCCCAGATAATCAGGTGGTCTTCTCCTTGCTTATGCACCCTTTGGATAGCAGCCCTCTTCTTTTTAGTAGGTAATTCAGTCTGGATTCATCTGAGAGGAGCCATCTCTTTTGTTAATTTACAAATTTAAAAGATCAGTGAAGTGTGGGAGCAAAATGGATATAAAAATACGAGAACAGATGCAGGGGGTGTTGAAAAGAGTCAGACAATACAGTGTTTCTCAGCAGGAGGGCTGCTCTGTCGCATTACTACTTGGGACATCTGTGCCGGCACCAAGCTGCCTCAGAGAAAGGCTCCGAGCCAAACCACCCCGCAGACCTCATCCCACACACACACCGCGGCAAGCCTGCTGTACAGAAGCACCTGCCTCTACGTACAGTGTGCTCCCTGGTGCTGCAAGAAGCGTCGGAATTATGCACTGTCTCCAACTAATCGCACCTTAGCGGCCTCTATGCAGCAGGAGCTCTGAGCGGCTCTTTGCATCTTCTCGCCCTTTGTCGGCAGTGAAAACTATCATTTCTCCTCCCCTCACAAATTAAGTGATAATATCAGGTACCAGCTGATACACAGGGGCAGTACCAGCTGCATAAAATGGAGGACAAAAGCAAACAGAAGAACTCCAATGTCAGCTGTGTTCCAGGCAGAGATCTTATTTCAAAGGCGGTAACTTAGTGAGGCATGGGTGCCTCTTTACCTGAGTTCCATGCAAGCACCCTGGTGTTGCTAAAGGCAGGAGTAGCAGCACAGACAACCAACTTGGCTTAGGTGACTGCTTCAGCAACTGAGCTCCACCTCCCTTGTGCCCTGGAAAGTCTCTACAGTTACTCTCCTTCTGCATATATAGATGTGCACCTATGCTTAATAATTGCCTTAGAATAGGATGTTGAGATCATCTATTTAAATAAATACTCCTAAGCACAGCTGTGGGGTTGGCTTTCAGATCACTAAATCCAATCTCATTGGGCAAGTGCGTAAATGACATATAAATAAGGGATGTTGTGAGAAATGTTTTCAAATTGCAGGAATCCTGCTGTGTGTTCTGAGAAGAGGATGCGATAAAACGCGGAACAATATCTTTGGGATTCGTAAGTTTTGAATATAGCCTTCTGGTGATGTCATGGTACGTATGTTGCTTCACAGTCTTGCAATTGGCCACAAGTAATGTGTGGGTCACTGGTGTCATCGCCACCATTGTAATTTACAATAGACACCGAAAGAACTTTTCCCAAAGTCCATTCCTGGAAGACTAATAATACAGTCCTTGGAAGACTTGCTACTGGAAAATGTTGCTGTGAATCTGTAGGAACAAGATATACTCTGCTTTGTGTTTCAACATTATTTTATTAGAAATCTCCTTTTAAGAAAATTTCTTGAAGGATAAATACCCCCTTAGAATTATCATTTGTGGGAAGGATGAAAGCAAATAGTAGCATAGGTTGCCACCATTCAAATGTTGATAGTGAGGTATGGGGGAGAAAAAACAGCACAACCTTATCTCTGTTTGAGCATTACCTTTGCCACTATTGTAATTTCATTGTATCATATGTCAGGCATATAGCAAAAATAGCAAAGACTGTATCTCCATTGTTCACTCATATTTCCAGTGTTGGGCACATAGTAGGTGTTCTGTAGATAAATGCTTGTTGAATGAGTGAATGAGGCAATCAATGACTTACTGAGTCAGTAAATGAATGAATGAATGAATGAATGAATGCGTGAGTGAATGAATCTGCATATGCCTCTTTATGAGTGTGGGTACCTTTGGTAATGCAGTTTTTCAATAGTAGGCAGGCAGTATAGGAATAGATGTTTCTAAGTCACCCCAGTGTCTCTGCTCTTCTCTCTCTAACTTGTAAATAATGAAATCACATGCGTGTTTTCAAAATGTCAGCCTCTGTTGCTGGCTGTGCTGTTGCCTTGGTAACATAGACTATGACATTATAAGCTATGGTCTCTGCCACAGCAGCTATCTGAGAGTTACCCTGCAGAGTGCCATAATGACATGTTCTCATTACGGATCCCTGACTGTGCCCTGGTCTCAACCTTGATGTGCATGTGCTCGTGAGAGTCAAGTTTACCTTATGGTAATTCCCCTTATCATTCAGGGCCTACTATTCCAGCTGTTAAATAATTATTTTACCCTCCTCATTCATTTGCTTCAATTATACTCACAGTAGATGGTATATTGTTTAGACAATATTCTCAACAGCACTGACAATTAGACTTGAGGATTTTTCAGATGAGAAGAGCACAAACACCAGGACAAATGCATGCTTGTCTGCTTTTATTATTGCTAGGTAAAGGCAAACATTTAAAATAATCATCCCTTTTCCTAGTTTTATTAAAGAATGGAAAATTTGCCCCCCCCCACCCAAAGTAGGAAGGACCATTTAAAGATGAGAGACAGTGTTCAGTTTGAAGAACCCACCAAATCAATCATATTTTTGCATATTTTATTAGACTGTTAAGCATTTCATCATGGACAACATTACTTTTGAACCCGTATTTGAAATCTCTTCTCAGGAAATAGTAGGACAATGAAAGTGAATATAAAATGCAAGAAGATTTATTTTAGAAAAGGCCAGTGGTTTCTATAGCCTGAGATTCTGCGCTGTCAGTGGCAGTAGGGCTCAGCTGGCCAGGACAAGTCTCCAACGTGACACCCAGAGCAGCGCTAAACTTCACAGGCACTACCCAGCCCAGCTCTGCTTGCTCCCTGATAGAACACAGCCTTCCCTCCTCTCTCTCTCTGAAGAAAATGGGGACCATATGTCTCCCAATTTCATCTATTCAAATGAGCTAAATCCCTATCCACCTTCCCCAGAAGCTTTGGCCTTCTCTTCTTTCCAACTGTGTGGATCTTTTAACGCTTTGCTTTAGCATTACCTTCTCCTTACTCACTTATTCTTGGTTTAGTACTTGGTCCATTTTGTTTTGAGCCATATTAATGGCATGTAATTACTGTGGCCCCAAAGAAGCAATCAGCTACATTGCCTTTCCCACTGTAGATCTTACATGGATCCTCAAAAAGGCTTGGGACTCATCTCCTTCCCTCTCTTGAGGTCAGATTAGGCAAGATTTGCCTCTGGGGGTGCACTCCCACTGGGGGTTCAGTGCTCACTTGGTGGGTCTGTGCCCACACTGTGCCAGGTCCTCAGCTCACCATAGAGGATGTAAGTCATGTCAACATGAGTGCTTGTGGACCTGGTTACATGTGGGGGAGGTCAGAGACCCATGATGTCCTCCATTCCAGCTGTCACCAGTGAGCCCTGAATAAAGGTTCATTGTCATTTCCATCTTGCTGCCCATCTTTTGCATACATATAGCTTTGGCCAGAATCTTGGAGAGAAAGAGTTAGGTGGTGGGATTGAAACCCAGCACCACTCCAGACTCCGAACAGTTCACACTCCTCAATGCCACCTCCTTGTATATCCACCCTCCGCCATCTGGTTTCCACCCACAGGCCACCCCAGCCACTCTGGTGAAATTCACTAGTGTCTTTTTAATTGTCAAATTCAATAACATGTGTCAGTTTGGTAACATTTTTACATCTGAAAAATCTTGAATTCTTTATAAGTAAAATGTAAACTTTTTTACATCTTGAAATCTTTAAGTATTTTGGTTCTTATTTTATTCTTCTTCCTTATTCTGATAGTTCTGACCATTTTCTCTTTGAAATTCTTCACTGAGTCATTTGTTCCTTAGAAAACACTTTTTCTTAAATTTACTTTTAAGCTCTGGCTGGTGGAACAGTAGATAAGGCGCCAGCCTGTGAACCCAAATGTCGCTGGTTCAATTCTTAGCCAGGGCCCGTAACCAGGCTGCAAGCCAGGTCTCCAGCCAGGTCGGTAGCCGGAGGCAGGTGAAAGGCAACCATACATAGATGCTGCTCTCTCTCTCAGCCTCTCTCCCTACCCTTCTCTCTAAAAATAATAAATAAAATCTTTTTTAAAAAAGAAAAAAATTACTTTTACTTCTCTCACCTCTTTTTCCCAGACTTTCTCACTAAATCCTTTAATGTTGCCATTCTATTAGCTTCTAATATTGCCCCTCTTCTACTTTTATTACTCTTCTACCACTTCTACCAACTTTCAAATCTATCTGTTCCTTGACTATGAAGTTCATATGTCTTTCTGCCTGTTCAACTCTCCATCTCAATAACTGATAAGTATCCAGAGCTTAGCATATTCAAACAAAAACAATCATTCCATCATGCCAGTGTGAGGAGCTCTGCTGATCTGTTGCTTTCCAATGAAATGGGTGAAAATCATTAAAAAAAAACCCCAACTATTTAAGTCCCAGCCCCCTCAATTATTTTTCTAGACTCATATTGCAAGAGATGAGAAAGCTAGCCAAAAATGAGTCAATCTTTTGCCAAGATGTGACTGACTATAACAAAAGGCAGCCCGTAAACAGGATGAAAAGCATAAAATACATTCAGTCCAGTTAGAATTGACTTATCTTCAAACAAGAATCAGCAGCTAAAAGATAGATGGGTTACTTTTGTTATATTCTGTAGGCACTTAGGCCTCTATAACCCAGTATTGTGAGAAAGGCAGAGTACTAATTGATCCACTCATGTGTGTGTGTGGATGTGTGTGGATGTGTGACATTTTTCCATGCTTCAGCTAGGCCATACGCATTTCACAGAGCTCCTCTCCATGCCTACGATTTGGCTTCCTTTTAAAATGAAATATTAATTAGAACATCTTAAAAGCTCTCTGTCAATTTCAGAGTTTATATTATGCCGCGGTTAGAATAGTGCTACTCAGCTGTCATCCACCATCTGAGTACATTTGTAGTAACAGCCTTATGACCAACAGGGGGCGCTACAAATTCCATTCCATCAGACAGAGTTTGTGTGCTCAACTCCGTTGAAGCAGGCTGCTGGCCTCAGATTCCCGGGCGGCCCCCCTGGCCCTGAAAAGTGTTTGGAGGTTTCCGGTTTTCCTTTGAATCAAACACCCAGTCCAGAGTTTCCCAAACATAGTATCCCACAGAACACCTTTTAGCAAGAAAAGTATGAATAATAATGTTCAGTGCTCAAATAAGTTTGGGAAACTCTTAAAGGTAAAGAGGTTCCTTAAGACTTTTCACAGGCATTAAGATGCTGCTGGGCATTGTAAAGTTTCACAAGTGGTATACGTGTATTGTTTCAACCACGGTGTTTGGAATTTCCATTAATATCTAAGTCAATCAGTGGAACACAGTTGGGAACTTGTGATTTAGAGTAGACTCTGGGCTCTTAGGACCTTTTACCCAAATCCCTCCTCTTATTTTAGCCCTCCAGATGGTGCTATTCGGGATGCAAGAGGCGCAACATACCCCAGCCTGAGAGGCAGGGTGCCCACCCGAAGGAGGCAGCCGTGAGCCATCCTACTGTATGCTGCAAGGCAGGACCCTTCCTGAATGGAGCCAAGATACCAAATCCCTAAAGGAGAAAATTCAGACATAAAAGGATGCTCCAACGGAAACAAGGTCTCCTCATATGGAATCTCCATCCTCCACCGAGTGTTGTGGTGCTCTAGATGTGTTGACCTCTAGATCCCCTCCCTTCCCTGAAATCCTGCACTCCTTCTCTGAGGCTAGTCTGTTGGGATAGAGTTTGTAGCGCCTCCTGTTGATCATAAGGCTGTTACTACAAGTGTACCCATGAATGCTGGGTGACATCTCTCTGTGTAGTGCTAGTTTTTAAATAACGTATATACACTTACAAAATGTTACTTATGGTTTTTAGAGAGAGGGGAAGAGAGAGAAGCAGAGAGGGAGAAGGACAGGCATCAGTATATGGTTGTCTTTCACCTGCCTCCAGCTACAGACCTGGCTGGAGACCTGGCTTGCAACCTGGTTATGTGCCCTGGCTGGTAATCGAACCAGCTGGGTTCTCAGGCCGACGCCTCATCCACTGTGCCGCCAGCCAGGGCTGTGTGGTACTATTTTAACCACTGCATAATGTAAACTTAGAAATTGACAGAGAACTTTCAAGATATTCCAATTAATATTTTATCTTAAAAGGTAGCCAAATCGTAGGCATGGAGAGAAGCTCTCTCTAACTGAAGCATGGAAAAATGTCCCACTGGCATTAGGAATCACTTACAAAGAGTGCCAGCTGGCATGCGGTGCTCAAACTGCCTACAGGTCGGCATGAGAATCATTATTGCGACTCTGCTGTGGAAGGTGTGTATGGAAGCAGGGTCCTGGTGCCTGAGACTTCAATTTTAATATCTTTTCCTAAGGAGATAAAAAGGGGGGGAAGCAGCTTTACACTGAATTTTGTTCTTTATTCAACTTCCTGGGACACAAGGAAGATTTCTTTTTGGATTTTTTTTCCTCAGAAAAAAATAAGATCTATATTATGACTCAAACTGGAAGAGTTGGAAGGACACTCATGTGGGAATCAAACATCAAAGAGCTGGTACCTGTCCTGCCACTTCCTAACTAATTACCTTCAATAAATTTCTTAACCTTTCTCATCTTCAGTTTGTTCATCTGTAGCATGCGGATAAAAATACGTCATTCATATGACTAACATGGAATTATCATTTTGCTGCGTTTCTGGCTCATCATACGTATCCTACACATTAGGTCTCCTAGTCTCAAAGAAAAACAACATAAATAAGCAAATGCCAAACACAGGAGAGCACTAACAAGAACTATCAGACTTGTGTCTATGGTGGTTGTTACGCTACAGTAACATCTGTTACCTAATTTGGCCATAGGTCATATCATTACTCCTCCTATCTGACCAAGTACAGCATTTTTACCGTTGGACATGTGCTCTGTCACTGACAGTCAGATCTAGCATTGACAGCAGTAGAACTAATCAATGACCCCAGCTGGTGGACAGGAGCCTTAGCCTCTGGTTGGGGAGTTTTTATAAGACAAGGGATTTGCTACCTGGGAAGTAAACAGTTCATTTATCTCAGGTTTTATTTTAAAGCCAGGTTCCAAAACAAAGCCCTGTATTCTGACAAATAAGGTAAGAAACCAATGAGATGACATTATAAAATATGATTGAAATGATAGAATTGAATATCTGGTAGCTAGTTTAAATATTAGTGTTAGTTGCTCTTTAAACACCTTCACTTCCATGCTATTTTAGGATAGACTAGGCCCTAGACCACATGTTTAACATGGCTCAGAAGTCATTAACTGGGCTCATACCCCAACACTCTTATAAAACATAACAGTAGGGACAGATTTATGGAAGGTGAAATACAACGGTCAGGCCACTCCAAAGCAGATGTATGTTCCTGGGGATAAATTTTCTGAGAGTTGGAGTGTGGGTTGGGGTATTAGAAAACATACAGGAGCCCAGAAATACATGACCCAGGGAGTAGAACATCAGACCAAGTGCCAGGATACTCTGGTCCGTAAGGTGAAGTTTGGGTGAAAAACTTAGAGCCATGGAAAGTACTGAACTCAAGAAATTGATGGAGGAATTCAAGTTTGCACACCGTGGAAGGAGCTAGGGAAGTAAAGGTTTGGCAGGCTGGAGAATTGTGAATCAGTCTTTGATAACTTGAACCCACATCCCTGGAGGAGGAAGGGAAGGTGGAGCTCAGTCAGGAGTCTAAGAAAACCACTGCTTCTGTCACCATGAGCCAGAAGAGGGTAGCCACAGAGATATGGCAGAAAGCCACCCTGTGTCACGACCATGCTTTCTGGAAATATGGCTTCCCCTTCACAGTTGCTCCCCAAGTGTCATAGTTCCCCCCATTAGTGGCCTCTAAGTTTGTACCATCTGAGGAGAGGCATTGGTGAGATGCAGCTCCCAGACTTGAAGGAAGCAGAGGTGCTGCTGAGCTGGTAAGACACACCCTGGGTTTGCTGGTGACCCCTTGTGATGGGATGCCCAGGCTTTCCCCAGGAAGGCAGGGGTAGAGATTCACGGAAAATTTGGAAAGTTGCAAGCCCCTTAGTATCACTTGTAGCATTTTTCCTGTGAGACCTCAGTGGATAAAAATAGAAGCAAAATGACTCAGTCAAAAAAGAAAATCAAGAAAAAAGAGAAATCAAGCCCTGGCTGGTGGCACAGTGGATAAGGTGCTGGCCTGCAAACCCAAAGGTCACTGGTTCAATTCCCAGCCAGGGCACATAACCAGGTTGCCAGCCAGGTCTCCAGGCAGGTCTATAGCTGGAGGCAGGTGAACGGCAACCATACATTGATGTCTCTCCCTTCCCCTCTCTCTGAAAATAATAAATAAAAATAATTCTTAAAAAAAAATAAAAGGAAAGAGAGAAATCAGCATTTATGGAGGATTTTCTGTGCAACAGGCTTACTCTCACATTATATGACTTACTCTCACAACACAGATTGTTGTCTTCATTTTTCATTTTACAAATAAGCAATGCCATTTTAAAGATGAAATAACTACCTCTCAAGTGGTTAACTGGTAGATAATGAAGTAGCTGAAACCTAGGTTTGGGTCTAAACACGGTACTATTTCTACCACACATCCCATGAAGGGGATAAAATATTTCCATATCGCTTTGAGCAAAACACAAGTATTTATAATATTAATGAAAGCCTAACTGGCATTTATTGAATCCTTTGTGTGCATTTTGTGCCCTTCCTGCATCAGAATAACTAGGAGAATCTGCATTTTAAACTAGTTCCCTGGGTTATTTTTTGGTTTAGTCTACAGTTTGAGAATCACCAATTTAGATATTTCCTCAAAATCACTTAGGAGAAAGAATCAATTTTATTGCAACTAATAAGTAGGATATATTAAAACACAGAATTATGCACAGGTTCTGTAAATACAGAGGCAGGTCAAATTCCTACCCTCTTTCTTAATTAGTGCTTTACATAATTGCCTTCCTGGAATTAAATAACATTTTCTGATTATTTCCAAATAAAAAGGATTCTCAAGCAAAAAAAAAAAAGGCATAAATGTTCACTTCTTTTTTGAAAAAAAATTTCTCTAGTTATATAAGGGCAGATTTTCAAATATATATTCAAGTAACCCATGGTGATTATTTTCACGCTCAGCTGATTGTCACCTGTGTAGCAGACAGCCTCATGTTACAGCCAAGTAGCACTTGAGTCCACATTAGTTTCCACACAATAACAGTACACTCAGCCCTCCAGCCATCACTCGGAAACTGGGAATATCCTGTGTCTCTTTCTAGTCCCAATTTTTAAGTTGAATACAATGACCTTAATTAAGGAGACATCTCCTTTTGATGGAGAGAGCTTTGCCAGCTGGAAGTTAAGTTTTGAATGCATACAAGAACCCAAGGGAAATTACATTAAGAAAAGAACCATGCCAACTTCAAATGC
The DNA here is from genome assembly GCA_004026585.1 of Noctilio leporinus. Lineage (NCBI taxonomy): Eukaryota > Metazoa > Chordata > Mammalia > Chiroptera > Noctilionidae > Noctilio > Noctilio leporinus. The sequence goes on along the minus strand of PVIW01002682.1, from coordinate 88,401 downwards.
GTGACCTAGAGGATTTAAGCAAAGAGGAAATTCCTAGTCATGTTGTTTTCTGTGGAGCTGAGCAATGATGCTACTGGTTTTCTTGTTTGGTAACCAATACATTAATTTGTTAATTACCAAATACATTTTATTTTTTTTATTCTTTAAAATTTATTTATGTATTTTTGGCAACCAGCCCATTTTAAAAACCAGTTCTTAGGCCCAGAATGTCTGCAAAAATGAAAATTCAAAATATTTACAATGGATAACTTAAGGAAAAATTTAGTGAATGTTAGTTAATTAAATTTTATAATGGAGAAGGGTAGTAGGAATGACTTATTTCAAGGCTTCATGAAGGCAATATAAACTAAAAGAAATTCTTAGAGATGTGTCAAATTGGAAAAATGGGTTCCTTGAAGTTGGATATTTCTTTTCCCAGAAGCCCCATTCCTGAGGCACCTGTCCCCAACTGCCTGGTTCCCTTCTGCACTGTGGGGTTTCTATTTGCCTGAGAACCAGGGAAAACCAGAACTGCGTTCCAGAAATGCCTTAGTGGTGATTTCTTAATGCTCATGGTCACTGCACTCCCTCAATTCTCAATTCTGCAGAATCCCGTTTTGTTTTTCTTTGATTTAATTTATTCTGGATTTTAGACTATGAGTATCTTTTTTCCCTTTGTGTTTCTGTATCCGTTCACCTGGCTTTTAACTTTTCTTGACATTAGTACACACACTTCAGACTCACACACCTGAGAATGCTCCACCTGGAGGCCCTGTGGGGTCTCTAACCCACTCACCGCACCTGCTGCAGTCATGCAGGCCTTTCCACCTGATTCTAATAGACATTGGCTCACGGCCGGTGACTGAGAGGTCAACCATTGAGAAGGATTAGTTAGCCCTTACTGCAGACCTTATTCCGAATGTTGAACATGGGTGTTTTATACCTGTCTGCTAAGGTGGTTTTATGATTCAGAATTCAGCTGGCACAGGAAAATTCCTCAGCATTTTTGCACCCATAGCACCTCTTGCTTAGCAAGAACTGAAGACTTGAGGCTATTTTTCCATGTTTCTCCTTTAGTACCCTGACACATACAATTTTTTAAAAAATTACTTCATGTAATAGTTCATCTGCTCTTCCTAAAATAAATACAGCGCTAACCGAATTTTTAAAATCTCTAGGGTAAGAATTATGTGCTCTGTTCATTTGAAAGCTTCCTTACTAACACCAGGCTGGGCATGACAATAAGTGTACAATAAATAATAACTGAAGTGAGTAAAAGTAAATGGGGTGCGGATGGCAGTTAGCAGGCTGCCTGCCCCATGTTATTCTTGACAGAATGTCTTCCATGAATTCATGGTTCAGAATGCCAGGGGGTCATCCACAGGCTTCTTAAAAATGGAAACAAGCAAAGGAGAGGAGAGTTTTAGCAAGAGAGCTTGGAGTTTCCCAACAGCAAATTCAGAATCCTCCTTTCTCAATTCCCCAAGTAGGCAGCTAGTGTGGGAGCCTCCTTCCCCCTGCTGGGATGGTGGTGGTCAGGCAGGTCCACCTCCTTCCACACTGTGCCTTCCAGGAGCTAATGTCTCGCAGGGTCATCTACGCTTAGACTAACCTTCATAGGTAAAATATTTGTACTATAAACATTGAATATTCACTTAAAAATAAAATGGATAAAAACCTATGAAGTAATTCAAAACTCTAGAGATCAAACTTGGCAGAAATACAGCAGTGGAGGAAGAAAAATTTACTGGTATCAAGACTCCCCTTTATTTTACAGCTTTACCCCTTTCATGTCTTGAGGGTCATATAAGGGCAGAGAGACCAAGTGGCTTAGTTTGGACAATTTTATTGAACTCATGACTGCTGTGATAATAAGAAAAAGCCATGGATCCCTCAAGTCCAGTAGCAAGGAATACATTTTTTGGCCAAACCTTATTTAAACACACACATGCACACACGCACACACACACCCCTCATTGAAATATTGAATAATCTTTGAACATATATGCTCCCCCTCTCACCATCATAGCAACTCTCAGCCCAAGAAGATGAGATTTAGAAGACTGCTTGTGCAAACTTTATCCCCAGTTGAACTACTTTGGCCTTGCAGATCTCAGTTTTCGGAGCGCTCTTTGCCTCTTAATGATGGTTAGCATCTGTTCATCAACATGGACATATTTTTTTAGCTAGATGGTACTTTATGTGATATCTCAGCTTATTTTCTCTTCTATGTCTAACAGAAGTAGATCAGACAGCTATGTTGGCACTGAAACGGATGAGGCCGAGATGAGAGAGCCCAAGGGTGGGGAGGTAGCCTTTAGGGAGAGACTTAACCCAAAGCCAGGGCAGACCACCAACTATACCAGCCTTATGTGGGGAGTGGGCAGACAGACTGTCTTCAGTTGCCCAGCTCCCAAATTCCTAGAAATCCATAGAAGGGAATGTGATACGAAGAGGTAAGTGGGAGAAGAAACCTGGAAAACATGTCTGAAGCAAAGAAAAGATCACAGCAATTTATTCATGGGGAATTTACATTCTCTGCACATGTGGAGAGGAAACTTGCAAGGCTGTTGACAGCTGGAGGACTATTTCACAGCCCAAAGACCACTGGGGTGGTCGTCATGAGGCCAGGATTTAGGCTGCTTGCTGGTGTGACCCTAAGAGGGAAACTTGGTTTCTGTCTTTGTAAAACTGGATAATTAGCCTAGGTGATCTCTTGGGGGTTTGTTTGGTTTGATTTTTTTTTTTTTTTTTCAGTTAAAGCATTCTGTGTTCTCTCATTCTGGGCTGACTGCCCAAGATGGTCAACAAAATAAATTTGTTTTGAAGAGATGTAGGAAGGAAGCAATTAGCTTGTATTTATTTCTGAAGCACAGGGTGGATTTTCTGACTTTCAGCTAGTACTTTGACACACGCTTGATATAGTTTCTGAATCAATGTGCTTTATATGCGATGAAACATACTACATTTAAACAGACTGTAGTTTAATCGGAGAGCCATAGGCATCTGACACATTTGCACCCATAGACCACACGAGAAGGATTCCATCAACTGCTAAAGCTCGCTGCTAGACATACCATTGAGAAAAACACATCCAAAAGAATATTCTGGATAAATTAGACATTAATTCTTCACTCTCCAAGCCTATGTGTCTCTGAAATAATCCCTATAGGATGATTCCCCAGCTCCAACTCGATTGGAGGAAGGAACAAAGGTTAGACTTCATTGTGCCCTCGGACCACCTCACGCAAGCCTCGCTCTGTTGGTGACCTGGAAACAGCTGTCCCAGCACCTGGGCTGTTTTATCCTGGGTGTATAATATTCAAGTCCCCCTCTCTAGAGTTTCCCTCACCAACATCCCTGCCCTGCCTAGATAGTCTTTCCTCGCTGTACTTTTCAGGATCCTTAGGATCACAAAGGGAACTTGTGCACAGGTTACCTTCAGTGGCAATGGTTTACGGCAGGAGTTCTCCTCAGAGGGGGCATGGGTGGCAATATTGCATTGTACTCAGCGCATGGAAGTCTTACCTGTTCAACAGCCACACTGTATTGTGCTCGGTACAATCACATCGTACCATACTCGGTACGAGAACAATAACTGAGTGTTGTTCATGAAAACTATTCTTTTTGCTCCCCCCTTCTTTTTCTATTTGTTTTAGGCTCATAAGAAGAGATGATATGATTGTATCAGGTGGTTATCACCGAATTTGAGCTTCAAAGGCACTTGACTTCTCCTGCATTTAGACAGGAAGACACATTCAGATTATGTACCAAAACCTGGCCAAATCAGCTAAAGCCTGGGTAGCAAGACTGGTTTCATTCGATGTACAGGCACAATCATATTATGGGAATAGCAGAGAGTTTAGGATCTGACTTCAAAATGGGGCAACGTTCATGAGCAGGTACTTCGGAGTTTTATGAACTTACTGTCTGATTAGACTGCAGGTGAACAGGAAGGGCAGTTCATAAACAAAGTTACCACAAAGCCTCCAAGGACCTCTGCACATTCTCTCACCTGTTGCAGGAGCCACGTGGAGCAGATGTAAGTCCTAAGGGATGTGAAAATCTCACCTGCTGACTCCATTCCTACATATTTAGGAAAACTGTAATATTAGGTCAATTATATGGGTTCTGCAAAGCGGTCTCACTAAGGAGAAGCAATTATGCGAGTAATACGCCCATCAGCTTTAGAGTGTGATACACTCTAAGAAGTGATAGGAACTTGATACAATCTCATTTAAATTAAAATGCTAAGCAAAAAGGATGCATTTAACTCTTTGTCAATGAAGTATGGAAGCAGTTTAACCAGAGGCATATCCAAGGTTTCCTAAATTCACTAAAAATAAAATGCTAGTTCCTCAGAGGTGAGTCTGGCTTCCCACTAAAACCACCCATCTGTCATGTAAGTTGAGGTGGAAGTTGTGGAGAATTAGTGAATAAGATTTTTAAAAATGGTCTGTATATGATTTTCTATTTATATTTATTGATTATGTATACAGTATTTAATTTTATTTTTATTGCGTACTGTTTTATATTTACAGAGATTTTTGTTTGTTTCTTTTCCTACTTTCTGTTGGATTTGTCAAGGTTTGTTTTTCCTCTCTTTGCCTTCAAACCATTTGAAAAATTATCTATGTTATTTCTATTATTTTACTGGTGATCCTTAAATTGTTAACATATAAACTGCACTTACCCATAGTTTAATTCTGTCTACTGTTCTACCGTCTTTCTTTAAAATGAACTTTATAATGCTACAAATATAATCACACCCTCTGTCTTGAAAAACAGTACTGCCTTTTTTAATTGAAAAATATTACTTATCTGTATGCTACTTAGGTTTGCTCAAATCTTGCTTTATTTCTTTACCACCCTTGCTTTATGTATCTAACTCTTTCATTCTTGGCTCACTATTTCTTGCTGAAATATTCTTCAGTACTTCTCCCAGAAAGTGCATGTGTGTCATCAAATTTCAATCATAGTATATCTGGAAACACTGTTAGTTAATTTCACCCTCCAAGAATAGTCCAACATCCCATAGAACTCCATATAAATAGCTATGTTGGTTTAGCAGTTTAAAAATATGCCATTATTTCCACATCTCCATGGTGCTGATGAGAAGTTGTTATTCCTTATTGATCTTGTTTCCCACAGCCCCCTGGATGGTATTCCTTTGCCTGCCCTATGTGCAGCTTTACTTGTGCATCTAGGAGACAGGATGTCTGTATGAATAAACTATAATCAGGATTAATTTTCTTTGATTCATGAGGACTACGTCAGAACTCTCCTCCATATTTCCACTAGGTCTATGTTTAACCTCCTCCAGTCACTTCTCCACAGTGTAAAGTCTACACTGCAGCTAGGGTCACCATTTAAAATATAAATCTGCATATGTCACGATCCTGCTTAAAACATTAAAGACTTTCCTGTGTCCCCAGAATAAAAACCAACACCCTGAACACGATCTAAAAGGCCCTACCTTTCGCCCCTCCAAACTTATCCTGGACTTTCTTCTCTTTGCTCTCTGTCATTCAGTCACATTGTGCCCAGCTAATCACTAGTCATTTTTGAGCTCTCATTTTAATATTATTTTAAAGCAAAGACTTATTCATTAAGAATTACCAATTAACTAATTAATAATGGTTAACTTTATTGATTAATAAATAACTTATTAATCAAGTATGTAAATTAATTCTCTGACTCCTTGGAATACATCAGACCTTTCTAGGACATGATCTCATAACTGCCTGCACTTTGTTTCAAAGGGTAATAGGATTATAAACATATGACTGCATGATTGTCTATCTTGTCCTTTTGAGGGCAGGAGGCTCTTTCTTGTGCTCACCATTAGCTTAGCAATTGTATAATTCCTGTCATTTAGTGGTCATTTAAAAAGGTTCATAATAAAGTAATACTTACAAAAAACCTTATTTCTCTTAAATGCATGGATTGAATCTACTGACTACCAACTTAAAAAAAAAATTGCTTACTAAAACTTAGCAGAATTGATATATCATTTCTACACACCTTTAAACCCTGCTAAGTTGGCAATTTGTATTACATGAAACTAGGTTAATGTAGCTAATCACCACTTGTCATCCTAAAAATAGGTGAAGGTCAACAGCATGATATTTTGCTTTGGACAATGCTTCCCAGAGGAGCTCATTGATGCCTTTTTTTTTTTTTTTTTTTTACATCTATAATTTATTGGTGTTTGACTTTGTTTTTGCCAAGAAGTCATAAAATTAAAAATTAATTATACACATATACATGAAAGGAAATAGACTTTGGAGAGGAAACGAAAATCTACTGTGGGATCATAAACTCAGGCGAGCAGGAAGCTGCCATCTGGAGAACCAATTTTCACACTCTGGTGACTGAAGCAGCCTTACGTTACCAAGTGTGACAAGTTTCTTTTAAGGAGCCTTTTATTAAATACATGATGGTACTGATACAAACAAGCAAAACCCCACCTGGCAGTTGAAAGAAGAAGGGAAGGCAGTTTTAATGCCACTCTTACAAAACAAAGTGTGACCAACCAAAGACTTGGTTCGTCTTTAGTTTTTATTTAAATGATGATTTTCCTCTTAGTTTACACCCCTAACAAAATTATAATTTGAAATTTCTACCTCATGTATTAAAAAAAGAAAAGGAATTGTAATCTGTAGTTTCCCAGTGAACGAATAAATTTTAGTGATTTCTTACCCCCACCTCCAACCCTGCCCAAGACTACACACGTAGAAAATAAAATTGCTTTCTTTGTTTCTTCTTGGCACCACCCCCCCTTTTTGTTTTTAATGAGCATTGCTGGTGGCATGACTAATAACTTGGGCTGGCACAGCAAATACCCCACAGCAATTACAATAGAGTTACTATGTCAAGTTTGTCCATGGTAACAACTTGAAGGGACATATACATGTCCCTTATGTATGTGAGCATGAGATATATGTACTTAATATACACATGCTGTACTATCTCTACATATACACATACCTATGTGATTGTATGTGTACACATGCACGTACATATAAGTATATAATATATACATGTGTATCTAGGCACATATGTGAGAAATGTACTGTATTGATACTGTGTGTATATGTGTATCTACATATATATGATATTTGCTTCAGAGTATCTTTTCTTTGCAACATGTTTGTGTCAGGATTTGCATTCAGCTGCTGTATCAGAAACAGAATAACAGGGGCATGCACATGACGGGAATTCACTTTCCTCTTAAAAAAAGAAGTCAAGCCCTGGCTGGTGTGGCTCAGTGGATTGACTGCTGGCCTGAAAACCAAAGGGTCATCAGTTTGATTCCCAGTCAGGGCACATGCCTGGGTTTCAGGCCAGTTGGGGGCACGGGAGAGGCAACCACACATTGGTGTTTCTCTCCCTCTCTTTCTCCCCTCCCCTCTCTCTAAAACTAAATAAGTAAAATCTTTAAAAAAATAAAATCCCTCTCTGCCTCTCTCCCCTCCCCTCTTTCTAAAAATAATAAATAAAATCTTTAAAAAAATAAATAAATAAAAGGAAGTCGAGAAATAGGTGGTTTAGGTTGACACGCACCTCCACTGTCACCAGAGCCCATATTTGCTATGTTTCTGCTTTGACAACATTAGCACCTGTTTCTGTTTTCAATTTTCCCTATTGACCTACCTTCCTGCCTGAGCTACGGGCACCCACTGGAGCTCCAGACTAGGAGCAGGGAAAGAGGATAGCATGAGCTTCCTGCAAGCCCCACCCACTGACTTTCGTTCAGTTCTCCTTGATGCAAGACCACTGGAAAATAACATTTATTAGCAGGACACTCTTCCCCATCCTAATTTCTAACTCAGTTCTTTGATGTCATTGATATTTGTGAAGAGATAAGTGTCAAGTAGCTCTTTGCTTTGATACCTTATTTATAAATGTTGCATATGGTCCAGCACCACTTTTGAAAGGTGGTACCTTTTGTATCATGGTGTCTCTGCCAAATTTTCATTTGAAACTAAACAAGTATTAGCTGTTATTCTTGCCCAAGGAACTCAGGCATAACTGCTAGCCCTGGGGTGGTGGTCAAAGGAAATTTTAGTTCTGTTATAATTTTTTAGAACAATGAACTCATACACTGCTTGTAAAATTAAAAATATTTTTAAAGTACGCCTTTGATGTGGTGATATGTTTTTCTAGTATTATTTATGAAGTAAGGCCTCCTTTGCTCAGTCTTTGATGCAACCTCTTCATATACAAGGCCTGTCCAGAAAGTATCGAGCCAATGTCAATATAATTAAAACTGTTTGTATGGCTGATACTTTTGGGATAAACCTTGTATCCATTTTCATAGATGTTAGTCTTTATTACTCTGGTCAATTTGTTTATTTTTGTGCCATGTTACACTCAATTTCTTAAAGGGAAACTTCCCCCTGCCCCTGCCCTTAACCAATTTCCTCCAGAGGGCCCTGGCTTTTCTTGGACTTTTGTTTTTTATAAAAAAATTTGAATCAGCATCTCAAAAATTATAGCCAACAAGTTGAGGATCATCTCTTAGTCCCAAACCCCAAAGTCTAGACTAAAAGAAGTTTTGTCGTAATTGAACATAGGGATCCAACCTGTTCTTCTCTTGAGGGGACTGTCTCTCTCTTTATTTCCAGATAATCGATGATGATGTTAGCCAATCACAAACTTTCTCCTGGAAGATACTGAGCAATCAATTTCTCTCTGATCTCTAACAGAGAGTAGAATGAAGTAGCATGCAAGTAAGAATTTCTCATGACAATGCACCACAGATGTGTAATAAGATAAAGGAGAGGGAAGGTCCCATGCTGTTTTATTCCCCTTTTTACAGTATCCATGAATTACCATGTAGATGTAGAATAGCCCATACCTTACTATATCGTGCTCTTTCAGTGTCAATTAGCAAGCTCACATTTTTCTAGATGAACAAAAAAACATTGACCCTTGGCAAATGGCCAACAAAATCCCTAACAGATTTTTAAAAAAGAGTTTAGTTCTTGGCAATAGTTCTTGACATACTCTTTCTTTTTTTCATTTAAAGTCTGGTCATATTTCTAGGTCAACACATAAAGATTAAATCCATACATTTGCATAATATTCACTACTGGGAATAGCGCAATAAACAAAATAGAAAAGGTTTGTGAATATAATTTTAATTATCTTATTCTCTGCACAGCATGCTCTGTGGACCAGAGTCCTTCCTGTTCCCCCAGGTGAACTTGATTACCACTTCTTTTTTGTTGTCATCTTTTCTCTGAATTTACCTCTACCTACTGCCATTTATATGCCACCTGATCCTGTAAAAAAAAAACACAGGGCTACATTAATCAACGTTTATTGGGTATTTACTGCATGACAAGCACAATTCTAGCAGTAAACCAGAGATGTGATGTTGGCACTAGTGGCACCTACGGTTTGCTGAGGAAAGGAGAAAAAGAACAGGAAACAAATAAAATAAAAGGGATAGTTTTAGCCACCTCCTCCTTGGGTGATTGTAAGGAACTGGAAACTCTCCAGGAATGGAAGTTGCTGAGATAAGATGGGTTATAAACTAATGTAGGAACAGACCACGGAAATTGATATTTGTCCTACTGTATAGAGAAGGAAGGACAGCAGTGAGCAGCACTACTGTGGGGCCTGGAAGAAAGTGAGGTCCCAAGAATAGAAGATTCTGGGCCACAGGCTAGAGTAAGAGACGGCGACTGGCTACCGCAGAGAGTAGCAGCGAGCTTCTTGAGACTGGCTTTGTCATCTGAGGGCACCTTTTCTTCCACGTAGGCCACATGCTGCTTCCTGAATTATTTTCCAAGTGGTTTTTTCAAAAAATCATATTGGTCCTCTCCTAAAACTGAAACCAAACCTACAGGCTATTCAGTGATGAGGGGCTCGACCACCTGCGGCCAAAGGTATAACTCTTACTACCAAAGTTTGGTGCAAAGGAAAGGAAAGGAATTGTTTATTTAAAGGTTATACAGGTTTAGATTAATGGTGGGATTCTGCCATTAAGTCCCTCTCCCTTTAAAATGCCCCAAAATTCATAGTTCTGCCACACGAGGCCAGTTTCAGAACAGACAAGTCAGAGGTGCCATCTTTTTCTAGGGAAACAGAAGTCCATGGCTTCCTTTTTCCCAGGCAGGCACAGGTCAGCTGTACCAGCAGCTCCCAGCCATCTGAGCTTGACTGAGGAGGTTTCACCCGTGTCCTGGTGTTTTTCAGCTTTTAATCCAGAACCATGTGGCACCTTCTTACGCACCTGACCCCATGGCCGGCTGGTGGGGTGCTTCTGCTCTCTTTCAAACCTCAGGCTTCTCTCCTGCTTAATTGCAACCACCTTATTTTTCTTAAATTTTTTAAATTTAATTTTATTGTTGTATTACATCCATCCCCTTTTTACTCCCTCCTGTCCCCTTCCCCACCACTTTATTTTTAAATCCTTGACTCGTCCTTTTACGCAGTGGGTATGGTGGCCCGTCCTGGCCCCTGGCAGGATCTCACACAGGCCCCATAAGCATTTTCAGCCACCATTTCATGGTCAAAGCCCCTCCCACCTCCTTGGTGGCGCATGGTGGAAAGTGGCTGTGCTCCACTGAGGCCCAGGCCCCAAATTCCGAGGTTTCTGTCCACTCTCTTACAAAATGTTTTATTTTACTTCTCTTTCAAAATGCCCAAGGCAATGTTTTCCGGACACACTTTTCAACCTTTCAGAAATGAACAGTTATTAGGTTTGAGAGCCTGCCCCGAAGGAATTGGGAAGTACTATTCCGCTACAAAATTCCTTTTTAGTTCTGCAGTCTCATCAGGATAAATCTTTTTTTAAGGTACGCTGCCTTCTGTTTCATGTCTGTCTCTGTACCTCCTCCAGTTCCTGATATTAAATTCACCTTCCGGAAGTTCTATCAGGTGAGAAATTATAGCAACTCCCAACCTGAAGACTTCTGGCAAAGGTCCGAGTTCCTAGGAATTGGCCCATCATTCTGGCTTCCAAAGTGGATAATGCAAAGAGCTCTTAGAGGAAGCCTGGTGAATGTAAACAAAATGAGATCATTACAATGAGTGCCCTGCAAACACTGAAACCTATACCTGGACTTTTAAAAATGCACCATTAAATTTTGCTCAAAGCCTGCAGGCCCCGATGAAAATCTAAAGTGGTTTACAGGAAGGTCTTTTTAAAAAAAGCCTAGGGAATATATATATATATATATATATATATATATATATATATATATATAAATATATATATATATGTATGGAATATATATATTCCATACATATATATATATATATATATGGATAAACATTTGTGACTTTAAGGACCTTCTTTCCTATTTAAGATGGATTGAAGTAAGATATTTTATACAGAATTATAGCAATCTGTAATGACAATTATTAAAAAAAAAAAAAAAAAAGGCATGATTTCTTCCAGATATTGATGCCAGAATAACTTCTTTCATTTGGTTCTTTCAGGTTGATTTTAAGGCCTACATGGATTTGTGGATCCTTTTAACCTGACCCTCACCGTCAAATATCACATTGAGCTCTAGAGCCAAAGAGTGAGAAGAGATTTAGACTGTAATATCTCTAGCTTTTTGTAAAACTTAGTAATCTGTCTGACTGCTTCCATTTTCCACGTGCCTGTAAGTATCTATATTGTGCAGAGTGCTTCTTGAAGCTAAAATTATTGTGGACATCAAGGCTGAAAAATAAATGTCAGCTACCTCTTCTTCAGATGAATGTTGTGACCGTGATCTCATGATATTGATGAGAGAAACTAGTAGAGTGAAAGGAATTTGCTTTACCTGTTCTTCTCTCTGCTCTTATTTGCCCTGGCCACCCATCGACATTCTGGCTGATGACCCCAAAGCTACGTCATCAGGGCCTGACAGCTCTGTCCCCTGTGCACCAAGCCACACCTATAACTGCTGTCTGGGTCCTTGAAACTCATCATGTCCAAAACTTAAGTGGATTCTTTTACCAAATCCTACCCACCCCCTTCATGTCTTGGATTAATGCTGTGCTATTCAGACAGTTGCATGAAACTGAAAACTCTTACTGCTTCCCTGGAATACTTGAATTTGGGACAATATCCATATCCCAACTCTCATAGAAATAGACAGCTGAAGAGGAGTAAGGTTGCACTAGAGGAGATCCAAATATTTAAATTCCTTTCATTTGGGCAATATTGTCACAATTCTCTTTAGGGTTTCTATGGTTTGCTAAAGAGTCTGAATAACCCAGCATAAATGGACATAATTGAAAAATTTACTTCAAGCATGTTGCCCTACTCAGGGATGCATTTTTTAAAACTATTAACTAAACTCCATATTCACTTGAATTTCACTAGTGTTCTCATTAATGACCCCCTTCTGTTCCAAGATTGAATCTAAGGAGCCACATTACATGTAGTTGTGAAGGCTCCACAGTCTTTCCTGTTCTGTGACAGTTTCTCAGCCTTTCCCTACCTTTCACAACCTTGATGACTGTTTTGAGGAATATGAGTCAGACAGTTATACAATGTCCCTAAATTCAGGTTTGTCTGATATTTTCTCATGATTATACTGGGCCTTTTGGTTTCAGAAAGAATGCCACAGAGGTCACTGCCTTCTCCTGGGGCATCACTGGTAATGTTAAACTTCCTCATTTGGTTTACATGGTGTCTGCCACGATGCTCCACCAGGAAGGTACTATTTTTCCTTTTCCACATATGATCAGGAATGCATTTTCATCTTAAAAGACTCAAATTCTTTAATACACTTTTATTTATTTACTATTCTCTTTATATAAGTTTCTAAATATAACACCTTCTTCCAGGAAAAGGGGAAAGGCAAACTTATCTGAATTTCTTCCTGGAATCTAACAATCCAAACTCATCTTTTCAACAAATATTTTTAAATATTAAAATATAACTCAACCCAGTGCTGGCTTTCATATAAAACATTTACATCGATATCATGACTCATAGTTGTAATGCATTTGAGCTACTCTTGTCATTGATTGACTGGGTTCCCTAGAACTTATAAAAGCTCACTTACATGGAGAATTTTTATGATACTAATCAATCATGAAAGCACTCAGAAAAGTACGTGTAATAAGCTTATATAATATGTTTTTCAAAAGTTCTAACAAAAAGAAATATAACAAATACATAGGATGAATTCTGACTTATTTCAGAGGAAAACATCACTATAAAAACATAATTACATTTAAACTTAATGTAACCCCCCAAAGTTCCTCTTGTCAGTTAAAATGTGTATATACAATAAACCATCACTTGTGATGTAGTCTAAACTTAAGATGTTTATATGTAGTTCCTGCTCTCAAATGGTTCTGTAGCTCAAGGTTTGTCAACATGTTCAGTTAACTATGAGGTCTGTCCAGAAAGTATTCAGCCACATACTATGGAAAACAGACATTTATTGGAGAAGATACAAGATACAAGATACAAGAAACATCGTACATAGGACAATGATGCCTTAGTCCACTTCAAAGTAGGCACCTTGGGACCTCACACAGTTCTCCCAATCACCATCAGCTGCCCCATCATATTTTCCTGAATCTCATTGATGGTTTGAAATTTACTCTCTTTCAAAGGTGATTCTAGTTTTGGAAAAAGCCAGAAGTCACAGAGCACCAAACCTGGGCTGAGTTACCTGGGTGATTTGATGTTTTATCAAAAACACTTTTGCACGAGATGTGATGCATGAGTGGGCATGTTGTGGTGATGAAGCTGCCAATCACCAGCTGCCCGTACCTGCAGCCTCTGAATCATCCAAATAGTTTCCATGGAGGAATGTTCAAGCTTAATGCAAAATGTGGTGCAGATTCATTGCTCTCCTTGCTAAGTCTTTTTGAATGTGACAGTCACACAGTACACATGCTCACTCAATGCATCTCCCACCCCCACTGACTAGTACAGTGAAGTCACCATTGTTCATGCATGTGCATTCCAGTCCACTCTCCTTGCCTGCCAGATTACACTCATGTTGTGCAAACGATTCTGATTATGCTAACGGTGGCTGGGCTGTTTCTGGACAGACCTCATATATCTGTGCATTTTCTGAACTGCTAAAGCTGAGTGGAATGTTTGCAATGGCTCACACCTAACTGAAACAAGGCCAAATAATTGGAACCTTAATTTTATACCCATAACATTGGACTTGTCATTGACCTTCCATTTTGATGAGATCCTCAGAAAAATATAGATCCCATCCTCTTATATCTGCAGAATATTTGTGTCATTGCCACAACCACAAATGATTGATTTTTGAAAACTAGAAAACTGGAGTACGTGGTTAGAGTGTGAAAGAGACATCAGCTTATGACTAAGGTGGAATTCAGGCATATCTAGGGACAGACTTCCAAGAGCCTGTTTCATTCAAAGCTCATTTAGACATTGTGGTGCAAAGCAGCACTTTGCTATTCATGAGACAGTGTTGCATGAAAAAGGAGTACATCCTTTCAGCTTTTGTGTAATAAAGTGTAGTTTCCACAGGATCTGTGGTTCAATAACATTGTGCCGTTGGCACTAAGCAGGATCCAAGGCATCAGCTGCAGTCAGGGAGGCACTGACAATGCCCAGCTATGCGAGCATCAGCTAGTCCCCAAGATGGAACCTACAATGTTCTGTGAAGCTACTGTGGGGTAAATGCTACATTGTGGTCAGAAGAGCTCTCAGCAGAACAGCAGTAGAGGCTGAAGAAGATGGTCATCTGATTCTAAAACTAGTATTTCTTCATGGCTGGTTACCTTGTTCAAAAGAGATCATAGAAACCAGTTGGCTTACTGTTGAGAATCAGACACACCTGCCAACACCAGCAATAAAACTGGGATAATGTTTAAAGTACAGACATGAAGAGCTTGATAATCACCCACTGACATCTTTAACCATAATATTCAGTTCTGAAATAGTTAAATGGCACCAAATGAAGTAATGAGTCTCATAATATGCATTAATTTTACTGGGCTTTCCCCCCATAGGCTCATTCGCCTTTAGAAATGTTTATAGCAGTACATGAAGTGGCCGCTTGGGGTCAGGAGGTACCAACTATTCTGAGAAAAGTACCAGATTTTCAGTCCTGAAAAGAAACACATACACACACACAAAATGAGTTGCCTTCTTATTGTGTTCTAAACTTGTTGCTTTGAGCATTTAGCATTTTAATACAATTCCCAACAATATGCCTCAAGAAGTACATAATTAAAATGATTCTGAATTTATTAATATTAAAATGACTACTAAATCCCTGCTGCTTGTTAATTTAAGAGTTGTGTTGGTCTGTTTGTGGAGTCTAGCTATAGGTAATCACTCTAGAGAGACTTGGGCAGATGCTCTCTATACCATGACAGGACAATACAAGTTTTGGGCTAACGATAAAAGTGGTTAAATATAGATCCAGAACCAGTTACGATAGTAATTGGAATGATAGCTAAGAGAAAATATGGAGACTGCTTAAGTTGAAATTATGACTTTTGAAAGGCCAGTTTTTTGGACTACCCGATTCCGTTGGAGCACCAGTCTTAGCACCATTATGTTGATGAAGAAGTTCAAAAATCTTCTTCATGGAAATATGCTACCTAAGTTGTTTACTTTTATAAGAAATGTGGGTTCTTTCTAGAAGAGAAGAAAACAATGGAGGGGTGGAGGATGTTCTCAAAGAACTAGTTGAGACCAATTCTTCCATGCATTTAGTATCTTTCTAAATACACATTGGCAGAACGTGTATCCATTAGCACCCCACCTGGGAGCAGGTACAGAGAAACCTATTCCAGAGTTGGGGGGAAGAATTTTGAGTGGTGGCTTGAACGGTTCCTAAGGACAATAGGATAGATAGACTCAGGCAGCCAAATAAATGTGAGAGCAGGGGGATAACTAATAAAACTTCAAATCTTGAGAGGTAGGTGTTAATTCTGCAAGATGGCAATTCTTTGGCAGGGAAAGTAGGCAGCTTTACAATCCTGATCTAGTCAAGGATCAGGATTGGCACAAGGTTTGGAAAAAGTACTTCAGTGGAAACAGGAACTAATGGTATCATGATGAGTGGCTGTGAATTTTATAGGCTTCAGGGCAACTGATATAAATTCCTAAGAAGGTAGAAATTGAAGATGGTTTCAGAATTATTATTTTTTTTTTGGTTGTGACAATAATTACCTTTTGGTTGTGACAATAATAGCCACCTAGTGGCTCTAGATCCCCACACTTTCTTTTGTTACTATATTCCAGAGGGTACATAATTAGAAAAAGAAGCTTAAACTAGGGTTATCAAATTTAGTTAATACCTAGTTAAATTTGAATTTCTTTTAAACGATGAATTTTTTTAGTATAAATGTGTCTCAGTATTGCATGAGACATGCTTATACTAAAACATTTTTTGTTGTTTTTCTGAAAGTCAAATTTAACTAAGCATATATTTTATCTGGCAATTATATTTAATACTTACATTAATGTGTCTTTTTGTTTGTAAGAAGTTATTATAGTGGTTCTATCCACGGCATCTCTTCTAAATTAAGAAAAGGTATACTCATTTCCAATGAAGGAATCAGATAGAGGATATATTTTCTGTCAACAGAGAAGACCTATGGCCAAAGCATATTATTAAATACTACAAACCTCTTATATGAGATTTTACAATATGGAGAAGAAGCATCATAAGACAAAAATGAAAACTTAAAGGATTTCCCACTCTGCTTTTGACTAATAAAGAGAATGTCAGAACTACCAAAAAAGCGTAACTAGAGAATTCATAGGATTGATTGTTGTCACTAATTTAATAAGGAGGAGGGAGATAGAAGAAATATTTGGAATGATTCCCAGGTTTATGGTTTGGTTGGATAAATGGGGTAATGAACAAGAAGAGAAAGGGAAATAACACAGGAGAAAAAGATTAAATTTTGGTTTTGGAATGTGAATTTTGAAATGTCCTTTGGGGGATATGTCCAACCATGCAGATGTACATAAAGGACAATCTGCATTAGAGACATCATTGTAGTTGACACCACAGAAATGGGAATAATTTTGGAGGCAGAAAGAACCTGGGAGAAATGGTGTCCTAGTGGGAGAGAGGTGAGGACTGCATAAAGGGAGTGTTCAAGAGCGCCAAAGGCTGATGAGGTCAAGTAAGATGTAGCAGAAAAGGCAGTTGATGAGTCTGACAGGTGAATGCCACTGGGGGCATGTGCCAAATCGTATTTATTGAAGCAGTGCAAGCCACAGCAGGATTGCTGTGCACTGGCAGGCCACAGAAGGCAGGAAATGGAACTGGTGACTGCAGATTAATCTGTCAAAGAGGTTAGCCGTGCAGAGCAGAAGGCTTAGCTATACTGTAAAGGTACTTGGGCCTGAAGAAGAACTCCATACTCATTTTTTTTTTTTAAGATTTCATTTATTATTTTTAGAGAAAGGGGAAGGAAGAGAGGCAGAGAGGGAGAGAAACATCAATGTACAGATGCCTTTTGCCTGCCTCCAGCTACTGACCTGGCTGGAGACCTGGTTTACAACCTGGTTATGTGCCCTGACTGGGAATCGAACCAGCGACCTTTGGGTTTGTAGGCTGGTGCCTTGTCCGTTGAGCCACCAGCCAGGGCTCCATACTCTTTTTTAAAGGGAACATGAAATTGAGGACTTTGGACTTATTTATTTATTTACTTGTTAGTTATAGAAATGTGGTCATTTTATAAATTGGTGGAGGTTGAAACTACAGAAAAGAAGGTAGACAGCGGAGAATGGGGCAGGGTCCTAAAAGTACAGAAGGGATGGGAAACAAAGGTAAAAGATGGAGGTTTTAGTCTCGAAGCGGAGATTGCACCTTTCAGGTACTCCTGTACTGCAACCGAAAGGCTGATGAAAATCAGTGACTTGTACAGGTGAAGGGGAGGGAGGAAGAGAAAAATAACTTGGAGAATCAAATCAGGTTGCTTTTCAGATTTAACCGCAAATGAACATATCTACTAGGGGAGGAATGCTGGGCCATGTTACCAGGTTTTTGACTGATTCTTACAGGGACAATATGTCAACCAGAAGGACTCAGATCAGACAGCAAATGCAAAAAAAAAAAAAAAAAAAAAAAAACGGTGACAGATGCAGAAACTGGCTGTGCCACTCACGAATCAGAGAAGCAGGTTCTCATTCACATCTACCCGGCAGGTGTATTTCACTGTTGAAATGCAGTACCTAAGATCCCAGTGCCTTTAAACTTGCAAATATTTTAACTAACTTCTGTTCTTATTTTCTTCTCACTAAGAACCTTTTCTGAATTTTGCTTGCCTGGTGTGGACGTTTATCCCATCTTTCAATTAACTTTCTCATTTCAAGTGTGTCAACTGGCATTCTGATTTTAATGATTCGGTCTCTCAACAGCGAGTTTGCGTGAGTGAACTTCCTTAAGCTAAATAACAACAGCGACATCATCAAATCTAAATTTTTGACTTGCCTCTCTGACAGCCAGGTGCTACATTCTGGTGCACGCAGTCACCCTCCAAGGAGGCTTCCTATAGCAACAGCTGGTCAGGCTTTCCTGGGGACAGCTCAGTCCAGGACGCATAATTTTCTTATTCTAATTCTGGTTGGAAAATGACTCCTAAGTCCTCTATATATGTATGTCACTAGCTCCTGCGCCCTGCCTAGTTAGGGGAGAGTGCAGTGCTGAGCGCTGACACCAAACCCAGTTAGGACCCAGGTTCTTCTACTTGAGCTGTGGAACCTCAGCCATGTTAATGAGCTTCTTGTTACCTTAATTTCCACATTTTAAAAAAACAGACGTGGCCCTGACTGGTGGCACAGTGGATAAGGTGTCAACCTGCAAACCCAAAGGTTGCTGGTTCGATTCCCCAGCCAGGGCACATAACCAGGTTGCAAGCCAGGTCTCCAGCCAGGTCCATAGCTGGAGGCAGGTGAAAGGCAATCATGCATTGATGTCTCTCACTCTCTGCCTCTCCTCTCCCTAAAAATAAAAAAATCTTTAAAAGAAAAGAATGGATGTAATGCTAATCTCTACCCAAGAATACTTTTTTCCTTCCATTTTTGAGGATTAGGTGACTTTAATGCATGTAAAACTCTCAGCATATTTTGTGGCATATAGTAAGTGCCTAAGTAACATTAGCCACCTGCATTAGCTCCAAACTTGCCATTCCTACAGACATCATAAAGTGTATCCCAAACTACACTTATTATCCTTTATCTATGTCTTTGTTTATTTAAAAAATATTTATGTAGCCAGGCCCTGGCTGGTAGCACAGTGGATAAGGTGCTGGCCTGTGAACCCAAAGGTTGAAGGTTCGATTCCCCAGCCAGGGCACATTACCAGGTTGCAAACCAGGTCTCCAGTCAGGTCTGTGGCTGAAGCCAGATGAAACGCAACCATACATTGATGTCTCTCTCCCTCTCTGTCTGCCTCTCTCCCTTCCCCTCTTTCTAAAAACAATGAAATAAAATCTTTAAAAAAATAAAATAAAAATATGTATGTAGCCATAAATGAAAGGAGGTTTTACATATAACCACACTGAGCTGTACACAGAGAAAACAGTGGTGCATAACACAGAAAAAGACCCCTCAACAGAAAATTTACTATCTGGTGGGGAAAGACAACAATGAGTCAACAGTTCATCACAACCCAATAAAATATTGTGCCTGTCCTTTAATGCCATAATAAGCCACTCAGTCACCCAAACAAAGAAAAACACATTTTTGTGATCTCTCTTCTCTCCCTCATCTCCTATAACCAAATCACTGAGTCATTTTCATTGTGAACATGACTCAACATTTTGTTTAGTGTTGTCAGGCACCTAAGATCTTTTCATCTTTGTGATCTTCAGCCCTGTGGGTGGGGACCTTTACTCCTACGCTGGCCAGCTCAGGGTCACAAGGCGAGTACTGCACCTCCAGGCCACGCGTCCACAGTCCAGGCAAAAAGAAGGGAGAGGAGGAAAGGAATGGGCTTTTCTAAGTGGGCTTTGTCTTTGTGAACAAGAAAGAAAAGTCCTTCGTAGGGACTCTCACTGACTTGAATACCATCACACGGCTGCCCATAATTGTAAAGGAGGCTGATATATTAACCATGGAATTAACAGTCATGGTGCTGCCTTATAAACAAGGACCCTATCGGGAAGAAAGAAGATGGGGGAAAAATGTCATGGGGTTGCTAGCAGTGCTTGCCACAAAGAATAAATAAATAAATAAAATAGTATATGTGTTTCATCCTATAGGAACTTTTCTCAGTCTACCCTCAAATTACAATACTTCTATGTTCACTGTAAATACTCTAAGTTTTCTTTGTTTTATCACCACTGAGCATGTAACAAGGAGCAGAACAGAATGCTTGTTATGCAAAATCACATATAAGAAAAGGGCAGGGTGAACAATTAACTATGTTTGTTTATATTTTACAAAGGGCATCTCTGGAAGGCTTGATAAGAAACTTAAAGTGTTTACATGTTGGTGTCAGGGTTTAGAACAGGATTAGCTCAGAGGTATTAACAAGATTTTTTACTATATTCCATTTTTCTTTTAATTAAAAAAATAAATGATTTGAACCACTAAAAATTGAAAACATTAAAAATGAGTATATACCCCCAATAACTAAATAATTAAAGTCAAAAGATATGCATCTTGTTATATTTCTCTGCAGCACAACCACTTAAATTTTTTAACCACTCAAACAGAGAATAATTATATTCCCTTTGCCAAATGAAAACTTGATGGAAACTAATGTAATTACTTATTTATTTTTATACCAACACAGAAAACAAATCCAATAACAGTACTTAAAATAAACTATGCAATGAATCATGTTACTATTATATGGTCTTATGACAGCCATCCTCTGACTATACTCCACAAACATTGAACTATCAAATTACTTTGTTCTTGAATCTACAGTAGTAATTCCTTATTCTGGTATCATTATGTCAAATTTCACATTAAACACTATGTTCTAACATTTTAGCTTGATTTTTAATTTAAAAATGCTATTATTACTACAACTGAAACTTTTTGCTTGATAGCAGCTTTCATCCACTAGCCTTCACATAAAGAATTGTGGAAGCTAGTTCTATTCCTCTAAATATTTATATCCAAAGTCATGTATTAAAGGATCTTTTAGCCACTCTGGCAAACAGTATTAGTGATCACTAATAGTTTGTTTTCCTTCTTTTTTCATGAGGAACAGCCATATAAGCTTTTTGTCCCAAAACTAAAAAAAAAAAAAAAGTCCATCTGACTGAATTTTGGCCAATGAGATGTCAATGATGTTGCCACTTCTAGGCCTGATTCATAAACACCTCCCTCCTATAATTTTCATTCTTTTTTTTTAACCCCTGGATTAAGTGAAGAGAATTTCCTGGACTTAGAAGGAGGGTATGAACAAAATGGAAACAGACTGGATCCCTAAATAATTGCATGGAACAGACAGGAGCTGTCTACTTTCCCTTCAAAAACATACATTGGGCTTACCACATAGTCAGTATTTATGGCCTTAAGCCATTGACAATTTGTAATTATTATAGCAATTAGTCTACCTGACTAATATAAACAACCATCTGGTACATCTGAAATTACTTCAAGGGAATTGTTAAATATATAAAGCTCATGTTCATAAGTTCCTGCAATTTTGTCTTCAACTAGACAGAAAGAATAGAAAATCAGAAAATATTATTATAAACTATATTTTAAATCAGCATTTTAAATGATTTTTAGAATTTGAAGTATGATTACAATTAGTAAAATATGATAGGCCAAAGAGAACATAATAATGTGTTTGGTTAAACCACTTAGTTTTACATGTCAAATTCAAATTTAACTTCAGTGACATTCGAGCCCTGTGAGCATAAGCATATAGTAAACTTTGCTCATTTCTTTTGTACTTTTTATTCATATTATCTAGTGTCTAACAAATTATTCAGTATAAGAAAATTTTCTGAGCAACATAAAGAAATAGGGACATTAGTGAAAAGCAGAATAATATAATTTTGTTTAAAATTTTGCATTTAATCAATTAGAATTATATATCATTAATATTTTAATCATTGTATATAAAATTCTCTGTCTTAATTTTTATGAACTAACCCTATGCGTGTGTACATGTATGTACTGACTATTGCCATTAAAGACTTATCATTATAAATTTAAAAAGTTATCAAATTAAGAAATATTTTTATTACTTTATTTCAGAGATCACTAAATATATATGATATAACAAAATAATATATATATAATATATACTTCAAATCATTTATTATGCATATGATATACCAAGATAAAATTGCTTTTTATTTTGGGAATATGAACCTATTCATATTTATGATTATTTTATTTTATTTATTTTTAAGATTTTATTTATTATTTTCCAGAGATGGGGGAAGAGAGAGGAAGAGAGGGAGAGAAACATCAATGTATGGTTGCCTTTCACCTGCCTCCAGCTACAGACCTGGCTGGAGACCTGGCTTGCAACCTAGTTATGTTGCCTTGTTTGGGTTAAACCAGCGACCTTTGGGTTCATAGACCTGCACCTTATCCACTGTGTGAACCTGATTATTTGAATTAGAAAATTTTAAATGACCTTTAATTTTTAGAAGTTCAAGAAATATTAAATCATTAAATGTAATTAAAATCTTTGTGCTAAAATGTCAATTTCCACAAAGGTTAAAATATAGAAAACAGAAAATAGTTTAGAGATTTTATTTATTTTTAGGGAGAGGGGAAAGGAAGAAGAAAGGGGGAGGGAAATAGATGTTGAGAAATACGATTGGTTGCCTCTCGAATGATCCCAACCCAGGAACTAAACCCCAGGCAGCGCCTAAAACCCAGGCAGTGCCCTGAACCAGCAACTATATTTGAAAGTAAGCAAAGATTCAGATCTTTGTATGAAAATGAATTAGATAAAACTTTATGGGATTGTAATTTTTCGCAACTCCTACATTCACTTTTCATAAATTAAAAAATTTCAATTACTTAAATTTATTGGAGACCATTAAATCTATGACTAGTACTTTAACAAACTAGTCCTTATAAAACTAGATAATATTCTGATTACTAGGCTAATGGAACAAACTTTTGTGACCACAAATACAAAAAATATAGCCTTTGTAAAGTTAGGTTAGAAAAATCACTAAAGAAACAACTACAATCCACAATTGGAAACCTGGAAGAGGGGGAGAATCTGTATTCCAGAAATAGTACATATAATATTGAAAATGCAAAATTTCACCAAAAATTTGTGAGACATTAAAGAAATAAGAATGTGTAGTACATTAAAAAAAAAATAATTGAAGCCCTGAGGAAGCCCTGCCATTGAACTTATACACAAATACTTAAAGTCAAGTTTATTATAAATATGCTCAAACTGCTGAATGATGAAATGGACCAAGAAATTAAACCAAGGGAATAATTCAAGAATAAAATTACATAAATGGAAATGGAAAATTCATTGGGGCAATTCAACAGTAGATTAGAGCAGAAGGAAGAAAAAAAACAAGAAATCTTGAAGGTAGTTTAATTAAGATTATCCATTCTGAGAGATAGAAAATAATGAAGAAAAACAGAACCATAAAGCATGCCAACGCATATAAAGCACAATGGAACTCTGAGAAGAGAGAAAAAAGGAGAAAAGGGACAGACAATATATAATATTTAAAGAAATATTGGCTGAAAAGTCCCCAAACTTGATGAAATTCATAGGCCTACATATACAAGAAGCTCAAAAACATTCCAAATAGGATAAATTCAGAGAGATTCACACTTGACACATGATAAACAAACTGTTAAAAGCCAAAGACAATCTCGAAAGCAGCAAGAAAGAATAATTTTTCATGTAGAAGGGATTCTCAAAAGATAAAGAGTTGAATTCTCACAGACATCATGTATGTGAGAAGGCAGTGGGATGATATATTTAAAGTGCTAAAACAAAAATAAAGCTGTCTACCAAGAGTTATACATCCAGCAATATTATCTTTTATTTTTAAAAAAAGAGATAAAAAATATTCCCAGGTAAACAAAAGCTGAGAGTTAATTACTAGTAAATCTGCCCTACAAGAAATGATATAAAAAGTGCTTCATATCAGAAAAAAAAAGAACACTAGACAGTAACTCAAAGCCATAAAAAAACAAAGAACACTAATAAATAGATCAAAATAAAAGTATTAATGTAGTTTTTGTTTATAACTCCTATTTTTATTGCCTAAATTATAAAAACAAATAACAATAAATTCACATTAATGTGCACATAATATATGATGAGATACTTTGTAACAGAGCAACAGAGGAGCAGTGGTTTTGAAGCAATTGAAGTTAAAACTGTTGTTAATTCAAACCGGATTGTTTAAAGTTTAACATGTTCATTAAAGTCCCCATGGTCATCATTAAGAAAATAACTTTAAAATACACAGAAAAGGAAAAGAAGAAGGGTTCAAAATAATACACTACAAAACATCATTTAAACACAAAAGAAAGCAGTAATGAAGGACTTGCAGAATAAAAATTATATCGCATATAGAAAACACATAACAAAATGACGAAGTAAGTGCTTTGTTGTCAGTAATTACCTTAAGTGTAAATTGATTTAATTTGTCATTTAAAAGGCAGATAGCATAGAAACCATGATCCATCTCTACCTTTTGTGTAAGAGATTCACTTAAGATCCAAAGACACAAATAGATTGAAAGTGAAGGATGAACAAAGATATTCCATGTCAGAATACCCAAAAAAGAGAGAGGAGGTGGCTACAAGTAACAAATAGACTTCAGGTAAAAAAAATTGCTAAAATGACAAAAATTAATTATAATTGGTTTTAAATTTCTTGGTATAAAAATTTTTGTGTCACAAATTTTATCTCAAATAGAATTATCATTATAGTTATTCAGGGAATTTCTCAAAATAATATTAGTGTTATTACAACTTAATACATATTTATTGAACAAAAACAATGTTTTTTCTCCAATTCATGTATTCATTAATTATTTATTGCTTCATGATGATAAGGTTTATCAATTGTAATTCTATTTTTTATTTTGAAGGTGCAAACACTCAGAAAACTTAATTTACAAAAATAACAAGGGATATAAAGAATTGTGATATGACATTGTCATTTCATTCTTTGAAATCTACACAAGATTGTGACACTGAAAGATAACCAAATTGATTAGAAATTCCCTGAATTATTCTAATGAGAATAAAATTGGAACCCATCTGATTTTAAACAATTGATCCAATTCTAACAAATAATTCTCCAAATGTCGATGGCTGTATGTCAGCATGGTTCCCGTCCTGGTCGCCTGCCGTGTGGACTCAGGCTCCATCTGGAATATCACGTTGCTGAGGAAGAAGGAAAAGAAAGGTGGTCGGTCACACACTGGTGGCCAGTGTGCTTGCCTCTCTCTCACTGCGCCTCCATCCCTTTACTGTCTCTGAGAGCAACTGGGACAGGGCTGTATAATTCCAATGACAGAGGCCCCACACCAAGGACACTGAATGGGGGTGACTCATAATCCAGTTCCACGTTAGGCTGAAGACTGGATGTTGCCTAAGGAGCAATGGAACAATATCACTGAGTAAAACTTTCATTTTCAATAAATCGCTTCAACAGTATTGAGGACGACAACAGATTGGAAATGGGCAAGAGTGAGCTTAGGAAGGAAAATCAGAAGGCCATTTCAGTCTAAAAAATATTAATAATAAGTGCAAGTGCTTTAGACCAGGGTCATGGCCATGGAAAAGGAGAGAGAGTAGTACATTTAAATGACGACAGGATTGAGTGATGCACAGAGTAGCCGAGACACACTGTGGCCTCCCCTGGGCGGGGTGTTGGTACTGAAAGAAATGTGGCCCACAAGGTCTCTCCTGTCTTACTGCTTGCTGGCTCCAGTCTAGTGAGAAGTTCGGCTCTCTAGTCTCTCCTCTTGGATCCCTGTTTTCTTCCTATAAATATTCCCTCTTAAAAACAAACAACAAACAAACAAAGAAGCATGGGGTTAGTAAAAAGGGGAACAGATGTACTAATAAGGTAATGAGATGCTGAGTGAGCTGACAAAAGAGTGACAGGGTGAGCACAAAAATTAATTCATGTTCCCAAATGGTCCAAAAGAGAAGAGAAACTTGAGTCATCCCAGAGAAGAAGCAAGTCCTCTGCATTGGGCATGCCTCTGAGACATCCTTTCTTCCTTCACCAACATGTGGGGTGGGGTGGAGGGTGAGGGTGGGATGCCTCTCTTCTCCCAGGCAGACAAGACCAATTCCAGCTGCAAGAGAGAGAGGAGGGGTGGGCAGGGGAGGAAGAGGGGAGGAGGAGGGAGGGGGGATGATGGGCGACCCCTTGCAACCTCTGCCTCATCTTCTCCCCTCTGCTCCCCTCCATGAGGTCTCCCTACTCTTCCGTTTCAGAGCCCCAGACTTGACTTGCAGGGGTGGGGAATTTTCTGGAGCAGCAGCAGCAGCAGCAGCAGCAGCATCAGGGCAACTCACAGAAACTTGGAGCCCTGGGATCCTCACAGACAGAAAAGCTGGACAGACCTGTTCTGAGACTGAACCACAGAATGTCAGAGCTGAGGGGGAGCCCAGATCGCATTTACTCCAGTGCCTCATGGTACAGATGAGAAACCTGAAGCCCAGAGAGGGGAGGGACGTCCTTCAGGGCCACACGGTGAGTGCTGGCCCCGAAGGAGCCTCAGATCCTGCTCTGACCAAAGTCATTCCGATGGAGGGCCCCTGGGTGATGCCCACTCCTGAGAATAACGATCCTGAAAGTGTGCTCACAGCAGCACATTGCAGGTGCTCAGTGGATGTTTGTTGACTGAAAATAATGATTGTAACCTGACCAAAAAAAAAAAAAAGCAAATGTTGGTGCTGGGAGGGGACCCCAAATCCTGAACTCAAAAAGGACATTCATTTCATTCCTCTTTGATGTGGCTGAGTTAGGGCTTGAGATGAAACGAGATGGTGCCACGCTTCCTTTTGTAAAGAGAACACAGCAGGTGGAGGATTGAACAGGTGTGGCCCAGGAGATCGGCCACAGGGGGACGCTGGACTCTTAGCCCTGCCCTGCCGCATCTCACACTGTCTCCCACCCCAGAGCAGGGTGAGCAGCTTAGCCCAGGTGGCCTTGAAGAGGATGGTCGCCACCCGGAGCTGGCCAATCAGCATGCTCCCTCCTCCCTGGCTCGGGGCTGGGCTCGGCACCAGTCGGGTGCCGGGGTCCCTCCCTAGTGTTGGAATCTTGGGAGAAGAAGAGTTCTGTTTCCGTTGGAGAGCCGTGGCCGGAGCCGGCGGCCGTTGGTGTCCATCTGGCTCTCTTAACAGAAAGCGCATCGGAGGCAGAGGGCGGCGGACAAAGCCGGCGGGTCAGGGGAGGTGGCTCCGGCTGGCATCCTTGAGGATCCAGGAACGTTGGTCACAGAAGCTCTCTGCATTTAGACATCTCAGTTACATGCAGTGCTTCCCCTGCTCGGGTTAGTTGCCTTCAGGGTAACCTGGGTTTGCGCGTGGATTCAGCAGTATCTGTTGAGAGCTGGATACTGGCCCAGCCAACGTTAGCACATGGGATCCACCCTGTTAAGGTAGCAACCGATCCTTCCACTTTGAAGAGTAAGAGGGAGGCTCAGGGAAGGGAGATTGGAGGGCTGTAGTGAGGAAGGGAGGCGCCAAACTGCATGCCCATGATCTGCAGCTGCGCTTGGAAGCTGCTTAACGTGGCTTGTCCAAGTGACAGCGGCTAAGGCACCGGGCCCTGCACCCAGTGTGCTGTGGGTCCCTGAGGCATGGAAACTGCCACCGGCCAGGAGACATGCAGAAGCGATTTGCACTGAATGAAGGCATGGGGCTTCTTCCGCTGGCACGGACTTACCTTCCCAGCTGCCCAGCCTAGACTCTTCTTGTTTTGCTGAGCAACACCACTAACCGTGCAGGCAACCAGTCCCCAGTTCTCCGACTAGCAGGTAGAGCTCCCACCGGTGAGGACAAGAGTGTTTGTGTCCCCACCACACCAAGGGACATTTTCCTTGGGGGGGTTTTGGAAAACCATACTCCCTCCCACTTACACACCAAGGTCTTTTTCCAGAATAAGCAAAGAATTTCACCCAGTCTGGAATGGGATGTGTCCATCAAGTCCATTCGATGTCTCCCAGGTCACTTAGCTCATGTACTTTTTTCTACCCACCTGGCCTCCTGATGCTGAGGCCGGGGACTGAGCTGACCGTAAGTCAGCACTTGAAGGCAGGTAAAAGGCAAGATTGGACAGTTGGGACCTCCCACTGGAGGAGAAGAGGCTGCAGAAGTGCCCAGGACCCAGAGGCAGTACTTGGGCCCAAGTGACCCCCTGGTTGCTATAACTACCTGGAGTAATTGGGATTTTTTTTCAAATTGAGCATCCACAGGAAGAAGGCACTATGTTATCTGAGCAACCAACATCATCCTGCCAGAGAGGAGAAAGAGACAAGGTAGCTGAGAGTTCAAAGCCAAGGGAACAGAATGGCAGGAGAAGCAGAACAGGCAAAGGTACGGAGAGAGGAAGGCCCCCTGGGTTTGGGATTGCTGGAGGCTCATTGCTGCAGGAACAACGGACAGGTGGGAAAAGGTGGGCATGGTCTCATATTGCATTTTATGTGTGTAGAGCAATGGGGAGCTACTGAGAGACACCGAACAAGAGAGAGAGAGAGGACACATGGAAAAACACAGATGTGCAAGCTTATATATTAGGAACAGAGCCCTTATAGGCAGTGATGTTTATAACTGACAGGAGACACTATACATGACCTTAATCAATGACCTAGTCCGGCGATTTTCACACTGGGGCACCACAGAACATTTAAAATGTGCAATACCTGCCTATTTAGTTGGGCACCGGCCTTTCCTCCCTGAGGTGGTCAAATTAAAAAAAAGGACAACAGCCAAATATAACAACAGCATCCAGTGTGATGGATGAAAATTGTACTTAGTTTTTTGTCATATTGGCAAAAAAATTGTTTTGGCATGCTGCAGAATTTTAGTAGTTTATGTGTGCCATGAGATGAAAGAGGTTGTACATCACCAACCTCAGTTATTGAATTTGCTATTGGCAGCTCAGCAATTAGACAGCTGCGCTGTTACACCTGTGAAGTGTGCCCCTCATTTCTCCCACCTGCCCTGGGCCAGCCTTCAGCCCCGCCCCCACCCTTCAGGACTCCCTACACTACCCAGCTCTCTGTGCTGTAACTTACACAGGATACATGCACCTCTGATGGGGAGGGGGACGGTGTCCCAGTTTACAGAGAACAGGTTGGCAGTCCATAATAGGGGGGCTGGTGAGTGTGGGGGTGACTTGAGCCCAGAGCCTGTCTCTCCCAACCTGCCATGCCACTTCCTGACCTCAGAGGATGGTGCCCCTCCTAAATCAAAGTAGGTGTTTGATGAACCTGAGCTCCTTCCTGCCACCCCCTCTCCTTTATTTTCTGAGATCAAACCCTCATGTTCCAGCCCCTTCCTAAAAGGGAAAGTCACAACTCCTGCCTTATAGTCAGGAATCAAAGCTGCACTTTGTTGTCTTATTGCAGCCCTCTTGGTCACAATTAACAGGGGCCACAGTCGCAAAAGTTCCCCTCGGGTTCTCTGCAACCCAGGGAGGTGATGTGAGTGTAGGAAGGTAACACAAAGTCTGACTGCCTGCCCTGCAGTCTGGCTCCCAGCCTTTCCCCTAGAGAATCACGTTTCTTGCTGTTGAGAGTGACTGATAATTCTCTCCCCTCTCTTCCATTTAGTTCTGATTAACTCCAAGTACTACATCACCACATGCTTCTCAAACTGGAGGATGCACACCACAATTCTGTGCTGAGAGGATGCAAAATAAGGATACATTTTTCTGATGCACCAAGTTTAATATAAGACTTGGAAGAACAAATGACTTTAATAAGAGCTGCCCCTTCCCACAAACATGGAAGAAAAACCAGCAGGGAAGGTGAGAAGTACCCAACAGAAACTGTCCAGTCTCTTTCATCCAACTTTCAACCAACTCTCAGTCCCAACTTGTATTCTATTCTCAGTTCCACATTCATCCACGTGCAACTGAGTAGTGGACCTGTAGCGAGGGGCCCTCTCCAGTGGTCTCCCCAGGTGGCTTCAGTGGTCCTCCAAGCTCAGCAGGTATTTTTGGTCTTAAGTTTTGAAGGCCACAGAAATGCTGGTCCCCTCCTGATGTGACGCAGAGAACAGGACAGCATCGGCACACCTCCATTGTCCACTGGACCACGTGCCCTTGCCCGGCGGTGCTGGCACCCACTCTGTGCTAATTATGCTCTTATTATGCTCTTCTAGATGCTCTCTGCATCCAGCCTCTGGTCTTTCTCACCTGCACCACATGACCAGGCTCCCTGAAGCTCAGCATCTTTAAATTCTGCATTAAAAATGGAGGGAGCCCGGCCTGACTTCCCTGGAGCCTGTAGTTGTAGCCCTGCCTTGGCCATCCACTATTTACAATGTCTCTGCATTTTACCACTGCCCTGCTTTTCTGTGGATGGCCAAACGCAGAGCTTTTTCAACAAAGCCCAAGAACTTCCTTACGAACCCCTAGCCAACCCCTGCAGGCCCCAGCTAGTTTCCTCTGGAGATCCTCTGCTTCTGCTGCTGCTACCGATGATAATGTCATAGGTGGAGAGGGGTCCCAGGGCTGCCTGGCAGGGCTGGGCTGTGAGTGATGGTTCTTAATTCTGACATGGCCAGGGGACTGGTAGGCTCTTAGGTCTTCTGTCCTGATTCCTGGTCCTGTTTATGTGCTTTGCAGAAGCTATAGAACATTGGTGAACCTCCTGAGCTGGATAGGGGCCATGGCTTTTGGGGTGAGGGGAACAGAAGGGCCCTCCCATGGTGGTGTGGCACTCCACTTTTGGATTCTTGCCACTTGGGAGAGGGTATGAATGAGACCATCATGCTGGGAAACCTTTTGTGTTTTAATATCTCTTGGATCTCATGCCACCATCCCAAAGGTCCACATCTCTTTGTCATTCAGGAGTGTATGTCATCACAGGGCAGCTCACTATAAGGGCAGAGTATTTCTTCTTGCCTTATGTTTAGCCATGGGTCCCCCATAAACTTCCTCTGTCCCTTGGATGAAAAGCAAGGGTTGCAAAAAATGTTTCCCCATTTAAAAGATAGGAAAAATGGCATGGGGTATTTGCTGCTCAGTATCGCCTGCCACTGTGTAGAGAATTGCCGCTAGGCTCCATATTTGCACCGTGGGGCCAGAAAGAGTTCTGGGGCTGCATAAAAGAAGGTACCACAGTTGTGCTCCACTTATTGCCCGAAAACTGAGTGCTGAGTCTAAAGTCCACAATTTTGATGTTCCCATGAGCATCGAAGAGTGTGTTGTTTGGCTCAGGTCCCTGTGGTGACTGGACTGAACAGAAGAAGCCAGCTGATGGAGAATACTTTGGATCTCACTCTGGTCCTGCAGCAGTGGTCCTCCAGGTAATCAAACATGTCTCCTCCCTGAAGGTATCCATGGTGAGGAATCATTTTCTTTTGGTGTCATCACCTTGAAGAACTTGACTATATTCTGGCGACTGAATGCCTCTCTGCATTGGAAGTGCTGCAGGAAAAGCCTCTGGAGGCTGGAAGAGCCTTGCTTATTCATGATTTTGAGAGCCACATCTGTCCCCGTCAGAAAGGATTGGCCCAGCCTCCCCTTGGCTGCTGTCTCCAATGGTGTTCAGGAGGTTGTAATGTCCGACACGGAGTTCCTGATAGCAGAGATGGCTGCAAGGTCATGCCACATGGTGGCTTGCTAACTACACTAGTTGACAAAACTAACGATGCTAATTATGAGTATTAACTATGCTAATATACTATAATGCAGACTTATTAACTATATTAACTTATTAACTATATGCTTATTAACTATGCTAAACATGCTAAACACAATAGCTATAGTAACAGTACTAATGATCCATACTGGCTCTACCAACAATACTAATGGCAAAAACATTGCTAATTAAAATTATTATCTTAAGTTTTTTTCTGAGAAAAACAAAAAAGAATAAAATTAAGTAAATTAAAGTAAGAAAGTGAGAATAAAAGAGAAACCAAAAAATGAGGATGCAAAGAAAGCCACAAAACAAAAAAAAGAAAGAAAGAAAGAAAAAGAAGAGAAAAAACAAAATGCCCCAATTCCCAGTGTGGTTACATTTGGAGATGAGGCCTGTGAGAAGTCACTCAAGGTTAAACAAGGTCAAAGGATAGGGCTCCGATCCAGCGGGACCCACGCCCTTTCAATCAGAAGAGGCACCCAAGCTCACTTCATCTGTCACAGTGAGAAGGCAGTGGTCGCAAGTCAGGACAAGTGTCCACACCAGAAACTGACCCTAGGGGACTTGAATCTGAAACTTGCAGCATCCAGAAGTGTAATAAGATAAACCTCTGTTTAACTCCCAGTGTGTGGCACTTGGTTCTGGTAGCCTGAGCTGACTGGAATAAACACACCCTCTCCGGCCAGCCTGGAATGCTTCAGATAGTAAACACCTCCTGACCGTCAGACACTCAGCAACCCTTCCTTTGATGCAGGGTGGCGAAAGGAGTCACATATTTGACCATCTTCCTGAAACTCAGCCAGCCACACCTCCTGCCCCCATTCATCCCTCTCAGAGCAACCTACCTCTCCCCCACAGCACCAGCCTGAGTGCTTCTTAGATTTCTCCATCCCTGTGTCAGAGGACTCTGCTCATTTCCTTAGGAGCAAAGACATTGCATCAGTGAGCATGACTGCTTTGAAGGCTTCATCATACCTCTGACCACGCTGTGTTCCAGGGTTACAGATGGTATTTGAGCTGTAAGAGACATGCGATGAGTCTTTCACACTAGCATTGTGTGTTAATCATGTGGGTCTGAGTATCATTCCAATTGTGATGCAGGAGGTCTGGAGTGGGGCTAGAGATGCCAATTTCTAATAAATCCCCAGGAGAATTCCCCCAGAGCCCTCCTCTTATTCCTGCTTGCTATTAGTGAACATTCTTGAGTCACATCGGGGCACCTGTGTCTGTGCCCAGGCCCCAGCCTTATCTCCATTTGATTCTCAGTTCTGCTCCATGACCCCTTATGTGTGGCTCTTATGGGTTTTGAGTTGGCTTTTCTATCAGCTGTGGGGTGAAATTATCCCTTCAGATTTAGGAAACCCCACTGCTAGGGGTAGAGGATATCTGACCTTGTTTTTTCCTGCTTGCACTCAATGTCCTCACGACAAAGGTACCTCTTTGTTCCTTTGAAAACCCTGCAGCCTTTTCTAGTCCATGTGGTTTGGGAGAAGTTAACCTTCCATAATACCAGAATCAAAGAGTATAGAACCTAGATCTGGCCAACCTTGGATTCCATCCCCTTTGCTTCAGTACCCAGTTGGAGGATGGATATGTGACCTAAGGCCAGAAAATCCATTCCACGACTTACACTAGAACAATGCAGAAGGGAAGTTCTTTACCTACTGAGGGCTGCCAGGGCCACCACATGCAGCAAACTGACCTGAGAGGGAGGCATGATTCAAAAAAGTACATAAATCAAGGTCCCAGGGCCAAACTAAGTGACAAAGAAATAGCCAGCCTGACAGATGCACAGTTTAAAACACTGGTAAAGATGCTCACAGACTTGACAGATATGCTTGAGTATAGTAAACATATAAGGGAAAACGTGAAGGCTAGGCCAAGTGAAATAAATAAGAATACACACAAAACCAATGATGAAGGGAAGGAAAATGGGGTTCAAATCAATGATTTGGGACATAAAGCAGAAAATAAACAATGAACCAGCACAAAAAATGAAAACAAGAATTGCAAAAATGAGAGGCTTAGAAACCTCTGCAATGACTTCAAATGTGCCAACATCCAAATCATAGAGATGACAGAAGGAGAAGAGGAAGGGCAAGAAATTGAACACTTATGGGAGAAAATAATAAAGGAAAACTTCCCAAATTTGGTGAAGGAAATAGACATACAAGTCTAGGTAGCACAAAGAGTCCCAAATAAGCTAGATCCAAATTGAACCACACCATGACACATCATAATTAAAATGTCAAAGATAAAAGATAAAGAGAATCTTAAAAGCAGCAAGTAGAGTTACCTACAAAGGGGTGCCTATAACACTTATCAGCTGATTTCTCAAAAGAAACTTTGCAGGCAAGAAGGGCCTGGTAAAAAATATTAGAAGTGATGAAAAGGACCTACAACCAAGATTACCCTATCCAGCAAAGCCATCATCTAGAATGAAAGGGAAATAAAGTGCTTCCCAGACTAAGTAAAGCTAAAAGAGTTCATTGTCAACAACCCCGTATTATATGAATTGTTAAAGGGGCTTATTTAAGAAAAAGATCAGGACTATGAACATTAAAATGACAACAAACACAACTATCAACAACAGAATCTGAAAAATGAAAAATAAAAAGGAAAACAAAAACCAAGCAAACAACCAGGATAGGACCAGAAAGATAGACATGGGGCCCATTGGGAGGGTTATCAATTGGGAGGGGGATGGGACCAAAATAGGGAAATGGTTCAGGGATTAGGAAACATATTGGTGAGTACAAGTTAGAGAGGAGGAGTTAGTAATAGAAGAAAGGGTGAAGCCAGAGGACTCACATGCATAACCCATGAACATGAACTAAGGGGGTGGGACTGTAGGAGAGAATGGGGGGCTTGGGTGGAGGGGAGCAAAGGGAAAAGCATTTGGGACAACTGTAACAGCATCATCAATAAAATACACAAAAAGAGCTGAAGGTACAATGTGAGCCCCTGGGTAAAGCCAGACCTGATGCTAACTCGCTCTGGATGGGGTTAGGAGACAGCGAAGCTGTGGTCAAACCCCCAAAGCCAAGGTCCAACTTAGGCACTGATACTTGGTGTGCATGGTTGTATTCAGTAGCAAGTGAGAGAGGGAGAAGACTCCAGAAAGAACCCCCAAGAGTATGCATGCACACACATGCAT
Source organism: Noctilio leporinus (assembly GCA_004026585.1). Lineage (NCBI taxonomy): Eukaryota > Metazoa > Chordata > Mammalia > Chiroptera > Noctilionidae > Noctilio > Noctilio leporinus. The sequence continues at coordinate 53,525 of PVIW01002682.1, read as the reverse complement.
GTGGGCACATGGACTTCAGGCCAGAATAGTCCAGTCGGGGGTGGGGGTGGGGTGGGGGGTGGTGGACCTGGCAGCCAACAGAGAGGAGGGTTTCTCTAATGGGAGGTTCTACCTTATTATTGTCCTTTTCTTAGGATAGGGACTTTGCTTTTAAAACAGGAATCAGGAATAAAAAGACACATTAGGCAGATGTTACAAAGCTGAATGGGCGCATTCAGTTCAGACAGCACTAAGTATGCTCCAGCAGCCTATTTGGGATCTTTAAAAATCCGCAGGCCATTCATCTGTTTTTGAGGAAAACCTCAGAGTTGTCCCTGTCCTGTCCTTATGCAAGTATAGGGCCTTTAACACACCAGCGTCGGAATGCATTGTGAGAGGTTGCCAGGTGAGGTCACACAGCTTGTCTGTCAGTCTCACAAATGGGGGCTTTCTCACTATCACTTCTGCTTAGGGAAATAATCTTTGCTATTCTGTACATCAGGCTTGAAGGTGTCACTGGCAGGCTTCCAGCCAGCTGGCCATATCTCCCCATGTTAGTGAACTGGAAAGCCTGAACTAGTCTCAGAATCTTATCCACACAGAGGCCAACAGAGAAGTCATTTATGGTGATCTGGTGGAGGATGCCTTTATCATCAATGATAAAGAGGCCCTTGGTCCCAGGCAATGGTGAGCTTGGGGTCTGACACTCGGAATGCTCATGGGTCCCAGTCCTTGCTTCTTGGCATGGGTTGACCCATGCCAGGTGACAGAAGTGAGAATCAATAGAAGCGCCAATCATGTGGCAGTTGAGCTTAAATTCTCCTTCCATCACTGAAAGCAAAGGGCTCCAAGTAGCCCACAAAGGTAAAAGCAAGAGGGTAAAAGAAGAACACATGTTTTCCTCTGTGCTCAGAGAGGCTGATGTCTTTGAACTGGCCATCTGGCATGACAGCTGTGGCTTTAAAGTGGGGAGCAGGGTGCCCAATTTTAGCGTTTCCTGAAGACATCTCGCTATCAGCAGCTCTGAGACAGAAATACTGAGACCAGTCAGGAAGATGACTCACACATCAACAATTAACTTTTAATGCAAATAGATTACATGCTTCAATCAAAAGACATATGGAGGCTGAATGGATAACAAAACAAGACATTTACATATGCTGTCTACAAGAGACTCACTTCAGATTAAAAGACACACAGAGACTGAAAGGGTAGGAATGAAAAAAGATATTTCATGAAAAGGAACACAAAAACCTGGGGTAGCAATACTTATACCAGACCAAAAAAAAAAACAGACTTTAAAACAAAGGCTGTATAATGTGAGACAAAGATGGACCCAGCAATCTTACTTCTGGGTATTTATCCAAAGAAACCCAAAACACTAAATCCATATATTTGCGGCAGCATTATTTGCAACAGCCAGGATATGGAAGTAACCTAAGTTTCCATCAATAGAAGAATGGATAAAGAAGTGGCACATATATACAATGGAATATGACTCAGTTGTAAAAAAGAATGAAATCTTACCATCTGAAACAGCATGAATGAACCTAGAAAATACTGTGCTGAGTGAAATAAGTCAGAGGAAGACAAATACTATATGATTTCACTTATATGTGGAACCTACAAAATAAAAACAAAATACAAGCAGAAGAGAAACTCATAGATACAGGGAACATTTTGATGGTGGCCAAATGGGAGGGTGATTGAGGGGATGGGTGAGAAAAATGAAGGGATTTACAACTACAAATTGATAGTTACAAAATAGTGATATAATGTCTAATCATGGGGTTGTACACCTTAAACTAACATAATATTGCATGTCAACTTTAATTAAAAATAAAAACAACTTAAAGTCAAAAAGGAGAAAGATTTGTGGTATACTTTAACTTTTCACTGGAAAAACAACAGCTAAGGGTAATTTATTGGTCAGAGTAATTTTTTAAGCCAAGAATCACAGAAGTATGGGAGAAAGCTTGAATCAGACTCTAGCATTCTTGTAGGCATATGCAAGATAAATAGGAAATAAGAAGACATACTAAGGGAAGGAGGAATCTGATAACATCAAAATTATACTTTCAGGTGAACTGTATAGGTTTAATCTTATGTTAGAGAATGTTATGTAGAGAATGTTAGAGATTGGTTTCCTGCATTGTATAGAGAAGAAAAGTAGCCATTAATTCGGCTGCCTCTGCAGAGAGACAGATTATATTATTCTTCATGGCCCCAATGTAGCCACCAAATCACATATTGAGCAGCATGACATTAATAAGGAAAGAAATGAGGCTTAGAAATGAAATACATTTATAAGACTTTTCTCAAGAAGTAGTCAAGCTAGGAGGTAAAGAGACTATTACTAGGGTGATCAAAAGTTTCCTTATATATTACCAATAAAAAGTTTTTATTAAATGTCTCCTTGTGAGTCATAAAGTGGTGACTCTTACATAGACACTGATAAACAAGATATGAATTTAATTTAGAATCACAGTAGTCACTGAATGCTTTTATTTGACTAGCAGTTACTTTAGAGGTCTCCGTGGAATTCTAAGAGTATACAGTAAAACTTATTTTTTAATAATATTCACATTTTATTGATTTAGCTATGGCAGTTCAGTTCCTGAAATTAAATTGAAGTAACAATATGAGATTTTTTTCCCTTAGAACTTGGTTTGATGAGATTTTTTCCCCTTAGAACTTGGTTTGATATTTTTAGTGAAGTTTGCAAAATAGGAATAGAATTTTAAGGAAATTAAAGCTTTTGAATGTTCAATTACAAAGGTTTTATCCTGTCAACCTATCTGGAAACATAAGCAAGAAAAATATACATTTATTTCCCTTAATTCTTTGAGTTAACTCCCTGTACTTTGCTCCCTTTAAAGGACAGATGGGATCTGATATTACGTTGTACTTTTAGGGAGATAAAAGTTCACCCTCAATCTTCATTTCTTACATTCAGTGGGTGTGGTGAGAGTTGAAATGGATTACAGGATGAAATCAAACCAGGGATGAGAAAGAATGTCTTGCTACTCAACTAATGATTTGCTGTCTATTTTGGGCCTGAATAGAATAATAGAAACTGTCTTTGTGTAGATGAGGCAGGATTTGTGTCTCAATTCCTTCTCTATACAATGTAGGAAATTAAACACTCAGATTATTAATGTCCTCTTTGATAGAACTGAAATCTACACAGTTTGTTAGTTTACAATCTGGACGTATCAGATTCAAAGTTCTTTACGTCAAACTAGGTAGAATCTAGACAAAAGTAGAAAATATCTCTGGAATTATATCTGGGGCATAAAGTGCATGGAAGGTAAAATACTCACCAAGGCAAGATCCATTTCTAAGACAAATAGAAAGCATCTGTGGTCTTGATAATTTCTTTGACAAGATACCCGGCTTATGTTTCCTCTTGGTGAGCTATACTTACGTCTTTAGATTCTTTAGCATAGGCTTTTAAAATTACAAATGTTTTGTAGCTGATCTCAGTAGAAGGAAATTGATCTCAATATAACTCTCCTTAAAATTGTCATAGCTTAATGGTGAAGAAACAATGAATCAAAATCAATCCGATGGGTAAGTAAGTACTACTTCAGTGAAGAATGAAGTGCAAAGATTGCTCTTCAGCAAACTGACCACTTGATCAACCAATGCCCTGAGGGTATACTCTTATACTTTACAGGTAATGCCAGTGTTTCATATAATCCGTCAGAACATTCTGTAAGTTACTTCAAAATACCTCCAGAAACCAATCGCTTCCTATGGCCTTTGCTGCTACCAGGCCACCATCAATCCTCTTTCTTGTATTGCTGTAACAGCTTCCTATTCTCTGCTCCCCTCCTTTTCTCCCTCATAGTCTCTTCCCAACACAAGCATGAGATGAGTGATTCTAAATATAAGCAGACAACGTCACATCTTAACCCTTGTAGTGGCTCCTATTTCACTCACAGAAGGAAAGCAAAGTCCTTACAATGACTGACTTAGTTTGGGTTCTCTACACACAGGGTGGGAGGTGAAGATTCTTGTAAAAGTAATCTGGTGAAGGTGACATCCCAGATGCAGTCTGGGGCGGGGGAAGAGGGCGGAGGCAGGGTAGAGAAAGGGGAGGAGTGGAGAAAAGAATGTCTTCTTGGGAACACATGCCCTCCCTGGTCCCCAACAATAGGACTCTGGTGCTCACGTGGACCGCAGCTCCTCCCCCAGGAGGCAGGCAGACCAGTTTTTTAAACCCTTCTGTCAACACCTTGCACATTGACTGTGTGCAAGGGGGCTAAGTCTCAGGTCCTGAGGCTCCTGTCAGCTGAGCACTCTTAGCTGCTGGGGAGCAGTGCACATGCCAGTATTGGGAATTGGGGCAGCTCCACATTAGCCACATTAATGCCAATGCTGGTTCTTAACTCACAGCCAAGGCCTTTGCAGCTCATTCCCTCCCCTGCAAGTTGCTCAGATGTCTTCTCAATGTCACGGGACCTTCTTCACAGTGCAGCCTGTGCCTCCACCTGCGTGCGTTACTTTTGTCATGCTGTTACTCACCTAACAAGTACGGCTTAATGTTTTATATTTGTATTATTTGCATATGCTTATTACTTACAGTTTATTGTCTGCCTCCCTCCCAATGCATCACACACACACACCCTGGAATGTGAACTCCACAAAGGCTTCCCCAATCTTTGTACTTCATTGGCAGATCTCAGGGGCCTGCAGAAGCACCAAAGTACTTGGAACCTTGAGACTGCTCAATGAATATTTGTTATGGAAATGAATAAATAAGATTCTGGAAAAGTTGATAGGATTTTATAGCACTACAATTCCCACTTTTATCTAAAGAATAAACATATAAATATATATATATATATCTTTCTGTCTAAGCCAACTAGCTGCTTAGAGGAATATATATAAATTAGATTCATGGCTCATAGAAGGAAGGTTCTAGAATTGAATAAAATTGAGTAAGGTAGGTTATATCAAACTGATTCCTTATGTTTTTCTGACAAAATAATAATTTGACTATTTCCAGAAAGAAAGGGCAATTTGGCTTTTACTTATACTTCAGACGCTGATTCTGTGAGATAAATTCTTTTATCCTTCAGTTATTACATCTTACATATCATGCTGAAGAGCTATACTATGCTCTTACAACTCAGATTAAAACCAAAATTTCGCTCAAGCAAGAAGACTTTCATCAATACATATTTGCTGAACATGATATAAATAGCAGGATTGTTCTAGGTCCCATGGATGCAATAGAACAAGACAGATAATGTCCTTAAGTCATGGCGTTTACAGTCTAATGAGAGAGACAATATCTCAAACAATATGCAAGTATGAAAAGTATTAGGCAATGATTTATGAAGGAAGAGATATGATAGATGTATTAATAGTTATTAGGTAGTTAAATTGGATATTAAAGAATGACTTTTTCCTGGGATTTTATTTAAACTTAAGGCATTATAATAAAAAATTGGCCAGGCTAAAAACATTCTGTGAGAAGGAAGAGGTAGTATAAGGATGTAAAAAAATGAAAACAACAACAGAACTATTGTTTCTAGAAAACAGAGAAAAGCAGTATTATGTAGGAACAGAAATGTAGAGAGTGATTACAGATCATTCTAAGAATTTTCTGTAAGGGAATAGAGAAAAGAAGTTGGTTGCTGGAGGGGAATTGAAAGTCAACCCTCCACCCCCATTTTAGTATGTTTATACATGGATGGGGATGGTCCAGGGGAGAGGAAGGAACTGATAATATGTGAGAGCAGAAATAATTTGGAGAATGAAGTCTTCAGATGTGATTTGCAGAGATGTTGACTTTGTGTTGACTTTGATAAGAAAAAGCACCAAACGTTCACAGGAGGATAAGCCCATGAATTAGCAAATGTAGCTATGGAAATATGAGGTGGTGAGCTGAGTGGGAGGGCAGGAAGCTGTTGTCAGAGTTTTGAGAAGAAAAAAAAATGTGTAAAATGGCTATTTAGATTGTAGAGAAGGGGACAATTATAGAAATGTCATAAAAAGAACTTTACACTGTTGAAAGTGTAAATAATACAGCTATTTATGGATAGCAATTTGGCAGCAATAAATGAAACAGAGGCTGTGATATATGCGATTTATGAGCTATTACATTCCTGGCAATATACTCCAAAGAATCTTCTACAGAAACAAAGAAAATAGGTAAGAATCTGCACTTCCACACTGTTTCCACATTAGAAATACAGCCATCAATTAGGTAATGGGTAGATTACATGTCAAAAATGCAAGCAACAGCCGAAAGAATGAACACATTCTACGTGTATTACTAAGCTAAATATCTAAAACATAACTTTGAATCCAAATAGGAGGAAGCAGAATGAGAAGAATAATACAACTCAATTTCTGTAAGTCAAGTTAAAAACACAAAAAACAGCCCTGCTTATTGTTCTTTGATACACAAGTGTACAAGTTGGCCTATCTGGTGGGAAAAGAAGAATGAGGTCAGCTTAGGAGATAGAGACTAATATTGAAAATAAAATAAAAATAAGAAGCTCTGGCTGGTGGTATAATGGATAAGGCACCAGCCTGAGAACCCAAAGGTCACTGGTTCAATTCCCAAGGGCACATAACCAGGTTGCAAATCAGGTCTCCAACCAGGTCTGTAGCTGGAGGCAGGTGAACGGCAACTATACATTGATTTCTCTCTCCCATCCCCTCTCTCTGAAAATAATGAATAAAATCTTTAAAAAAGAAAGAGATAGCATAAATCAATAATAACAGTTTATAGTAGTTATGATTGATTTATTGCACATCCAAGGCCCCTAAACAACAATGGCAATGATAAAATACTTTAGTGTACATATTATTTATAAGATCAAATGTATAAACAATCTACTGGCTATTTCAAGGAAGGGATATTTTGCAAGTGTTCTGGCTAGCAAGGAAGAATGAACAGAAATTACCTCAACAGTATCCATTATTAATTTATAATGTGTGAGGAGTTATCGACAATATATTTATTTGGTATGTCATGTTTATTGTCCTATTGCAGTCAATGTAAGCATTCATAAGGGCTTCTTCTTAAGCTTCATTCTGACTTCTACTCTTGTTTAGAGTTTCTATCATGAAGTTTGAGTATCTCAACAGAGACATCTATGGACATTTCAAGAAAGCTAATCTCCCAGGTTAGGGAAGTATAATTGTATAATAACGTCCTCCCAGTGACCTTTGCCTTGTCCTTTATTGTGTTCAGTGCAGCATTTCTCAAGGATTTCTATAGACATTTTGGGTTGGATAACTTGTGTGTGTATGTTGGGAGGGAGAAGGACCTATCCTGTGCATTTTAGTATGTTTAGCAGGACCTTGGTCAGTACTCACTAATGCCCATAGCACTGTTCTCCTAGCTGTTAAACTAAAATACCTCCAGATGCTGCCAAGCACCTTCTGAGAGTTTAGCAGAAATCTAAACCAAAGGCTGAGTCATTCCTGAGAAGTTATCAGATTCTTTTTTGTAAATAAAAATCCATCATAGAGGGCCTACTCTCTACAGGTACTCAGTGCACACCTGATTCTGTACATGGATAAGAGTGTACAAAAACCAGAACTACATGTGCAGAGTGTCTGAAAAACATGCTCCAAAAATATACTTCAATATTTAGATTTTTAGGTTAAATTACACATAATTCTGATAATTCAATCGATCTGCTATTATGTTTTTTGTTTCCCTTACTAGAACTTATGCTTCCTGAGGGTTCATTGATATACAGGCCTATCTGAAAAAGGATCAGCCATTGTTAATGTAATAAGAACAGTTTGCACTAGATCAATGTAACCTGCAGCCAATGGCAGTGGACTATAATGTGCATGTGTGAACAATGATGATTTCACTGTACTAGTCAGTGGGGGCGGTAGATGCTGTTGAGTGAGCACATGTACTGTGTTGCCATCGCATTCAGAATGACTGAGCAAGTAGTGCAATGAGTCTACGTCAGATTTTGCTTTAAGCTTGAACATTCCTCTGCAGAAACTATATTATTCAGAAGGCTGCAGCTATGGGCAAGTGGTCATTGGCCCCTTCATCATGAGAACATGCCTGCTCACATATTACATCTTGTGCAGTTTTTTTGCAAAACATCAAATCACCCATGTGACTTAGCTTCCCTATAGCCCAGATTTGGTGTTCTCTGACTTCCAGCTTTTCCCAAAAATAAAATCACATTTTAAGGGGAAGAGATTTCAAACAAGCAATGAGATTCAGGAAAATATGATGGGCCAGCTGATGGTGATTGGGAGAACTGTGTGAGGTCCCAAGGTGCCTACTTTGAAGGAGACTGAGGCATCATTGTCCTTTGTACAAAGTTTCTTATATCTTATATTTTCTTCAATCAATGCCTCTCTTTTTCATATTACATGCTGGATACCTTCTGGACATATTTCATATATCCCTTGTCCTTAATACATTGTCAAACAATGGGTATTCTATAAATATTGATCATAAACATGAATGAATGAATGAATGAATGCACATACAATTATACATGTGGCTAAATACAAATATAAGAAATCACTTAACAGCAAAAAACAACTTAGAAATAGTTCATACCTCCTCAAAAGATTCATTATATGATGTTAGTCACCTCATGCATCTCTTGGTCAATCTAACACTTTTAGTATAAACATTGGAATGAGATATTCCAAAGTCTGAATCCCTGAAGCATCACATACCAGCTGTATGATCTGGTTTGTAAATGAATATAATACTTCAGTGTATTGTTGTAAAGATTGAATATAACATCATGTACAAAGAATCTATCATGGTGTCTGCTCAGATTTGGCATTCAATACATATGAACTGCTTTGTGTTTTTTTCTACTTACCCCTTACTACTGATTAAACTTCTTATGATTTTCCTCCATTTTTTTTGTGTATTATATTTTCCTGCAGCTTGGATAATATTTTTCAGATAAAAATTTATTCAAGTAAAGTAGGAGTTCAAAGTCTCAACTCTATTTGCCCATTTCATTTCTCAAGGTAAAAATAAATTTCTATTAATGACACATATATTTAATTGTATTCTGTATTTGATTTACAGAACATTATGATTTCCTTATTATAAGAATTTATGACCTCCTCCTATAACCATATTTCTTAAGGTATTTAGCACTGAATTTCATTTCCATTCATCTTTACAGATAGAAAGGATAATTACAAGCAAATGCACAATTGTTAAAATATATCATTAAAAGCATTTATACTGGCCTGCTAACCCAAAGGTCGCTGGTTCGATTCCCAGTCAGGGTACATAACCAGATTGCAAGCCAGGTCTCCAGCCAGGTCCGTAGCTGGAAGCAGATGAAAAAAGGCAACCATACATTGATGTCTCTCTCCCTCTCTGCCTCTCTCTCTTCCCCTCTCTCTAAAAATAATAAGATAAAAATTTTTTAAAAGAGCATTTACACATTTTCCATTTAAGTTAAATTATACACTAGACATAGTAGCTTAAAAACTTGTCTTTTCCACTAAACATGTTTTCTTCTAAAAAAGCTTACCTGGTAGATTGCACAATGACATCCTGTTATCTCAGAAGATTACACATATTGTGCACAGACCAAATTATGTCTGTTTAGAATTTTATTTTAAAAGGGAACATTTATTTAACACAACTGATTTACAAGAGTGTTTCATTAGATTTTTGGTTCCAAAATCAATTGCATTCTTCCTTTGATTCCAGATTCTAATTTATAAGCAGGTTCAACATCTGCTCCTACAAAAATACCTCCCTTTCACAACAAGAAATAGCAGGAAAATAGAAAAATTCACTTTAGTAAGTAAGAGACCTTATCAAAATTGATTTGAAAACATAAACCATAATACAAAAGAATAAAACAAGAGTCATTACCAAGAGTTAAAAGAGTATTTCCTTGAAAACAAACAAAAAAAAAAACTCCAGAAACCCACTTAATTCTACATGGTTTGTCATGCTCTCCAATGCTGGGAGCCAGTTCAAAGCTGTTTTATGTGCTCTAACTGTGCACACGTTGGAGACAGATGTAACAGGAAAGGAGGAGGAGTCCTTAACAGGCAGTGGTATAACCAAGTTAACCAAGATGCATGCACACACTCCAACACAATATGTCCAGCTTAGAAAAATCAAAAGTGCCATTCTTCCCCTCCCTGACCTTTTCCCATCTCTATCAACTTTCCGTATTTTTCTTTTCCTTCCCTTATTCCCCTACTTAGGCTTATGTTGTCATCATTCAAATCCCCCGCCCCATGACCTCTGAGAAGGTGCTTTGTGAGAAGATATCTTCAGGTTCCTCTTTCTCCATGAAGACTCAGAGTGTCACCTTGCTTTACTCATTCATGAATTGGGCACCTCTGGGTACATTCCAAATGGCAGATCCTGGCGGAGCAAAGATGAATGCACTAAGGTTAGCTTCGTAGCAGTTCAGCCACTTTCTCAATGTCACCCAGCTCATAAGTGGAAGAGATGAATGAATCCAAATTTCTAACCCCATGCTACAAACCTTTCTGTGGCACAGACCAACTGATCTATTGCATGCAAAGAGGCCTGGTAGCACAGTGTGGCTGCTGTGCAACAGATCATTAGATTTGCAATCTAACATGCCCTGCTTCAGCCATAGGGTACGCGGTTGCCGCAATTCTTTCCATCAGAGACAGAAAGTAGCAGGACCTTCTTCAATACCAAATCTTAGAAGCAGATCTTCTTATATCTTTTGTCTCCTCCTCCCACTGAAAAGCTTTACCCATCTGACTTTTGCCATCTCCTCCTATCCTACCTGCCACGCACAGCATTCAGATGATCTTCAAACACTTTGCATCAGGTGAGCAAATTTCAATAGTGCTTCTTTATAAATGCAATATTATATCAACTTCTGGTTCTAATTTTAGATTCTCAAAATTTTGTTTTGTACCAGAGATTAAAAAATGGAAATGAATTCACTTGTAAACTGAGATATAAAATTTTGGTCTCCAATGATTTTTAAGAAGGAGACAGCCTTCATTACTAAATTTAGTCCTTTCTTATTAGGGGAAATGGTTAGGATTCTCGAACTACTTTAGGAAAATTCCCCTATGACATGCTATAGAAACCTCTAAAAGCATCACCAGAGCCTATGAACTAACTCCCCAAACTCTCACAAACCTCTTGAAACTGCCTTCAATATGAAATGTGTGGCTATCACTTTGCGTTACTTTGACAATCTCAGTTTTCAAGAGAGTTTGGTGTAGTTTGGTTTAATCAGAAGCAGCTATTGAACTTTCTGACAGCCTGCTAAGTGCTTTGGCCAAAGTCCAGTTTTAGCTTTTATTTGTTTTCTTGATCTTAAGAACTGTGCATGTTGGCATTTAAGCAAAGATTTGGAAAGAAAATAAAAGACAGCACAGCCAAAGGATTTCATGATATAGTTTTATTTTCCACTTGATATTTATGATCAGAAATATATAAAAACTTACTTTAAAAAATGAAAAAGAAGCCAAAAAATACAGAAACACATAAAAAGAAAAGGAAAAATTCCTTTATATCATATAATTGAGGCAATCTCCTTCAAACCTTGGATAAATGTCTTTTTAGACCTCTATATGTTTCATCAAAATGGGAGAAAATAAACAGAAATAATAAAAGTAATTAAAATATACTGGCTAGGTAAGGCTATATTAGAAATTCATATTCTAGCAGTTATCAAAAAAAAAAAAGAAAAGCTAGAAGTCTGATTTAATTACACTAAATGGACCTGAGGGGACTGCCAAGTTTCCCTAGAGTTGGAGATGCTAGTAGGTGAAAGACATATATTCCACGCTGAAGAATTCTTGACTCATTCCTCACCTAATTCTCCAATACTGTGTCTATGGATACCAGTTTTACTCTTCAAATCCCTTGATATGAATGATCTTGTCTATCTCCCTGGTTTCCCATGTATGACATAAGCCTCGAGGAAACTTACTGACTAGTAGAAAGGAATAAAATATTTATAAGAAACCCACTATAAGGCAAAAACCAGACAGTGCTATAAGAGAGATAAAACAAAGTTAACTGTATGTTCCAGGGCAAAAGAGAACACTGAATCTTTTCTAAGTGAATAGAGAAAGAGTATAGGAATGGTTGATGCAAGAAGTGCCTTTGAAGCATGGGCAGGATGGAGCCAGGTGACAAAGGAGGAAATGATACTAAGTAGAGAAATAGGAAAAAGACAAAGGGAGAAAACCTGCAAAGAATGTTCAGGGAACTTTTTTCTTTTCCTGGGACACAGATCACATATAAGCCACTGCTAGGAAATAAGAACAGAGACGTATAGGAGTAATATTGTAAAGCACTTTAAAATCTAAACTAAAAAAAAAAAAAAAAAAAAATCTCTCATTACATTTGGTGGGAAATATGAGGACTCAGAATATTTCTGAAGAATGTGTAACAGGGTAAGGGTTGTACTTTAGGAAAATGACATAGCAACACCCTCAAGCATCTAAAATAGGAATCCCAGAAGAGTTGTATTCTAGATATGTAGCCATGAAATTTGGAAACAATTGGTTGAATATGAAGGGGTGGGTGATAGGGAAAATCTAAACTTTTAAGCCTTGGCAATTGGATGATAAAGTAAAGACCCTTTTTTGGGTACAGTGGAAGACTGAGTTTTATTGAGTTCATGGTGCCCATAAACAACCTATACAGAATTCTAATATTTAGAATCATCAATATAGTTAATTCCTCCAGAATGGATGAGCTCTCTGAAGCAGTGAATGCATAAACAGATAAAAGACAATATGGGCAGAATCTCATACAAAATAGATGACAGAGAAAGCCACATCAAGGCTGTAAAGCTATGTGATCCATTCAATAGCCACTAGTCCAGGTGGCTTTTAACACTTGGAATGTGACTAGTCCAGACCATGTTGTGTTATAAAACACATACTAGGTTTCCAAAAATTAGAATGAAAAAAATGGCTTTCAGGGGAAGGGGCCTATCTCCTTTGTCTCCCCTTCTTTGTTATATGGTGAGTGAGACAGAGAGTGAGAGAGACAGTGAGACAAAGGGAGAAAGGAAGGGAGGAAAGAAGGAAACCTTTTAACCACCCGTATTTATTTACTTGAATGATGAGATGTTGGTGAAAGGGAAACAACGTTATCTGAATAGAAGGGATAAATTTGCTTTCAATGTTTTATTCTGTTCTGAGAGCCACTTCCCTGTAGCCTTGGTGACCCAAGTTTGAAAAGATGCCCCCAGTTGAAGGTGATTTGAAAGGAGGGAGCCAGTGGCACAATTATGTGATTTCCCACTAGACTGTTGATTTTCTGTCAGTCCCCCCACCTCACTGGCTGAAAACAACCTGAAAGCAGATGGAAAGAGAGTCTTCTTGATGTGATTTTTCAGGCTATCCTCCAAGGGTCAAGTGGAGAGTGGATTTGGAAAGTCAGTCACAAATTTCCAGCAGAAGTCCTTCAAGCTGTCAATATTATTCTTTTCAGTCCATCTGGAGGTACTTTTTCCTGAGGAATGCTCATCATCTTGTCACCATCATTCAAGTAGTGAAAAAAAATTAAGCACCTAGACAGTGTCCTAGGCACTGCGAGTACAACCATAAGCAAAACAGACTAGGTTTCCATCCTGAGTGAGCAGATAGTTTAAGGAAGAGAAACATCCCATAGCCCCTATAAACCCCCTTTGTAGAGAGAAAACCATGGGCTTTAGAATCATATCAAAGTATTGTTTGGAGGCTAACCTGTTTTCATGGATCCTCAGACTCATCGATTAACAGAAAATTATGACACTTAATTTTTGGTGTGAATGTGTAATTTTTTTCTTGTTTTCTTGATTGTCTTTTATTTTCCAAAAGAAACCTTGAAGTTAAGTACATATCTTCAAATTTCCAATTTAAGACACGTCCTTAAGCAATGTTTTATTGTCTTTAGTTTTCAGAGCTTTGATTTTAGTATATGTGGGTATGGATATGAATTTATTCTAATTGTTTTTTTCAGCTTCTTGAATATATATATATATATATATATATATATATATATATATATATCCAAATCTGGGAATTTTTCAGCCATTATTTTTCTGAATTTATTTTTTATCCCCACATTTTCTTTTCTTCTAGGACTCAGATGAATGGAAGTTAGATCTTTTGTTATTCTATACCTTGTTAAAGGTATAGAGCACATTTAATGTAAGGACTGGCACATGTAACTAACTATGACTTTAGAAATGGAAGTCCTCAGATATTATAAAGATCTTGTCAATAGGTTTATATTCCACACACAACCCTCTTTTAGGCAGCTCCTGCTCATGTCCTCAACAACAACATAATACAAGTAATTTTAATCACCCGACATAAGTTTGGTTGTATGTATGTTTTTACCCCCAAAGAATATGCAGATACTTCCTGTTATTATAGTAACTGTAAAATAGGAATCTTTCCTATTCTGATATTTTAAATAAGAGACTTATGGCTGCTTTATATATCTTCTTTAAAATACTCTCTCAGATGTAAGAGCCACAATTCTCTTACATCTCTCAGATGTAAGGTCTGCAATCCTCTTTGTTTTCATTGATCTTCCAGATATGCGCAGAGGGTTCCTTCTCACTAAATTTAGTCCTAATGGAATTTCTGACAAATGAAATCAAATTTTCAAAACACTTTCAGAAGCTTTCAGAAGTGCCAGTGAGAAGTTACCTACTGAGTTGCAATACCTACTGAGTTGATTCCTGCACATCCCTTTGTACCAAAGCACTCATTCCTCCTTCTGTATGAAATGGAGCTTGTGTTTTTACCTTCCCTAGGTATCTATGAAACAGATAATAGCTGTTGTAGGTGTGTGCATTTGTTGTGAACTGTGGGCTCACAAGACTCAGGGTATGTTTGCTGAATACCTGTGGAAGTAGGTCAGCACACTGAAAGAAAAGAAAATTGCAGCTCCAATTTCCATCATTTGTTATTTCCCCATTCATTCATTCAACACTTATTTTCTCACTGACTGTGCAAAGCATTAAGTGAAAGGAAGCGTCATAGGGCCTGGTATCTCCTCTTCTCTTCAGAAGCTCTTGTTTCGCTAGGGCCACTATTGATAAACAAACCTTCAATTAGGTGATAGTTCAAGAGCTATTGCAAAGAAGCTACTGTTGCTAAAAATGTTAAGGTTTGTATACATGGTGATATGACCTGAAACTGGCAATCAACTTCAGAGATTGAGAAAATGAGGCTCCAAATGGTCAGGTTCATTGCTTCCTTGGACGTCAGAATATTCATCTTGCAAATCACTTCTAAAATTGTTTGCATTACATATGCAGAAATAAATGATCGGGAAGCTATCTCCAATCACGAATAATTTCTTTCTTATCCATATGCATTGTGTCATGTGACTATACCGTGTATTTTTGCATTATACTCTCAGTATTTTATTTTGCCCTGAGGCTATGGGCAGGCGATAACCTATTTTCTTTCATTTCCTGCATATCTTAAATTCAATATCTTTTGCACAAATCCCACTACCTAACCTTTCCTTCGCAGGAATGTATGAGAACAGATTGCTTCATTCTCTTACTCGATAGTGCCAGCTGTCAACCAGCAATGGTGTTTTACAGATTCGGCAAACAGAGAGGTAACGTAGCAAGGACAATTTGCTTCTATTAATCACATAAGGCAAGTTTTCTGTCCATATCACAGCCAGACTGATATTCGAACATGGATGGAACTAGAAAGTATTATGCTTAGTGAAATAAGCCAGTCAGTGAAGGATAAATACCATATGATCTCACCCATTCCAGGCAATAATAAGCAAAACAAATAAGCAAAACAGAACCAGGTACATGAATACAATGAATAGACCTTCAGTGGGAAGAGAGGAGGGGGGAGTGGGGAGGGGGAAATGGGGAGGAGGAGGCAAAGGAGGGGAGCACTTTAGTCAAGGAACTAGTATGGAAGAACCATGGACATGGACATGGACAACAAGTGGGATTGACTTTAGGAGGGAGTGGGTGGGTGGCGAAGGGGACAGAGGGAAGGAAAAAGGGGATGGATGTAATAAAACAACAATAAAAATTAAATTAAAAAGAAAAAGGCAAATTTTAACTTACTACTTCCCAGATTAGTGTCTGTCTATAGTGTCCAATTACTACTGGGATAAAATCCAAATTTCTTAACATGGTCAAAGTGGGCGATGAGGTATGGTCCTGTCACCTCTCCAACTTCAAGTTCCTCTATCTCCCTCCTACCCCTTCTCCAGGGCCTAGCACTCCCACCATTCTTTATACTTTTAGACCAGTAATTTTTAACTGGTGTGCCACAGAATTTTTAAAACACACAACACCTGACTATTTAGTCAGGGGCATTGACCTTTCTCCCCTTAGATTGTCACATTTTCAAAAATGACAACAACCAACCCAATGAATCAAAATTATAACTATGTTTTTGTCAGAGTGGCAAAAAATCTAACACATTTTTTTTGGTATGCTGAAGAATTTTGGTAATTAGTTTATGTGGACCTTGAGATTTTGGAGCTGCAGCTCCCTGATGGTATAAATCCAGTCCATCCTGCGCACATTAGTGTAAGCTTTGTACCCTCTCACCCTTAACGTAGGAGCAATTCTCAGTGTTTTAACTGCTTAATTTCACTTGCTTTTCGCTTCCTGTGCTCCTCTCAGAGGTGACAGCGAGGAGCAGTGTGGCCATTAGGGAGGCATCATGGCACTCGAGAATACCTGTGCCCTTTGCCCTGCCTCTTTAGGAGAGGAAAATGAAAACAGCTTGAAGAGAAGAACAATAAACCAGGGGACAATTTAGAAGGTCAGGAAGAGTGTGAGCAGCACGTTGTTGATGAAGGAACAGATAATTACCTCATCAGCGTTCCTGAACTTGGGGCAAGGTAGTCAATCGTAAATGATGGAAGGCACAAATGGAAACTTTTATAGAGACTTCTCCTACCCAATCATAGGTCTGCCTCAGGAGCACAGAAAGAAACCAAAAACCAAAAGCCAAAGTCTGGTTGTCAACGAATCCATGGAATAGAATAGAATTCCAAGGCATTAGGGTTTTTCCCCCCAATTAATTTTAATTTTATTGTTATTCTAGTGTAATTGTCCACCCTCCCTTACTCTCCCCTGCCCTGCCACGTTAGTCTTCCACCAAAAACATTTATATCAATCTATTTCCTGATGCTTACTTCCTGAATAGCTTCTTTTATGTTCTCTATCCTACATTTTCTTCTTCAAGGCCAAAATCAGCCTGGTAATCTCCACAGACTATGTGTTAGGCTGTATGCTCACTCTCTCTAAAACAAAATGCATTTGTCTATTTTGAATGGTTTTCTAATGTTTCCATATACTTTTTACTCAGACACACACGCACACATATATATATATACATATGTATGTTTATTTTATTTATTTATATATATTTATTTTATTTATTTTTCTTTCTTTCTTTCTAATGTGTGATAGTTAAATGGAGTGTCTATTTCCTTTTCTCATGCTTCCACCTTGCTGCATCATCCAGAATCAGCCACAAGATGTCAGTCTTGCAACTCAAATAAATCTTTAGCCCTCTCCCAAAAACAGTTCAGCTTACTTCAATTTCCCCCTGATTGGCGATGTGAAGTACCTTTTCATAGACCTCTTGTCCATTTTAATATCTTTTCTGAAGAAATATGTATCAGATCCTTTGCCCATTTTAAAATCAGATCTTTTTTTATTTTTTATTTTATTTTTTAAAAAAGATTTTATTTATTATTTTCAGAGAGAAGGGAAGGGAGAGAGGCAGAGAGGGAGAGAGACATCAATGTAGGTTGCCTTTCACCTGCCTTCAGCTGGAGACCTGGCTTGCAAACTGGTATGTGCGCTGACTGGGAATCGAACCAGTGACCTTTGGATTCGCAGGCTGGCACCTTATCCACCGTGCCACTAGCCAGGGCTCAGATCTTTTTTTTTTTTTTTTAACTATTGAGTCATAGAAGTTTCTCATATATTTGGGAGATTCTTATTAAACACATGCTTTGCAAATATCGTCAGGGAACAGCCAATGAAAATCTGTTGGAGGAAGTCATCAAAAAGACATGACTGCCAGCTGAGCCACAAGATGGACCAGGCAATTGGAGGATCCCGATTGCCACTTGTCCTTAGCTGGGACACAGAAATGGGGTGTAGAGACTATCTGAACTGCTTATGTCACTGAACCTACTTATAGCTTCCTGTGTACCTGAATGAACCCAGTTAATGTCTCTATAGTAACTTTTAAGATTCTGGCCCATGAATGCCTTAAACTACTTGTCTTGCAGCCACCCAGGAAAACCTTTTAAGTAAGTTCCCTTGTTCATTAAAACTGCCACCTACAAAAAGGGGGAAAAATTTAAGTCAACTTCAGATGCAACGGCTTAGACGTTTGAAACCCCCTAAACTTTTATACAATAAGCATAGAAGCATATGCATGGAGATATCCTTCATGAAAGTTAAATCCATCTGAGATGTAATTGTGCAGTTACTACTCATAGGCCCTTTGCCAAATAGCTGAAACCAAACCAGTGTTGAAACTAAAGAATCACGGAACTATGGAACTAAAACGTCTTTAGGGTCCCTTGGGGTAACTTTCTACACTTTCTATGAATTTATCTCCACACGAGAATGGAATGTGGCTTCTTAACAAACGTGTTCTCTTAGTCATGCATTCCTGTATTCACCAATATGTTATTGAACATGATCTGTGTGCTTGACAATGGAATAAGTGCTAGGATACAAAAGTGGAAAGGTGAAATACACACAATCCTTGTCCACTCTATGGGTTGTGTTATACCCCCCAACCCCGACAAAGGTATGTTGAAGTCCCAGGATCTCTCAGAATGTGAACTTGTTCGAAAATAGGGTCTTTGCAGGTGTAACTAACTGAAATGAGGTCATACTAGAATAGGGTGTGCCCTTAATGCAATATAACTGGTGTCCTTATGAAAGGAGGAGAGAGACACAGGGAAAAGATGGTCATGGGATGACAGAAACGTAGATTGGAATAATGCATCTCCAAGCCAAGAAATGCTAAAGATTTTGGACAAACCCCAGAAGCTACAAGTGGTGAGAGAGGATTTTTCCCTACAGGTTTCAAAGAGATAGCGGCCCTGCTGACACCTGATTTTAGATTTCTAGACTCTAGAACTGTGAGAGAATAAATTTCTATCATTTTATGCCACCCGGTTTGTGGTACTTTGTTACAATAGCCCCAGAAAACTCCTACGCCCACAAAAGGACTCTACAATACAAAAAGGGAGACCTACCACAGTGGGATGAGTAGTGTTATAGTGGAGATAGGTTGTGTGAGGAGAAACCATGAGAGGAATACATGTCCTTCTTTGCCCAGCTCAAAATTTTGGTGACTGGTAAAAATATTATTAGATTTAAATTTCAACTCAAATGTTCTGAGACTCTGATTGTACCACATTCTATGTGGAGAGAGAGAGAGAGAGAGAGAGAGAGAGAGAGAGAGAGAGAGAGAGAGAGAGAGAGAGAGAAAGTCAATAATAGGTTTTTGAGAAGACCTGCACCTCTACAAACTGCAGGTGCAGGAAAGGCCTGAAAACCAAGGGAGCCAATGAGATAAATCCCAGCCAGAGGGCAGGAGAAGAAATGCAATGTTCCAATTCAAGCTCTGAAGCATGGAAAAAAGGAGCAAATTCCTTCCTCCACCTGTTCAGCTCTGACCCGCAAAGGATTAGTCTGGGTTATGCCCACTCAGGTTGGGAAACCTGCTGGTAAGTGAAGTAAGCCAGTCGGAGAAAAACAAGTACCATAAGATTTTACTTATATGTGCAGCCTGATGAACAAAATAAACTAGCAAACAAAATAAACACAAACTCATAGATGCTAACAGAATGACAGCTGTCAGAGGGAAGGGGAGGGGCCTGGGTGACAACAGTGAAGGGATAAAAACCTCGAAGACTCAGACAACATTGTGGTGATTACCAGAGTGAAAGGGAGTGGGGGGAGGTAGAAGGGGGTAAAGGGGAGATAAATGGTGATGGACTATAGGGTAGTGAACACAATATTATATACCAATGATGCGTTACAGAATCATACCCCTGAAACCTATTTAATTTTATTAACCAGTGTCACCCCAATAAATCTTTTTTAAAACGAAAAACCACAAATGCTAGTATTATCAAAAAACATTCTCACAGACATACTCGGAACACATCTAATCTAAGATCCTATGGCCAGTCGAGTTGATATATTAAATCAATCATCACAGCTGCTAAGTCTTTCTGGGATTCCTCATCATGCATGTCACTACAGCTATCCTTGTTAATTCACTTCAGGAGGCTGAGGTGAGAAATCTCCTGGTGTGGGGTTTCCTGGTCCAGGGTTGTCCAGGGCTTCTCTTTCTGAGTCATTGAGGGAGGAGATGTGTCCACTAGCTCGCGCATGGTCTATGTCACGTGATTCTTTAGGTCACCCGTTGCTATGGTGGCCACTATTGCCCCCAGCTGGAGAAATGTTGATCCAAATCTAACTTGAATTGGGAGATGATTTAAGGTACCTCTGACCTTTCCGAGAGCTCAGGGAACTGGGAGGAGCCACACCAGACACTGCTTCCAGGGGAAACAGGTGGGCTGTGCACACACTGCTTCTCCTTCCCAGGAACGGCTTTCGTGACGCTGAAAAAGAAGAAAAACAAAAAACAAAACAAAAACAAAAGTCATGCTTAGGTAAGTGATGAGGGAACTTAAAGTGAGATCCTGTATCCATTTACAAAGTAAGTATAAAGACTTTGCAGCAACCTAGAAAATGTTGTTGATGTACCACTAAGGAAAAAAGTGCAGTAAGAAATTGATACACGCCCTGGCTGGTAGCATAGTGGATAAGGTGCCGGCCTGCACCGAACCCAACGGTTGCTGGTTCGACTCCCAGCCAGGGAACATAACCAGGTCTCCAGCCAGGTCTCCAGCCAGGTCCTAGCTGGAGGCAGGTGAAAGGCAACCATACATTAATGTCTCTCTCCCTCTCTGCCTCTCTCCTTCCCCCTCTCTCTGAAAATAATAAATAAAATCTTAAAAAAAGAAATTGATACACAGCAAAGAATTTTTTTAAAAAAGAAAGCAAATATTTTGTTTCTACAAACAGTGTAAACCGCAACTTTTATTTATTTATTTTAATGGGAAAATTACTTGCAATCTTGCCATCTTTAAAAAAAGAATTAAATGTTTATATTTTTTTCGTCGTCGTTTCTGGCTCAGTGTGACATACCAGATTCTCTCTCGCTTCTTTTTTGCCTTTAGACATGATCTGCTACCCACTTAGAATAACTTTTATTAGCATTTATAACTAGAAAATAATTCGTTCAATCATTTGACATGTATTTATCAAAGACTCTATAATATATACTTGGAAGATAGTAGTAAAATGCTGGAGAATATTCCTTTCTTCCAGGTCCTCTTATTAAGACAAACATTAAGGGAATTCCTTTTCTGAGATCTCCTTGATCGTCACCTCAGATCAATTGGGTGTTTCCTTCCTCCATATGTGCTGCTATACACATCAGTTTATCAAATTATATTGTATTAATTGCTCATTGTGTTTTTCTTTAGCTAGATTCTGAGAATATTGAAAACAAAGACTGTCTCATTTCTTGTAAGCCCAGGACTATTCAAAAATGTTTTGAAATGAACCTCTTTCTAGATAAATACTATGTGAAATAAAGCAAATTTTAGAAAACTTGTTTTTACAGTCATTATCTTACCAACAGAATATCAACAGAATAATTGTGCACATGTTTATCCTCTTTAATTTCTTAACTGTGTCCGTTTCTAAAAGTTATGGGTCTTTTTCAGAAGATTATATATTTTTCACATTATAATTATTTTTTAAATTGCCTGCAATGGTTTTTGAGTTTATATTTTAGGATTAATAAATTTTATATTCTTATCTCTTTTCTGTAAAACATAAACACTTAATTGAGGAAAAACTCTATTAGTGCTATTACCTAATAAACTCAGAAAAATTCTGCAGAATGCAGAATTTAATGTATAAGTATTCTAGCCTAAATATTTTCATAGATATTATCTTTTTCCCTCTATTTATTACAGGGTAAAACCTGTCAAGTGAATTATTACTATTTATTCTCTTGAATCTTTCACAGAAGTCATCTGATATAAAATAATAGGCCTTATCAATTTCATTCCATTTTGATGCAGAATATACACATATCCAATTAAAAATAGGATCCCCATCAAGATTCTTCCCACAAGTTGAGGTACTTAAAAGGACAATTTTTTAAATTTCAAAATTAAATCTTATAATTGAGCTCTAAAATGTTACTTTACTCAGTGTCTCTCTTGCTTTTCCAAGGATAAATTTCAATATCTTCCTACTTGCAAGCTTCGTTTTCAATGCTTATAATATGTTAACAGCTTCAGACACTTAACGGTTTGGGCCTCCATTTATGTACATGTTGATTAAAATTTTCTAACTAATTTAAAACAAAATGCAGTTAAAACTCAGAGAAGTCATTTCAAAATAGGTTTAATACCATTGTGGGAGACAACTTAATATGCAAAATATTTATTCAGAGGTTCAAACACATAAAATATCACTGATATTGTATACTAAGAGAGGATATTATAAGTCATGCTATTATACTTTTTGCATTAATTAGTCCTATTAAAATAAATTTGGGAGCTGATGAATTCGGGCAGATGTCAAGCTACGGCTCTTTGGCTAAGCCTGGAACTCTGCCTGTTTTTGTAAACATAGTTTTATTGGAACATAGCCATGCTCTTTTGTTTATGGATTTTCTATGGCTGTTTTTGCACTAAACAGCATAATTGAGTAGTTGCCTCAAAAACCACAGAGCCTGCAAAGCCTAAAATGTTTTCTATCTGGCACTTTACAAAACACAAATTTGCCAACCCCTCACTATAACAGATTCCAAGTATATTTCTGGGCCATGAGTTTTTCAATAGAGCATTAATGTTATTTTTACATCAATGCTCTCTATGCTCCACCAAAATTTGTATTCCTATTTTCCCCACAAAACAAATACCTTTGTCTTCAATGGTAAATGTCTTAACTAAATTTACAATAATGCTCGTATTATGACAGAATGAACTTTCAAGAGTTTAATTTTGATTCCACGAGATGGCTGAAAAAGTCAACCAGTGTTCCAAATTAACTGATTTTCCACTTAAAGCAATAGATAACTGTCAGAAGGAGGTAGATGATTTCAGGGGTTGGGAGGCTAACTGAGGAATGCCCTTGGGATCGATTCCTATGGAAGAAACAGGATTGAGTGGATGGATGAGAAGTCAAGTTGACCCAGAGTTGTCTCTGTCACCTCATTAGGCTTATTCTGATTTGGGTCAAAATGGCTGGTTGTCTATATCCCAGCCTTGATCAGTGAGTCTGGACAGGTGTGACTTTGCCCAAGCAGCTCTCTGTAGCTGAAGCAGCCTATACAGTAGCTGAATGAACAAGTTCCTCCTTGAAGGGGGACCAGGGAGTTGAATTACCATGTTCATCCACTTCCTCATATTTGCTCAGGGAGTGGCTCCTTCAGAATGCTGCTGGGCTTCTATTTCTAGGAAAAACTTAGAAGGGAAAGGTTAATGATATCAGCTATAACTCCTACAGCTGAAGCTGATATGAGAGTCGCCACTGAGGATCATTGTCTTTTTCCTTTTCCTACCCATTCCAAATACCCCGGACCCCTAGGAAGCACCTAGCTGTCTTGGCTGGCTACAGTGTCATTTTCAGGTGGGGAGTGCCTGAGAATATTTGTTTTCCATCAAAATCTGAAAGGGGGTACTAAGTGATATCTAAACAGATTCCCTGGGTGTCAGTAATATTCCTCCATGTGTAACAACATCCTGCTGATGAACAGGGTCTACATTCCTGCCAACCTAGTGATTCTTCTTATTTGATAACTTCTGGACTGAAGGAGCCTGAAATGTCCAGGAACCAATCATAACTCAATCATAATTCTTTTCTGTCCCCTCACAGAAGTAGTCTTTAAGAGACCAGGACTTAGAAGCCTGAGAGCCCTGCAGTTGGTTAATGGGGGTGATGGTAAGTGGAATCATGCCTGCTTCTACCCTTTAATTCCTAGACCAATCATTTTCACCCGATGGGAGACATAGTTCTGTTTAAAGTTTTTGATTTAAGGTATATCCATTGACCTAGAAGATACAGCCCCATCCTTACCAAAGTAACACCTCTAAGCTAACACTGAAGCTTGCCTCTAAAAAACTGTTTCCAACTCTCCATCAGGCAGCAGCTTCTGGGCAGTGTGGTATATGATATGACCAGCAGATTCTATGGTCATGGTCCTGGGCCTACTTCTATATCTCTTTTTGTCTAAAATGAGTTTTTATTCTTATCAGACCTGTGATGAGGGGTCAGACATGCCCTACATCTTCAGAGAGTAGTATTGGCTGAGGCTCTTTGCACTGAAAGGGTAAATCTTTACTTGGAATGTGTGCCTATTTCTGCCTGAACAAATCACTGTCACTTCTAAAATGGAAAGATATTAGCAGAGTCACCTTGTCACCTACTGGCCAGTTGGTTTACTTGAAGGACATGCCACATCCCTTGTTGCTCCCTGTGGCTAGAAGGTTAGAAATACAATGATGGCTAGATTAGCCTTGGTAAGTTAGAGTCCATATTGTCACACTGATTTACAGCCATCATTAGCTCATCCATTCATGCAGACAATGACAAAACCTAAGGGTCATCAACTGACTAGAGAAGTGAGGTGCCCAGGACACAAAATTTAAGGAGTCACTCACTCTAGTGCTGTGGCTATGCAGAGTCAGCACCTAAAAGTCATTTCCTCATGTGTCTTATGCTAGCAGCCCTCCCTATGTCATTTTGTTTACTTAGGGGTTTGGTGTACTTTTCCTGGTGGTTACTCTCTGGTGAGCATTAACATGTGATATACATACCAATCCATCTTGTGCCCACTCATATATGCCTATCAGCATGGTTCTACGTCAGCCTCCTTCTCTTCAAATTTCTCATCTTTCTCCTTCCATATTTATGACCAACTTGCTGACATTCTCCATTGTCAATAAATGATCCACTCTGTTAATCTCCTAACATTGGGTAAATTCTCCGCCCAACCAAGTGGATGACCTGCCCATTATCCATTAAAAGGGTTATCTTTTTATCCCTGTCTTTCCTGGCCACCCCTCGAAATCAATATGAAATCAAAACCTGATATGTAGACCTGGAATTTGCTTACTTTGCAGAAATGTTCAGCCTAGGGTATGGTGGGCCACTTTAGTTATTGCCCTAACCCACCACTCCAATCTATCTGAACCAAATTTTTGGTGATAGTTTACATAGACTATGTTTCTACTGCTGGTGAAGATGTATCTTTTCTTCAATCAAAATATTCTGGTGGTATGTTACAGCAAGTAAAAGTGCTGTGCCCAAGTCTTTATGTATAAGCATTTAATGTCTTCTATTTTTTCAACTGGATTATCAATGAAGGATATGAGAGAAGGTATGCTAAATTGTCAGCTAATTCTGCTATTTTCCTGCACGGAAATGAAAATCCTTAGTGAAAGTATAGACATCAACATAGGAACGGGAGCCTTACCCTCTCCTACAAACACATATTTTTAGGGTGGCATATTCCAATTTTCTAGTCTTATACTATAGTGTCCTACTCTCATTCTATCACATCATCTAGTTTTATTTTCACTATAGCACTTATTCCTGAAAGTAGAGTCCTTATTTAACTAGAATTTTCTTGCTTATTGATTTTTCTTCCTTTTTGTTGTTCAATGGCTGTCTTCCATCCCTGCCTCAATTAGGCTCCCCTTATCCTGTCACAGTTACAGTTATAGTCCCTACAACCTCATTTAACTTATATTTTCTCTTTATTATTTGTAGGTGTTGCATGTTTGTGATTTATTGTCATCCTCCCAATTGGATTTTAAGTTCTTAATACTTCTGTGTATGCCAAAAGACCTTTCTAGCACTAATACATAGAAAGCAAAGATTTCACAGGCTCAGATTTATGAAATAAGTCACATGACTCTTCAAAGTGCACTCATATAAGGCTTTTACTTAAAGACAAACACTACATTCAATAAGAGAAAGAGAATATCAGTCAGCATTGGGAAAATCTAAAATACATTAAGACACAATTTTCCAGAGTTCATTTTTACATAGTAATATGCTTCACCTCTGAATTAAATTGAAAGATTTCCATGCTGAATCTTAATTCAGAAGAACTCAAAGCAGAAATTACCAGCAGGATCTTCTACATCCTTGTGGTCACATAGCCAAACTTGGCTGTTAACTGGTTAAACTAGGTTGTATTAATCAGGTTTCTTCAGTGAAACACAATCAATAATATACATATAAACTACATACATACATATATACATGTATATAGTATTATAAATAGGCTATAAATATATGAGGTAATTCCTATAATAAATCTTATACATATAATGCATAGAATAAATCTCCTCATATATACATATATGCACATACATATACATGTGTGAGTCAGTATCTGCAATAAACCTCTTTATATATAATACATAATAAAATCTCATATGTAAGTACATATTATATGTAAGGAGATTTATTATTTACATATTATCTTAATATCTCCCTTCTGCAAATTGGACTGGGAAAACCAGTGGTATAAGTCAGTCCCAGTCTAAAGGGCTAAGAGTCTGGAAGCTGATGGTTAACTCCCAGCCTCAGTCTAGCAGACCCAACAACCAGGGGCACTGATGTCCAAGGGCAGGAGAAAATGGATGTTTCAGCTCAAGCAGAGAGAGGAAATATATTCTCTTCTTTATGTCCCACTCAGTCCCTCTAAGAATTGGATTATGAAAGATGATGCCCACTGGCATTGTGAGAGCAAATCTTCTTTACTCAGTCTATTAATTCAAGTGCTAATCTTTTCCAGAAACACCCTCACAGGCAAATCCAGAAATAATGTTTAGCTATCTGAGCACTGGCCTAGTCAAGTTTACACATAAAATTTGCCATCACAGAGGTAAAGGCCATCAGTAACCGAACCAGCTTGACTTTTTTCAGGGGAGTTTTGGAATTTAAACATCATAAAAATTGCACTGCCCTTATCTTGGCTGAGAGTCAAATTTAGATACAGGGTATCCTTAGAAAGACTCATGAATTATAGAGCAATCTCAGTTCCCCATACATAGATTCTCAGCAAATTTTTATTTATCTATTATGAAGTTTATTTACTGAACAATATGATTTGGTTGCATTTCAAATTTATATTTGCTATATAAAGCTATGAACAATGCTTTTTAGCTTCTTTGTAACTCATTAAAATAACTCCTCAAATATAAGATGACTTCTCATCCCAAATCTTGAGTTATTCCTTGATCCATTTTCTTATTAGAAGAGGATGAAATTTTAATCCTGTTACATACATTCTATTTTATAAGACAAAACTGTCATTGTGTCTTTGAATGCTTTTTTTAAGTTAATGAGTTCTTACGATGTCTTAAATTATTTAGGACATAAGTAAATGGCCAACATGCCTAGGGCAAAATGCCTTAGAAGCATACAATTAATTGAATTTGACTTTGCCTGAAGATGGTAATGACAATAGCAACTTGCCACAGAGTATACATTTAAGAATGAATATAAATCCAGAAATATCATTGTTATAAACATAGAAATATGGCAGATTTGAGGGTTCAGATGGCCAGGTTATTCTATCTAGTGCAATACATTGGTGTCAAACAATACTTTAAAACTAGAGGAGCAATTTTAGCTACTTTGTTTTGGGAACAGCATACCCTAGAGTTGTATGTAGGTCAATAGACTAAAAGTTCTGTGAAGGTAGAGACCTTGTCTCTTTTATTCACAATTGTGTCTCCAATGCTAGCGTAGTGATGGCACATAGTAGATGCTCAATAATGCACCTGTTGACTGAGTGAAGGGAAAAGAAAAAATGAGCCAAGCTTTGCTTACAGGTGTGGCCTAAATTGCCACTTAAATTGAGGCCAGGGGTTCCAATTTTCATTTTCTTAGTGAGAACTCAACAAGACCCAGATGGTCCTTTTATGCAAAAATAGAACTGGCTCCAGAAGTCCCCCACCTATTCCAACCCATAGATGGAGAGACTGACACCAGCAGCACTCCCCATCAGTGAGTGGAGCAAGTTTGCAACTTTACTTGGGTTCTGATAAAGGTATAGTAAATGTGGGGATTGGAAAGATAATGATTTTGGTAAAGAGTAAAGATAATACCCTTTTAAAATCAGAACACATCTCTGACTCAACTCTCCAATGGCTTCCTTTCACATGCAAAGTTCAAAGTTCTTATCCTGATCTACAAGGCTGATCTCATGATCTGATCACCAACCTCATTCTGACTGTGGCTCCCAGAGCTCTTCCCCAGGTTCATGTGCTCCATCTCACTCACTGGCCTTCTTGCCAATTGTCAAACACAACAAGTCCGTTTCTAATCTTGATGTCCTCTCTTTGTCTAATTTTCCTCCAGGCCTCTGTGGCACTGACTTCTTGGCTTTCTGTAAGTCCCTACCCCAAAGACTCCTCCTCAAAGCGGCCTTCTCTGGATAGGCACAGTATGAATTTACTTACTCCTTGCTTATTGTTTAAATTCTCCACTCAAATGTACTCACCTCAAGGGTAGGAACTTGTTATTTTGGTGATGCTGTTTTGCTTTCGTTTGATTTCCTTATGCTGTTTCTCCAGTTCTTACAAAAATAGCTAGACAACAGGTACTCCATAAATACTTGTTGAATAAATAAATGACTGAGAGATGGATGAATGAATGCCATGGCTGCTGAATAAACTCTGAAACAGATAAGAGGAAATTCTTCTGATGGAACATAAGCAATAACATGCTGAACCATGATAGCAAACATGAGAGTGATGCAGAGAAAACAAATCCAACATCCTCCTGCAATTTCCTTTCCTTCAGATACACTTGACCTTCCCTTGTGCTATGTGTCCCTGGGATGAAGAGTGATGCATAGCTCTTGGTACTGCTCCAAACACTTCAGATACCTGAGGCTACTTAACACTTCATCCAATAATACCAATACAGAGGAGTAGATTTAGGGGAGAAACAGTGTAAGGCAAGATCTGAATGCCTTTTCTTGACTGATAGTATTGAAATATTAACAAGAAGATGAACTATTCATTTTTCTAAAAAGAAGAAAAGAAAAATATACACCTAGTTGATGTATAGTTATTGACTTTTTAACACCAATTTCTTGAAAGAATCATTAATATTTCACTGGTGAACAGAAACACATTTGTATTGGGCATTGTCAGAGTGACTAGGAAGCAACAGTAAAAACAAAAATTGCACTTTTAATAACAAAAGCAAATAACCCAAACTATTGAATATTTGTAAATCCTTTTAGAAATAATAAATGCTTTATTAAATATAAATAATCTATGTAAGTTTTCTTCCTTAATATAAGAAGATAATTATATCTGAAGGAGGCATAATAATGAGAATGAAATTTCAACAAATATTTACTACTACAATTAAGAGCACAGGTAATACTTACCAAGTCATGTTCAACACAAAGCATTATTCTGTATAATTTTTATGCACTACTTCATTTAATCTTTACAACCACCCAGTGAGATCAGAAATATTATCATTTCCACATTAAAGTTGAGTAAATGAGGTACAAGGGAATTAAATAATTTGCTAAAATTACAATGCTAGAGTGGTAGAACTGTGATTTGAACCCAGGTGGTCTTAAACCACCCATGACCTACTGTATACTATGCCTCTCAATGTATCATAAGGCACAATACAGGCATTGTCTCCGTAAGTTAGAGATGAGCAAAGTAAGGCATAGGGAAGGAATGTAATTTCCCTATAATACATTAAGAAATGATATCCTAAAAAGATAAATTTTATATATGGTACAAAAGATCTAATAGGAAACAATACAAAAGGACAAAAAACAAACAAACTAACAGATAGTAGTACAATGGTTTTCAAGTTGGTTCTGCTTATCCATATTAAATATGGAATTATATTCATGAATATTTATAATTATATTTATACAATAAATATCTTGAAAAAATTAAAAATACCTTTCATGGAAAAGACGAATAAAAACAGGATGTGGCAAAAGTGGGTTTACAGTTGTTTGTATGGAAAATAATAAAATAAGTAATACTATAAGAATAAACTCTTTTCATCTGCTCACAACTGTAATTCCACTTTTGCCCCACCCTGTATAGATAATATATTATACCAGCATTCTTTTCTTTCTTTTAAAAAGATTTTATTTGATTATTTTTAAAGAGAGGGGAAGGGAGAGAGGCAGAGAGGGAGAGAGACATCAGTGTATGGTTGCCTTTTTCACCTGCCTCCAGCTATAGACCTGGCTGGAGACCTGGCTTGCAACCTAGTTATGTGTCCTGGCTGGGGAATTGAACCAGCGACCTTTGGGTTCACAGGCCAGTGCCTTATCTACCGTGCCATCAGCCAGGGCTTCTGGCATTATTTTCAAGTTAATATTAACCTATAGTGTAATTCTAATTAGAATGCTCAGGATATTTTTGTATTCTTGTTATTTAGGGTATGTGTGTGTTCCTGGATAAAATGATATTAAATTTTATATTGAAGAAATATACCAAGACATAAACAAATAATGGAAAAGAAGAACAATGGGGTTGAGGTCCTACCTAACAGATATCAAAAATAGTAGGAAGCACCCTGGGTAGTGTGGCTCCATGGATTGAGTGCTGGCCTGAAAACCAGGGGTCACAGTTTGATTCCTGGTCAGGGCACATGCCTGGGTTGTGGGCCAGAGGTAACCACACATTGACATTTCTCACCCTTTTATTCTCCCTCCCTTCCCTTCTCTCTAAAAAATGAATAAATAAAATCTTTTAAAAAATAGTAGGAAGCCATTGTAATAGAATCAATATTGTATTTGGCACAGGAATAAATAATAGATTTTTCTAGAACTAGATCCCAGTTTATATGATGACTCAATTGGTATACATGACTAAGTTGGTAGTTCAACTTAGCGGAGCACAAAGAATTAATAATAAATGATGCTCTCACCATTAACCATGCAAAAGAAAATAAAATTATGTTCCAAAGGTAGAAACAAATTACATATAAACTAATAGCTTACCTAAAATAATAAAACAATAGAAACCTTGCAAGAGAATGGAGTGGACTTCCTATCTGGTCAAGTGTTAATGGGGACCATAACTAATTCTTGAAACCAGAAGCTATAAAATATAAGATGGAGATACTTGCCTATGAAAAATAAACAATATTATATAGCAGAATGTAGCATAAACAAAGAAAATTCAAATGATAGATGTAGAGAAATATTTGTAAACAGAGGAGAGAAAGAAGTTGTAACACAGACAGCCCTTGTGTACAATAGTCCTTTTTCTCTTCCTACCCACATAGCAAGACTAGATTCTCAACATCCCATGTGATTCAGCTGGATCATGAAACTGAATTCTAGTCAATGGGATGTGAACAGATATATAAGACACTTGCTGGCCTTAAAACTACCCTGTTTTATTTTTGTGTTAGTTATTTGTTGCTGTACAACAAATTATCCTAAAACTTAAGGAGGCATAAACTAACAAACATTATTATCTCGCAGGTTTTGTAAGTCAGGAAACTGGATGAGGCTTGACTAGGTCCTGTGGCTCAAGATCTCTCACAGGTGCAATCAAAGTGTTGATCAGTGTTTTTATCACCTCTGGAGGCAGTACTGGGGAAACACCTGCTTCTAGGCTCCTGAATGTGCTTGTTGGCAGGGCTCAGATTCTCATAAGCTGTTGGAAGGAAGGGCTCCAGTTCTTGCTGTCTGTTGGCTGGAGGAAGGTCTTTCTCTGTTTCTGACCAAACAGGCAATTGGCTTCTCTCAGAGTGAGCAGCAGAAAGGAACAATTCAGAAGCCATGGACTTTTTGCAGCCTACTGATGGTGACCTCCATCATCTTTACTGCATTCTCTTTGCTAGATGCAAGTCAGAAAATCCAGCCCACTCTCAGAGAAGAAGGATTATATATGGGCCTGAACACCAGACCATGGTTTTCATGGGGATCATTGGGGGCCATATTAAAAGCTATCCCCCAAATCTCTCTTTTCCTGCTACAGTAATTCAGGAAGCAACATTTCCTGACTGTCATAGCTATAAGAAGACCTACAAGACCTATAGAAGACCTGTAAGAAAGTTGAGAAATTAACTTTTATTTCATTGAGTCACTGAGATTTTGTTAGCATGATGTAACCTAACCTATTGGTACTATAGCATTTACAACTTGATGTGATGGGAATTAATAGCCCAATAGAAAGATGGGGAGTGTAAATGAGAGTTAATCCACAGATTTGCAATAGAAACATAAGATACAATCATCATCATAACAGCATTAACTGTAGAAGTAGTAATGATTATTAGCAATATTTAGAGTTTATTTTGTTCTCAGAGTTACAATGTTTAATGCATTTACTCCCCATAGCAAAAGAAAATGTAGGTGTTACTATCATCTCCTTTTGACATATGAGGTAGTTGAGCAACAGAGTTTAAGAGACTTGTTCAAGGACACTCAGCTAGAAAATCACAGAACCAGAATTAGAATCCAGAAAATCTGGCACCCAAGCCTAACCACTAAGAGATGCTGCTGAAATGTAACCAGGAAATTAACAAATAAAAGAAACAGTCATCACATATCAGTCTGGCAAAAATTTCAAAGAGTGAAAACACCTTTTAAAGATAGTAGCAGTGAACACTGTTAGGAAGAACATTAATACAGGTTTTGTGGGAAGTAATATTAAAATAGCTATTATTTAATATACATGTATCCTTAGTTTCAGCAATCCTACTCTTGGGAAACTACTCAACAGAAATAAAAGTGGAAGGATGTTAATTCCCACATTGTTCATCACAGTAAAAGAATCAATATAAATAATTGTTCATAAAGTGGGAATACTTTCATAACTTATTGCCTCCTTACTTCACAGAACATAATCCAGACATTAATAAGAATGAAGTTAAGCCTTACCAACTGACTTAGAGGAATATCCATCCATAAAGTATTGTTGCACTGAAATAGCAATATATAGAAAATTGTTAATGATATGGTCTTATCTTCATTAAAAAAACCCAAAAAATTATTCTATGTATTTATTCATTCTATGTGATTCTATGCATTGGGCATAGAATGGTGACCAACAGAAAAGACCAGACTTTAGAGGTTGGAGAACAGCCAGGAAAGGAGACTAAGGAAAAATGAACAGTAAGTGAAGTAGGAAGAGAAATGAGAGGGTGGGTTCAAGGAAGCCGGATCAAGTGGTTCAAGAAACATGGCAAAAGTTGCTGCTGGGTAGAGTAAGATGAAGTTACATTGGCTTTAGTAACATGGAGATCATGTATGCATTTATGATCTTTTCAAGATTTGTGTGTGTGTGTGTGTGTGTGTGTGTGTGTGATGGGAAGCTTTCCTGACTGGAGGGAGTTCAAGTCAGAATGGGAAAATGAGGGAAAGAAGAGATAACAACAGTCAAATCTTGCAGGAGAGTTTTGATTTAAAAGGGGAAGGTAACAGAGTAAAATCACGGTAGTCAGAAGGGGGTGCTGTATTGTTTTGATTGTTAAGATGGTAGATACTTCAGAACAGTTGCATGCTAATGAGAGCAATTGGTAGAGGAAAATTGATGACCAGAGACAGGAGACATTAGCTAGAGTGATGCTTTAAAGTAACAAATGACAATAAATTTTAGTGCACAGATGGAAGGAATAGTTTTAGAAGGTGCATAACTGTTCGTGTGGCATAAACAAAAAGGAAGGCTGGGTGTAAGGTTCAGATGCTGGTGCTGGCAGAGGTGCAGCGACTGAAAGGTCCTCTATTATGTTTTCATAATGAAATATGGAAACAAGGCCATCAGCTGAAGTCAAAGATGTATTTGACCTCAGTATTTAAATTGGAAGAGAAATAAAAAGTATGGAAAAGCCATCCAGGAGAGTGGTAGAGTAAATGACTATAGAAATGCAGTAGGATTTTTCATTGGCACTAATGTTCTTTTTGAGGCTATGCATTTCAAGTGCGCTCAGGCATCTGAGGATTTTCTCTAGCACATTCAGCTGCCTGGGTGCACAACGGGAGTAGGCAGAGTTGAATATACACAGGATAGAGTGGCACAAAGATTGTGATATAAAAGGTGTGAAGAATAATGAACTGGGATAGGAACAAGAGATTATAGATCCCAGATAGATCAAAGAGTTTTTATTTAATTGGGATATAAGAGAAAATGAGCTAAAAAGATAGGAGACAATAGCCTAAGAGAGGATGCATTGCTTAAAATTCAAGATTATGAAAGGAATATAGTTATTATTATATTATTGACATTTAGTGTATAATAATGAAACTAAAAAGCTGAGATAAAGTCATGTTTCAAGATATTAGGGGAGAGAAGGTTAAGAGACTGAAACAAGAGTATGGAAAAAATTACCTATGTGGATATTGAAATCACCAAGAATTATAACAGGAGTAGTGTTACAAGTAAGAGCAACCTATGTAATCAAATCCTTAGAAGTAGCCTGGGGATCTGCAGATAACTGTTAAAAAGAGGGGAAGTGGTGATGTGGTGTGAGAGCATGTACTTTTTTATTATTCAATTTATTGGGGTGACTTTCAAGTTAGCGTTTCTTTGGAACAAGAGAGGGACAATGTTATTTATTGATGAGGAGCAAGGAGGACAGTTACCTCCTTTCTGGGCAGTGGGAGATTAAGTCCCTGCCCCCAAGACCCAGCCACCTTTGAGGGTGTGCAGGAGCAGCAGTTTGCTTAGGCAAGACGCAGGTTTGAAATAGAGCAAGTGGGACTCTTGCTGGCTGAACAATGGCCTCCAAAGGGTTCAATTCCTAATCCCTGGAACCTGTAAATGTTCCCTCATTTGGAAAGGGTCCTTGCAAATGTGATTAAATTAGGCTCTCTAGATGCGATGATTATCCTGCATTATTTAGATAGGTCCTAAACGCTGTCACATGTATCCCTGTAAGAGAGAGGCATTTATGTAAAACTGTGTATATATATATGTATATATATGTGTGTGTGTGTGTGTGTGTGTGTGTGTATGAAATATTTTAATGAAGTTAAAGTAAATTTATAAAAATATAGTCTGTATAGCAATTGAAGCCCTCAGGGACCTTGGTGAAAGTTAAATCCAAACAGATACGGTGCTAACAATCTGACTGTAGTTTATACCCTGCATTCACTCCTTTTTTCAGTTCGCTGCATTCATGGTTCAAACAAATGCAGAGCGTGCAGACAAGTCAACATACAGTTCCAGCTTGCCCGCTCTGAGTGGCCTCTGGGCTCCTCCTTTGCGTCTCTGCCAGTGCTCAGTGGCAGCTTGAAGGCCTTGGCCTGAGATAACCTTAATGGAAGCTCTACTATGAGGACCTAGTCTACCACTGACACAATGAAAATGTGGCTAAGAATTTCTGGAGATGGGTGACCTCTTAAAAAAAAAAAAAGAAAGAAAGAAAGAAAAAGCCTAGCCATCCAAATTTTCTTCTTATTAGTACCACTGACTTACAAACAGACTTCTGATTTCAAATCTAGGGTCTTCCCACGAATGGCTACTAAGCAAGATATTTTATTCATATGCTGGGAAAATAAGAGCATTTTGTATTTTAGCATCTCCCAGCCCCCAAATCTCATTCATGTAACAAGTTAGTGCAAGTCTTGGGATATGTATTCTTATTCTGGATCTTCATCATCCAGAGACAGGCCAGGAAAGAAAAAAGTTGCATGGAGGATTGCTAGAAAAAGTTCCTATGGGGATATTATGCATTGTTTCTATTTACATTCCATTATTGCACGCTAGTCACAGACTGGAGTCAGACTACCTGGTTTCAAATTCTGGTTTTACCACTAACTGGCTTTAAATTTGAAGTTACTCCCTGTGCTTCAGAGTCTTCAACTATAAAATGTGACGATAACAACCAATAGCAGTAACATCATAAATTTGTTGTGAAGAGTGAAGGAATTAATTTATGCACTGCACTTAATTTTTGGCATGTAGTAAATGTGGGTAAATGTAAACTGTTACTGTTTTTGTCATTATTATTATTATTATCATTATTATTATTGGCTACCTGAGTAAATAATTCTCCCCCTAAATGGGAAATGGATAAATAGAGATGGAAGAATGATATAAAAGCTAAACAGTATAAGGGAAACAAAAGCCTACCACCTTGATTAGGATGTGGAAGACTGTAAGTATTTTGAAAGAAATGAAGCTCCACAGAAAAACCCATAAAAAATGGTAAGAGCAAGAGTCTGCTGGCTTGAATTGAGGAATACGCAGAGTCATGCATTAAGTTTTGAGGTCAGGAAACAGACAGATCATGAGTATGTGTGGGCAAAGTCACATTGTTCTGAGAAAAATCTATCTGGAAGGTCATTTTTAATAAGGCTAAACTGTATCTCACAGGCAATGTTAGAAAACTTAAAAAAAAAAAAAAAAAAAAAGCCCACAAAAACACACTTAAATCATGCACAATAAGAGAAGTTCAGATAGGAAAATAAGTACGTCTTTACAGATTTTCTCAAACACTATTAAGACAGCAAAACTTTCATTTAACTAGCCAAGTACACACTTTCCTTGCTTTTTCACCTGCCCAATAGCTTGGCAACAGAAAAATTGACTTTTAACCCCACCTTGCCCAAGGACAACTTTCTCATTCTGAAAGGAGATTTAGTCCCAATTTATAAATGCCTCTGCTTGTACTTCTATTTTTACTTTAGAGAACACCAGTGAATTTTTGGCAGGCAGTAAGCTACTAATGAGGCATATTGGTTCATGATCTTCTTATCAATCTTCTAAATTAGCAGTCAAATGAATTTGTCAGAGGACATAATATGCCTTACATAAGGATAGAACTTGTGTTAACGGAATTGTTCTAGTCAGATTTTATGGTTTCTAGGTTGCTCTAATATAAAATGAAATCTAATCTGAAGTAATACTGTGGATTTTATATGATCTTCTAATAGGAACTTGTCTCTCAGCTTTACTTTTGGTCTTCTAAAACACTTTCCAAGGGCTGCAGAGTTGCTTTAGGCAGGTCTTTTAGAAGTTGATCTGTATGTGTGTTAATAGTGTGTATGATAAATAACAGTGAGTGCCCTATTAAAAGTGAAGTGCTAAAAATATGGTAACCAAAATTGTCTTATTTGTCACTGATATTTATTTAATTAATACTTCTAATTAAAAAGTGTTGTGTAACTATGGTAATTCCAACACAGATACAAACATTTTTTAAAAAGAGATACGGTGTTTGGTACTTCGAGGTGACGTGGTAATGTAATGGGGCTAAAGTTAACCTTGTGTAATGAGTATCTTCATCCTCCAATGTCACAGTCCCTGTGAGGAGCCCTGCCCCCTGCCTTTCCATCCAAGTCCTCTTCACGTGTACAACCTACTCACTTGGCAACTCTGAATAGTCTTACTATTTCTTCAGTGTTGAGGGTAGGAAACCAGTAAGATGTACACGGATATTATCCTGGAGAGAAGTATTCACATACTGGTTGGGCTGGCAGCTTTAGGAAGCAGTTTCCTCTCAGAAGGAAGTGGGCAAGACCACAGCAACAAAAATGGAGAACTATTGTCATGGCCTGAGTTATGCTCCCCACCTTCCAAATTTGTATGCTGAAGCATTGATCCCTAGTACTTCAAAATGTAACCGTATTTGTGGATAGGGCTTTTTAGAGGTGATTCCATTAAAATGAGGCCATCCTAAATCAACCTGACTATTGTCCTCACAAGAAGAGGACATTAGACTCACAGAGGAAACACCAGGGACACATGCTTACAAAGGACAGAGCATTTGAAAATACAGGGGGAGGGCAATCATCTGTGAGCCAAAGAGAGGGGCCTCCAGGTAAACCAAACCTGCTGACTGACACCTTATTTTGAACATCTTTCTAGCCTCTAGAACTATGAGATTTTTATTTTATTATGGCATTTGGTTATGGCTGTCTCAGAAAACACATGCACCCAATTTTTTTAAATGACTCTCTCAAGATCCTCACCATCATTTTTTCCTTTTTTTGTATTAGACCACTTCAAAGTAAATTGCACTGGACAAAGTTTAATAGGCAAGGCAGATGTTATTCAAGACTGTTGAAATGGGGTGAGAGACTGAACCCGGCTCCATGGAAATGAATGACAGCAGGGATTTTAATTCCTGTGGTGAATGAGTGGAAATGTATCCAAAAACTTTAAAAGGAAGGTTTATCAGCAGAATACGTTCAGCATGATGAAGTATTTCTGAGCTTGCAAAATGTTTTCCTCTGTGATTAAGCTACCTGTGTTTACTAATTGGTCTCCATTGAATTAAAGTAAGCTATAGAGACTAGGAGATGGGAGTGCAAATGCCTTCAATGTTTGTTTCAAAAGATGGTTTCCAAGACTTTAAGAAAAGACATTCCTGAGTTGTAAACCTGGCAAGAGGCTGGAGGAAGATTTACATGGAGAGTTGACCCTTGAACATCAGGGGCACAGCTGAAAATTCACATAAAACCTTTTTTTAAAGATTTTATTTACTTTTAGAGAGAGGGGAAGATAGGGAGAAAAAGAGGAAGAGAAATATCAATGTGTGGTTGCCTTTCACGCTACCCCCAACTGTTTACCCAGCCTGCAACCCAAGCCCTGACTGGGACTTGAACCTGTGACCCTTTGGTTCGCAGGTCATTGCTCAATCCACTGAGCTGCACCAGCCAGGGTAACATGTGGCTTTTGATTCCCTATAAACTAATAGTCTACTGTTGACTAGTAGTTTAACCTATAATATAAACCATTAGTACATACTCCATATGTTGTATGTATTACATACTGCATTCTTTTAATAAAGCAAGCTAGGGGAAAGAGAATGTTATTAAATCATAAGGTTCATCTGTGAGTTTTTGCAAATTATTGCAAATCTGCCAAGTTTTCTATTTATTGAACAAAATCTTTGTAGAAGTGGACCCTTGTAGTTCAAACTTGTGTTGTTCAAAAGTAAACTAACTGTATTCTAAAGGGGCAGAGAAAGAATTTGTAACTGCAAGTTTTCTCAAGTGCTCTAAGATAAGGGAGGTCAGGGGCCTACATTCAGAAGAGACCTATCTGAAGTAGAGCCAAGCTGACAGGAACTTTAAGGTCAACTCCTGCCTTGTCAAACAAACTGATCTCTAGCGCTGGAAAGGCATCAGGTTTCCAGCCATTGACTGGCCTCTGAACTCTTGCAAACTGGTGCTCTGGAAGCCATTGTTTCCGGTAGTGGTACACCCCATAGTACTGGGCTAAGGAATGCCTGAGATTTTACTATGGCCAAGTGCAATCAGAAGGCATGAAAATTGCCATTCCAAAGCTTCTGCAAATGGTGCCTTCGGCTGGATCTCATTAAATTTGCATCCTGTTTCACACCTCAAATCACTCAGTAATTACCCAGTAAGTGCTTTCTGAACAGCAAATGTGGGAGTCGTTCTTTTAACTTCTCTGTCTGTTTCTTTGTTTTAAAATATCACTGATTTAAAACCAATGCCACCATGACAATTATGAAATGCTGTTGTCATTACATTTCCTCAGCCAGGAGGTGCTTAAGCATTGAGAAGAAAATCCTCCCTGCTTTGTAAGCTCAGGAAAGTGAGTGCTGGTATGAAAGCATCCATGAGTACACAGGAAATTACTATATAAATGCCCAGAACAGCAGGTCAGTGGGATGTAAGCACCAGAGATGTACAGAATCAGGATGAGAGTTATAGACTTGAGTAATATTCCTTGCTAAAAGGCAAATTAGATGTCCTGTGGTGCCTACCAATTTTCTCACTCTCTCTTAAATAAAGATAAGTCTTGGGGTTTAGGTGAAATCTCTATTTCTCTATGATCCTTGGAGGACCATCTGTCTTTTGTGACTCAAAAAGGAGCTATCTGGGCCATTTTCTCCTTTCTTAGGGTAAGAAAGCAATTAACTAAATAGAATGGCTTTTCTTTCCTGGATGTATTACAGAATTATAAAAGTAAAGGATTTAAGGCTGTGATATAGACCTTTTTTTGTTTAGTAGGGAGAAGAATACAATATAAAAGGTGAACACACCAGACGTCCAGATGTACAGTTTCCTTTCTGTTTTATAAATATTCTCGTTGTGATTGCTGCTTCCTACAAGGATAAATGTAGTCATTCTTTGCTTTGAATGGCATAGGCTAGCTAGCTTTCTGCTTTTAGGGGCTGATACAAATTTTGCTGTTTCCAAGCATGTTATAAGCACAGACAGACAGGGAAGAGAAGGGTGACTGTGGCCTTGGCAATAGCTCAATTCTGAGTTGTGTGCGGATGAAACCACCATGACAGCATGTGCTTCCCAGCAGCCCCTTGCTCATCACCACCCAACATTCTTAACAAGTCACTTACACATGCTTTCTGTTTCCTGCCTCAGTAAACAGCTCCCCCCACGTAACTCAATTCCTCTTTCACTCTTTCACGCGATTTTCACATTAAATGGTTTTGGAGATGTAGGACTCCATGATTTGAAGAACACACAACCCTTCATTAATAAAACTGAACTGGGACTGTCTAATTATGACAACACAACCCACAAGGAAGGCCCCTGAGCTGTAGGATGAATAAATAGTGCAAGTCTGAGGGTTGCATTCTGGAGAGAAAGGACAATACAGCTGGAGACAGCATCAGCTGTGACAGGTATGAATTCTGTTTTATGTAGCTTCATAAACCTTGCTTTTTCTAATATTCCAGTTTGTACTTTTCCTCCAGTAACTCCCGAATGCCAACATATGCCAGATACACTTGGCTCCCACTTAATTCTCACAAGACACCTCTGGTGAACTATCGTTATTTACATTTTATGAATAAAAAATGGAGATTCAGTAATGCTAAGCATATTCTCAAGATCATACAATGGCTATGTGGCAGATCATACCAAGAATTTAAAATGAAATCTTTGAAATCCAAATTGAGTTCTTCTTCTCCCCTACAACTTACTCTCTCAAGGTGTTCTACCCTGAACTCTTTATGCCACTTAAAATAAAATTGGTCTGCTGTCACTTTCAAAACTAACCTGTCTTTTGACCTCTCCTTGAAAATGTTCTTCCTATACTGGTTAAAAATAATAATCTTATATGGTAATCCAAGCCAGAATATTGATGGCAGGCTGATCAGTGGGTTCATGTATTACAGCCGATCTTGCATGTTTCCCAGGAAATAGCAGAAGACAGTTTCAATCATCAACCTGTGATTGTTGATGCCAATTCAATGTCGATAGGAATCCCAAGTTTGGGGTACCATGAAGAAAAAAGCTTTATTTAGAAAAATGGCTCAATTGTGATATAGCACATCTGTGAAAACAGCAGGGCTGTGGAAACACCATGGCTCTGAGGCAACCCTGGGGTTACGTGGCCCTGGAACCAGGCACCTCTCAGGCTACACAGCTCTGCTCTGCTCTGCACCATTCTGTTTCGCACTGTGGGCTGATGTGGTCTGCTTCATTCTGCACCACTTTGTGCAATTCTTTGCCATTCTGCCCTGGTCTGCACTGGTCTGCTTCCCTTTAGTCTGAGACATCTTTTGTGTTTTACCTCAGCCAGGAAAACACACTTTTCAGTCTTTTGTGGAAGGAGACAGGTTCTCTCTGAGGCAGAGGGGAGCTGGCTTATATAGACAAGCATCCCAGCTTCTGGTTGGTTTGTCCTCATGTAAATGAGGACTCCAAATCCTTGCAGTTTGATTGGTCCAAAAGTTACTCTCCTGACCAGTCAGAATAGAGTGGCTGTGATTGGTTGGAGCTATGCAGCTCTGATTGGGTGGGGAAAGCCTCAGTCCTGTTGGTTGAAATAGGATTCCAGACACCTTCATAAAAGATGTCTCAGGTAGCAAAAACACAGTGCAGAGGCAGTCAATTCCATGCAGGCTTCTCCCTGAAGTGCAGTTTGTGTGAGAAGCCCCTGTGGGTAAGGGTTGTTAGTCTCTGTCTTTTAAAATTTAATCCCAGTTAGCCACCAGCAGCCCTTTTTAGTTAGGTATCTTCTTTCTCAGGGTTTATACAACTTACTGGAATAACCCTCTCTTGTTGGGGTATTAGGTACTCAGGCAAGTATTAGAACTGGCCAGGGAAAGGTACAGTTGAGCAAAGAGCATTTATAATACCCCTAAAATCATATAAAAAGTAAACAAACCCAGAATATGGATGGATATTATGGTGGAAGATTCCTGTTATATAGACTCACATGATTATATTAATAATAAATATATAATCATTAAAATACCACATTAGAACAAGTTCCCACAAACCTCAAATAGATCTGGAACATCCTTAGACTCAAATTTCTTCTCTTTATCACACAGGAATGGAGATCATCTGTGCTGCAGTCAGGAATATCTCACAAATAGATGATAATCTGAGAGTAAATATACAATAATGATATTAAGTGAAGTAGCAGTCCTCAATTATGGTAACTTTCTGCTTTACATATTTGAAAACCTAACACTAAATACTGTATATAAAGAAGATAAAATGATTCCTCCATCAATTGCCAAGAGAATTGGCAATTAGCACAAAAAACAAACAAACAAACAAAAAAAGTAAAAGCAATTTTTACTCAGTTTCTTAGATTGGCTCTCTAACAAATGTAATGATATTCTTTTCTCATTTACTAGCTTAATGAAATATTGACCTATAGAACCAGCTGGAGTGGGGAGAGTGATATGACTACAGTACAGGTGAAATGTGGCCTCAAATTATGTTCTCAAGTTTCTTTTCCCTTTGGGTCTTTCATCTCTGTTCTTTTACACGTGAGATGTATTCTCATGTTTACTATGTGGCATGACTAAGATGACCAGAAGCCTCTAGCTGATAGCCTCACAGCTTACAAACACTAATTCAGAAGCAGCACTGCTTTCCCTAGAGATTGAAGCCAAAGTCCTTGGGTTTACAGATTTGCTTGGGTTTTGTTATACGCCTATCCCTGAATCAATGTCTGTGGTTAATGGAAATCTGATACCCTGATAGCTAAGCCTTGGTCATTTTTGACCCCACTGCTGAGGGTGGTGTCAACCTGAGCAGACCTATAAGAACTGAGAAAGGGAGGAAGTGCTCCCCCACAAAATGTTAAGACAGATCAAAAATAAATAAATTAAGCTACCACAGCATTCTTTCAAAATAGTGGGTAAATTGATTCATTACATAATCCTTTTAATACAAAGGAAAAATAAAACATAAAATGTATTATAAAACATTAAAGAAACATTAAATATCAAAGGCATAGCTGTTGATTGAGATATGATTAAGGTGCCTTTGATAGTATGCAAAGAATTATGGGTAGACTAATAAAGCAAAGAACACACTTTCTTTGAAGTGCATTTAATAAGTGTCAGGTTGGTGGAAGCCAGGGTTGGCAGGAGTGCATGTTGATTGAGTAACCTTTGATTAATAATGTAGTGATGGCACAGTCGTGGGTGGGCAGGAAGTAGCTGTGCAACAACCCCCATGTCTGCG
The DNA here is from genome assembly GCA_004026585.1 of Noctilio leporinus. Lineage (NCBI taxonomy): Eukaryota > Metazoa > Chordata > Mammalia > Chiroptera > Noctilionidae > Noctilio > Noctilio leporinus. Next base: position 10,073 of record PVIW01002682.1, on the reverse strand, counting down.
CGACCCCTGTGGTTCCTACCTTAGAGTCCATAAAGCCAGAAGAGAAGTATGTGTCAAGAGAGAATTTTATTTTATTTGTTTTTATTTTTGTTATTATTTTATCGTTATGTTAAGAGATAATTTTAAAACAGGGAAAAGATGATTCAATCTATGGCACTGATTCATAGTGTGAATCATTTTTGAGACCCAGAGTCATCCCCCTTGTCACTCCTAACTGACTCCTTTTTCCAGCTATAATCTGCATTTACCACCTATGCTGAAAAAGTAAGAAATGAGAAGATGGTCTATCTAGCCTGGTGATGCAGTGACAATTGACATTGACTTTAAGCTGTAGAGCAGGGAGGAAATGGAAACTGCAGTAATATCTTAGACAAAAACAAGTTTGCAAAAAAACATTGTAAAGAGGGCAAGTAGAGGGCAATGACCAGATCTGAAGCAAGAGACTCCGCTCATCCATGAAGGGACAGGCCAGGAAGCAGTGAGGATTCAGGGAGAGGGTCCTGACAAGACTCCCAAGCCCATGGAGCCTGAGGACAGAAATCCCTTTAGTGAGATCTAATGGCCCTTTGCCTCTAACTTGAAGAACATTGGGTCAGTTGTCTTGTCTAGGAAGCTCTCCCCAGCCTGGTGACCACATGGAGATCCCGGAGTCCTTGACCACTCAGGGTGGTCAGCAAAGGAAGAGTCCAGAAGCTAAATGAGAGTGTTGCAATCACAAAACAGAAGAACACATACTGGGCAAGTATAAACAGAAATAAAGCCAACAAAAACAGATGTTCCAAACTGCTTTGCTAACCACACAGACAGAAAATGGCTTATATTTTAAAACAATGAGTGACATTTCTCATCTTCTAGATAGAGTAAGATATTTATGAAGCCTCATGTATTAGGCAATGCAATATGTGCAGTGATGGGACTTCCGTCATCTTACCCTTTGATGCCATCTCATTTCCAAAAAACTACAGAAGGAACCTCAGGTCCCAGTAAGAGGTATTCTGCTTTGTTTCCTAAAATCCTCTCTCCTTCTGGGGAACTACCTGTAAGCCCATTATTACTGCCCAAATGAGGGGAGTATAAATAACTCACCCCACTGGGAAAAGAGTCAGAAAACAATCCAAGGATAGAATAGTGAAATAATTAGTGCAAGGGTATTTTAGCCAAATAAAGGGAGGTGAGGTGTCTAACAATTAAGGGGGAAGCTTGTTTTAATGAGAGAAAATTGTGGTCATGCATCAGTCGAGAGACTGAGGTTCCCATTGCTTAGCTGGGGTGGAAGGTGGACAGATGTGTGAGTTGGGAGATGTGCTGTTTCTCAAGACCAGGCATGAGGAACACCAAGCATCCTGCCCTGGAATTCCACTTCTGCTTCCAAGGGAGCTTTGCAAAGTCAGTCACTCAACAGTTCTTCAGTTACAAAAAAAAGGGGTATTTACCTCTTGACTACCTCAAAGATGTCTTCTGAAAAAGTTATTCACAAGTCTCCCACTTTTGCCCTTTTCTAATTAAATATGATGTAAAAAAAACTCTAGTACTAAGGCTGAAAATAACTTTTTCTCCTTTTACAAATATTTCGCTGTTATTGAAAAATAACAGAGTAGCTAGTGCTCAGTTAAACTTCCTTATTAAAGTATAAGCAAGTCCCAGCTTCTACACATATGAATAAAGTTTAGCAACATTAAATATTAAAATCTGACATTTAATTTGCAAGTTCCATGATAAAGTATTTCATAATTTCCTTGTGCTTCTTCACCCTTTAATTAATGTGAGTTGTAGAAACAAACTCTAAATAGCATATTGAAACTTATTTATTGGTTTAGGATAATAGCATTGCACACTCATGCACAACATATTCTTACTGTAAACCTCGTGGGAATTGAATGATGACTACCAAGACAAATTAATGTCCTACGGGTAGCAGAGTGAAGTCACAGTGCTTTAAAAAAACACACAAATTTTTCCCTAAATGAAATCCATTGCTTTTTTCCCAATCATAACTTCTATCATATCTATTAAAATTGTAATGTTTAAAATGTACACAAGTACCTTAGGAAGAGCTTGTGAAATATTATTAGCTTTTATGTGGCTAGAGATCATTTGCTATTTTTCACTCACCTATTTTCTAAATAATCTCATCATTCTTCAAAAATTAACTTATTTCATCCACCTACACTAATATAAGCAAAAGGAAAATAGTTGCACTTTCACAAAATCTTGATTTCAAAGTACAGTATTAAAAAAAGAGAAACAAGAAACATCATGCTTAATTTTCCTTAAAGCTTCTCTTGTATTTGTTTACTGTATCTGCACAATCAATCTATACAATTAACTCTAACAACATATGTCCTCAAAAATCAAATTACACTTTGCTAATATCTGCAATAGAATGTTGATCTTTAAATAAGGCAGGGATAATAAATGGATATATTTTAACAAACTGCTGAGGGAACAGTTTAAGTCTCAACGAACAACCGAGTGTGTTAGATCTTAATTGCAATACCTAAAAAAGAAAGTTGAAGCACATTTGTTGATTTTTAACATCCTATTTTCTGACTAAGGTCATGTAAACATAGTTTGTTTTAAATAAGTGGAAATGGTGATACACATAGACACCATTTAAATCATATCACAGTCTTGGCTTACCTAAGTTCTTCTAAGTTAATGGATTTCTCTGTAATAATAATGAATGTTTGTGTTTTGTAGCATCTGGACTGGAATTAAAATGGCCAAGTAACTATTAACACTTTCATTTCATATACAGTTGACCCTTGAACAATGGTGGGCGAGGGGCACTAAACCCCTTCACAGTTGAAAATCTGCTTATTATATACTCTATTCTTACGATAAAGTGAGCTGAAGAAAAGAAAATATTATTAAGAAAAGCATAAGAAAGAGAAAATGCATTTACAAGATCCAAGTATAAGGGTACCCACATAGTTCAAACTGATGTTAAGGGTCAACTGCAGTTTATCATTTGCAATATAGTCTTTTGTTGTTATGTTGTTGAAAAAATATAGACTTGAAAATATGGAGCTCTATTTTGTGCTTCACTACTAACTTTGAAAAGGTCAAAATAGATGTATTATTGATGGGTGACATTTCAAATTCTATAGGCACTGGGGGCCAAGAAAAATAACTTTTTAAAACACCTTGGCCACCTGTAATACATTCATAAATATTATAATGGGATTTTGGGTAATGTCTGGCAATGCTTTTTTGGGGTAGTAATAGTGTTTTATTCTTTAAAAGACCAGAGTTATATTCAACAATAGTTAAACATTATGATCCACAATTTAGGTTCCATATAGTTATTTCAAATCACATAATCAACTGTGAAATGAAAAGATAGTTAAGAAGCTTTTCTATTAGTGCTGGAATATGTCTGCCAAGAAAAGAAGGTATAGGGTTCATTTTCTCATGGCACAAATTTTGCTTACAAAAGGGTTATTACAGTAGCGCTACCCCTCCCTTATTAGCAATAGAGGGGCTCCTGGAAGCAGAGACAGCTACAGCATCTATTATATAGCTTCTCTTAGTGGCTAACAATGTCAACCCAAAGTCAGGCTTTGCTGGGGATGAGAAGCTCATTTCTTAATGAGAGAAGCCACAAGTCTCTGAATAATACCTCCACCTTCAGCGTCCTTGAAAGCCCACTTCTCACAAGTGTACAGAATATATGTTATGATATTGAAGGAAAGAATTAATGATCAGAAACAGAGACCCTATTGTGCTTTATCTTAAGGCACTGGGAGAGAAGCCTGATCTCTGTGAAGAGAATTGCTAGCAGTTCAGATCACAATTTAATCTATTGTCCTTCCATAGTCACAGAAATACCAGGCTGTGGCTGCCTAGCTCCATGACATCTCCCAGCTTCACCTGCGTTTAGGTGGAGTCTTCAGTATAAGAAAAAGTTGTGGATGTGACTTTCTGGCTGTAACCCTTGAACAGTGGGAGCAGCCCTGCATGCTCCATTTATTCTTCTCATTGTCTGAAGGCCACGTGTATCAGTGACCTTTTTGACTACGCATGTGGTGACTGCCCTAAAAGATGGTGAAAAATCAAGATGGAATGACTGGGTAGTGCACAGTCACCTGTTGATTCCCCCATCCCATCCTACATGACAGAGAGAGGCACTTGTAAATTGCTTGAACTACTGAATTTGGGGGCCTCCCTGTTATAACAGTTCAGCCTCCTCTAACCAACATGTCCCATGTACGTGTATATGGTATCTCATCCCTACACACCATTTTGGGCCATATACCCAAACTGAATAATGTACTAAGTCAATTTGAGTCTAATTCTGAAACAGCAAACAGAACCAGGAAAATCATTTGTCCCAACAACACTCAAGATAGGCCATGTGTATAAGTTCTTTGGCTTCTCCATTTCCTATCCTATCCTTGACATCCTCTGTCTTTTTTGTACCTACCAATTATGTTGCTTAATCCCTGCACCTTTTCCCCCATTTTCCTCCTTCCTCCCTGCTGCTGATAACCCTTTGAATGATCTCCATATTTATGATTCTCCTCCTGTTCTAGTTATATGCACAACCCATGGACATGAGTTAATGGGGGAGGGTATTGATGGAGGGAAAAGAGATTTTGGGTAGTAGGGGTTCAGAGGGGGAAAATTGAACAACTGTAATAGCATAAACAGTAAAATATATTAAAAAAAAGATAAGTCAAGGCCTTGAAATTTAGGACAATCTTATACTTACAAAAAGACTGCAGCACAATACCATCTATACTAATTAATAATATTGTCTTAAAGATAATGTCTCAGTTTAGAATATGAAGTTTTTATTTAAAGTGTTTCATATTTTAATTTCACATTCTAGTCAGCTAACATAGAAAAAATAACTAAGTAGTTCTTAATATTCACTCACACAATTTAAACATGTAAACCTTAAAAAAACCAGTAAATCTAAGGTGTGGAAATATTCCTAATTTACATATAATTTATCCAGCTAGCCTATGCCTGAACTTCCTCTATAATAATATCACCACAGTAGTTATAGTGATAATGATAAATGCTATATATAATTATTGCTATATATCATTACTGCTACTATCACATCATTACCATTAATTCTACCATTACTTATAATGAGCACCATATCCCAGGATTCTATACTACCACATTTGCTGTACTGATAATTCAGCCTTATAGTTAAATTTCTCTAACTATAGGAGCTCATTAACTCCAGAGGGAGATGAGCCTATCATTGTACAGTCTTACTGTTGGAGACTTTTACAGAAAGTAATCTATAAATAAAATTTTAAATCAATTCTTCAAAATGTGCTCTAAAACAACATATAGGAAACCTTTAATTCTACTTACTAATACAGGAATTTTACATTCTTTCTGGGTTCATAGCTCATTTACTTGGGTTAAGTATCCACCGTTTGTTTTTGAAGGCATTTACAAACTAACCCTATGTAATAATAGAGAATACCATGTAAAATAATATGACAGTCCAGGGCCCTATGGACTTATTTTCTGGGAAATTCCCTTATTGAAAATACATAAACTTTCACATGATATGGAGTCAGTCATAACAAATTCATTGTTGCAACAAATACTTGAATATGGAAAATGTTTACCTATTTTTATGGTTGTCAAAGAAAATGTTCCCTAATTTTCTAATGAAATGCATTGCATGAAAAATAGCAGAATAAACACCAACATGTGAAATAAAACCAACAAAATATACTTTAAGAAAATATAAAATTTAAAGGACTTTTTAAAACTCTTTCATATAAAGCACTACAAAGATAAAAATAACTACAATAACAAGTTGGAATTCCAAAGCCTGTAATACTCTCCTGTGGTAAGTAAACCTAATGGAATTTTAAAACCTAAGAAATGAAATATTCAATCACAATAATACATAGTCTACTTAAGATAGAATACAAGTGAAGTTGGACATAATTGTGTGTTTGACTATTTTAACTTATAGTACAGTAAATAGAGCTATATAGCTGGCAAATCAAAATAATATTAGAGAAAGGTTGTATGTATTTTTAAGACTCTTAATGTAATCAATATATAGAAGAGTTGATACGTTTAAGTGTACCTATGCAGATTTATGCAGATTTAAACTGGTAAAATAATTTTTTCTTGGAAGGCATTAAGGATAGATTAAAAACCATAAAACCTAACTCTATATAAATGCACTGAATGGAAGAAAGAAATGCATGCAGTTGCATTGAAGATTCCTTAGGATGAGGTTAGTTGGCCGGGGCTTAAACTCAGAAAGGATGAGTGGGAACCAAATCTTTATTTCTCTCTGCACCTCCAGGTGTGATAACACAGGATTTGAAAATAACGGGTGCTCAAAAAATTTTGGTAAATGAATCCATGTGAGCTCAACCAACTGAAAAACAATCTCTGTTTGTCACCCAGTTACTTAAATCAGAAACCTTAGTCTCCTTATTCCTCAGTCCTTCCATCCAATCCACAATTCAGATTTCACTACCTAAATACCACTGAAACTCATGCATTTTTTTTAAAGATTTTATTTCATTATTTTTAGAGGGGAAGGGAGAGAGGCAGAGAGGGAGAGATACATCAATGTATGGTTGCGTTTCACCTGCCACCAGGCACAGACCTGACTGGAGACCTGGTTTGCAACCTGGTTATGTGCCCTGGCTGGGGAATCGAACCTGCGACCTTTGGGTTCACAGGCTGGCGCTTTAACCACTGTGCTACCAGCCAGGGCTGAAACTCATCCATTTTTTTCACAGTGACACTGTTGCCATACTAATCTAAGTTCCATTTTCTTGTTTCTGAATAATAAAATGCCCTGTTGCCGTCCTCTATTCCAATCTCTGCAAGAGTCAGAGTGATCAGTTACAGTAAAAATTCAATCATGCATCACTCATATTTAAACCCCTTCCTTGGATTCTCATTGACCTTAGTTTTAAGATCCAACACTTAAACAGCCCCTAAGGAGATCACTGTAATCTGTCCTCCTTCTCTAGTTCTAGCCTCTTTTCTTAATGACTCTTTAAATTCTCAACGTTCTGATACATTGCTTGTGTTTTCTCAACACTTGCTCAATAGCACAAGAAATTTTGCTGCTTTCTGAGAAAAAAATAGGCAGGATCTGTAGCCAAATAGAACTTCTGTCAATTTTGTACTTTATTAGACTTTTGCAAATTCAATTTCCTAAATGTGAAATGAGGGGATAATGTAGACCTGGGAGAGAACCATCTTCATGAAGATAAAATGTTTAAAGCAATAGACATTTAATGAATGGCAGTTACCACTCAATAGAAATAGCAATCCAAAGAAATATACTCATTCTAGATGGATTATAGCAACAAGATCAAGATATTTAAATCTGCATAGCATCTTTTCCATAAGAAAACTTAAAATTTTTGATAACACTTAGTTTTCTCTTCTTTAGTATTAATTCTCAAACCAAGGTTAGGGAGGAGGTCACAAGCCCCTTTGAAAATGTCAAGACCTCTATGGAACTTATCTTCCCACACCAAAAAACAAAACAAAACAACAAAAAACAAAAAACAAAAGCACATATATAAAAACAGATACATCCAATTTTAGGGGATTATAGATACTTTTAACCTCCTGCGGTCCCAAGATTGCAATACACTCCTGGTCAAGAGTGCATGGAATTCTAAAGCATTTCCTGATATGACAATTCCATTTATAAAATTGTCTTGTGAAATAAACTCTAAACATGTTTTATCCTCCTTCAATACAGTATTTGCTGCTTTATCTGCATATCTATTCCATTACATAGTAATCACATTATTTGAAAAGAAACCTTTTCAGCAAATTTGCATTTAGAAAGCTTATACTTGAAAGTGTTTTCATTAAAACTTTATTAAGGGAAAGGGCAAAACAACAGAAGTCAGGCGACAAGGAAAACTAAAATCAATAAGCTACAATGTAATCCAATGTTCCACTTAGGGAAAGAACAAATAAAATTCTGAAAGATAACTCCTCAGAAAGAATTATATTTCTGCCAAAATACTGCTGAGGTTCCACATGGGACTGCCAGTATTGTAGTTTACCAAGCACCTACTGTCACTTTGTGGTTAGAGCCCAAGGTGGTTTCACTATGACCTTGACCACGTTAACAACCCCTGCATCCTTCCTCTCCCCCACCCTCCAGAAGGAAATGTTTTAATCTGCTTGATCTTGACCTTAGTAGATAATTATACTAGATAGACAAAAAATACGTGACCAGTTTGGTACATGCTAAAGATCCCTTAAGTTTCAAATACTTGTTGCATTGCATTAAATCTCTAAAGTAGTAATGTCCTGGGCAAAGACAAGATTCTAGTGAGTTTTCAGCCTTGTACAACAATGACAGTTTCCCTGGGATGCCTTTCCATCTTCTTCTTATCTTCTTGTGTATGATGTTTTATGGTAACTTACACTGTCACCAGAAGTAAGAGATTTTCTTTCTTTCTTTCTTTCTTTTGGTCCTGTGGGTCTCAGGACCATTTCCTCCCCATTTTGATGAGGTATTTTCTCATTTACCTGGTGTGTCAGAGTTATTCAGCTAGTTTTTCTTAATAGCAGTAGCAAAATTTACCCTCATAAAGGGCATAAATGCCTCTAAGGAAAAGTAAGCCCATCCTTTTGGCGTTCAATCTTCTAAAGGCAAGCAGGAGAAAAGAATGATTTCAACCATGAGTTAAAAGTGAGACGAGAGACTTAGAAGGGCCTCTGAACCTAGTTACCTATTTCCCAAATGTAAAAGGAACAGAGGAAAATATTAAGTTGCCCTGTGACACCACAGAAGGCAAAAAACCAAACCCCAAACATAGACAACTCTATAGAACTAATGACCTACTTTACATAAGAAAAAAGATAGAAATTACAGTGCAAAAGAAGTTGAGTAAACACATTCAATTGAAATCAATATATGGATCTTACTTAGATGCTAATTCAAACTTTTTCAAAAGCTATGAGCATTTGGATTTGATTATATTAAGCAATTATTATTTATCTTTGAAATGTCATAATGATAAGTATTATGTTTATAAAGAGCTGTTATCTTTTTTTAGTTTATTTTTCTTGAGCTGTTATCTTTATTTTTAAAGATTTTATTCTTTATTTTTAGAGAGAAGGGCAGAGAAGGAGGAAGAAAGGGAGAGAGATATCAATGTATGGTTGCCTTTCACCTGCCTCCAGCTACAGATCTGGCTGGAGACCTGGCTTGCAACCTGGTTATGTGCCCTGACTGGGAATTGAACCAGCAACCTTTGGGTTTGCAGGCTGGTGCATTATACACTGAGCCACCAGCCAAGGCTTTGTTATCTTTTATATATATATTGAAATATTTACAGATAAAATGATGTTTGGTTTGCTTCAAAATAATCAGATATGGATGTGCATAGTTAATGGAGGTATAAGTAAAATAAGATTAGTCATATCTATACTATGACTTGTACTGTCATTTGCTGATGTTCAGCGGAAGATAATTCAGCTTTACTATACCCATCATTTAAACAGAACTCCATAAACACATGTGTGAATGCATATGTGTGGGGGTATATATATATATATATATATATATATATATATATATATATATGTGTGTGTGTGTGTGTGTGTGTGTGTGTGTGTATGTATGTTCAAAATATAGGGATAAAGCTTCATGACACACAAAAAAGTTAGGTTCCATATATTTACTTCATGTTTCAAGTGATCAAGTAGACAAATAACTATTGATAATGAAATAATATAATTCCAAAAGCTACATATAATATTGATTTATCTAATTTTGAATTTTGACCACATAAAGATTCTATTTTTCTAATAAAAACATGATTGTTATGATAATTAACTATATAACAGGTAATATTAATAAAATAACCTTAATTTCAAAAGCAAAATGTGCACAAAGCATATCTTAATAGGGGTTTGAAACATATTATAAATGGTTGAATAAAAAAATAGTTAAAATTTAAAACCACTTCCAAATTATTTTTTAATTAATCTATTATAGAATATTTAGGCATTACTAATAGACAATTCATAAAAAATAGTGGACATGACCAAAGCAATATTCAAAATAAAATTTATAACCTTAATTT